>JAOXNO010000063.1:14581053-14600609 GCA_028565335.1 Limnodromus scolopaceus | reverse complement strand
AGGGAGGGAGGGAGGGAGGGAGGGAGGGAGAGAAGACTCTTTAGTCTGATTTGATTTTAGAAGAACAAACCTACCTGTGCATCGCTCATCAGTGGAATGGAAACACCAAGCCTTTAGTAATAGCATTTGGAGAGGAGGGTGGCTCTGGGCTGGAGAGCTGCTGCAGGAGGGCCAGTTCTTTGCGGTGTTTGGGAAGGCTCTCTGCAGCAGCCCTGCCTCCCTGAACAAGGCCTTCCCCCGACTTTATGGGCTCATTTACCATGGATATCCATTGTCATTGTTGCAAATGAGGAAGCATTCAGGATTTGTTAAAGTGAAAAACAAAATCCACTAACCAAAAAATTTTATGTCCTTGCTACTGTTTTTCAGTGACTGCCTTGGCTGGAGATCCATCCATGATTTTCCATGGCATTTCTGGATAAGAATAATAAAATTTGATGGATAAAATCCCAAACCCATGGCAGCCTGGCCATCAGGAGGAAACCAGCTGTACCTGCTTGAACTCCAGCAGCAGCCTTCTTGCAGCGCTGCAGGCAAGCTGTTCCGGAGGGACCTTCACAGGCTGAGCTCTGCACCCTCTGGCAAACCCAGGGCTAGGGAGAGAAAACACACTCTCATAATTTTTCTTTTCCAAGGGTGCTTTTTGGAGTTCTATGGAAGAAATCATTTTATTCCTTCTGCAACTAGGACACACACTGTTATCTTTTGCACTGATTAATTTTGCCTGGGAGCGGAGCTGGGATGCTGGGCAGAGCCCGACACTCTCAATCAATTAAATCAATGCAGCCGTGACGCTCCACCGATTTTCCCTAACCAAGGGTTTGGCCTAAAAGGCAGCGTACACAGCGCTACGGAGGACACGGGGAGTCACAGATAACCTGGCCGCTGGTCAGGCTGAGAAAAACAGGAAAGCTGTGCTCCAGGTCCACATTTCATGGCGATGGGCACCACAGGATGCATCCCTGGACCAGGTCAGGGAGACACTGCACCCTGTGATGTTCACACACGTGTTCTCACAACCTTTTAGGCATTCTTACTATTATATTAACGGTTATATTTTTATTTAAATGAAGGCTCATCTTCTTTTAAGAGCTACGTTTGGCTAGTCCAGGGAAACTGCTGTGGTCTCTCCTTTGCAGGGACTGCGCTGGCTGAGCTCCTTGATCATCATCTGTGTGTCCTAGGTAGAGCTTTACCTGTCCCACAACAAACCATCCAAAGCCCAAGGTCACTCACATCCTTCCCCTCGGTGTCCAGCAACCTGGAAAAATAGAAGAGAGCACCAGAAAGCACTCCCAAACCTCGCGCATTCTTTTCTGAAATGTTTATAGTGTACCTCTGAGTCAGCAGTTAAACAGGCAGATATTTAAGAAGATTTCCATGCCATGACTGTCAAAACCACAGCATTTCTACTCTTTCAGCATTTTCATTAGAAAAAAAAAATGGTGTTAAAAAAAATAATGCAGAATTTCCTTCCTGCATATCACCCTTATGTGGGCAGCATCGAGTGCAGGAGGTGGCTGTGGTGCTGGGCACAAGGTGCTGCATCCTCCTATAAACCTGCTTTTGCATCAGGTGTCTGTGACGTAGAACAAAACGGCCCGTCCAGCAGAGAGCCCGTTGGCTTGTGTGATACTAAAAATGCCTGGTTTTGGCCTGCAGAACCAATGCATTAACTCAGAGAAAGGGCACCAGAACGAAAGCCTGGAGCCACTGCCCTTCCTGTAGCCAAAACGCTGCTTGAGTAACAGTGGTGGGATTGCTGCAAAAGAAAGAAAAAAAACCTCCTCTCCAAAATGGCTGCAAATACAGGTCTCTGCAGTCCCTTCTTAAACACTGGAGATATTTTCATTTTAAAATATCTACTTAAAGGCAGGTTTAATCTCAAAACAGCATTCCCAGTTGTTGTTTTTTTTTAAAAAAACAACTTTGAAAATGTCTCAAGTTATTTCTCCTTCATTTTTTCCCCAATTAAATTAATTTAAAATGAGTGAAAAATGTTTCATGCCCTAAGATCCTGAAACCTCCGGTGTCAGCTGAAACCGGCACTTCTGCTCTCAGCTTCAGCCCTCGCTGCAGGCACCTCTGCTTTGAAGCCTTTGAAGTGTTTGTGGCACAGGCAGAGGCTCTCTGCAGAGAAGGCCACTCGTTTTATATATATTTAATGTGTCAAGTGTGTGCGTGTGTGTGTTTGTGTTAGTATAACGTGGGTTTTCACAATGCACGTGGAAAAATGTAGAAGAATTCTTGGCTTGCAGAAGAAAATTGCAGGGAAACCCACCGTCGGCCTTGCTGAGAGCGGCCATAAGGCGCCTGTTGCCCAAGTCTACGTCACTTCAGCATCATCCTGAAGATCCAATTGAAGCTGTCTGCTGACCTTCTGGGAGACTGGAACAGTTTCTTCAGTCGTGCCCATGGGACTCGCACACTCTCCCCTCTCCCAGCATCAGGATTCTCTCTTTTAAAGCTTAGAGGAAATAACGCTGCCAAGAAAGCACAAAAACACCGGGAGCAAAGTGGCTGTGGATGCCCACCCTGGTTGGGAGCCGCAAAGCAGCTGACGTAGCTGCCCTGCATTTATGTTGGGGATGCGATGCAAGAGCAGTGCAATAGATTTGATTAATGGTTGGGTTTTGGAGCTGACTATTTGACTCACAAGGTAATGACCTTGGTTCTGGCAGCGAGGTGTGTGGTTTGAGAGGCAGCTTCTCCTCCTGTGTAGGGAATGATCTGATGTGAAGGCTCCGCCTTGGCAAGCAGGAGGACTAATTTGGTGGCTGGTTTCTCTAAATCGTTAAAATTCCCCCACTTCTTTGGCAGGGATAGACTCTATTTCAGAATGAGCTGCATTTTTTCACCATGCAGTGCAATTATTCCAGGCTGTAACCAATGAGGTTTGATCACTAGTAAAAGCTTCAGACCTTAAAGCAGTCAGTTCAGCCTGTGTTATTTGAGGAGCATTTCTGGATGGCTTGGTGAACAACTTCTCCCACAGAATGGTTTTTAGATAGAAGAAAAGTACAAAATCTTTCTAACAACATCTGAAATGGAAAAACAATTGCGTTCTATGACTCTACAGAAATATTTCTGAGGACTGGTAATATATTTTGCCAGGGTAATGTCCCAGTTTTAGGAGTGGTTCTTCTCAGCATTTGTTGCTTTTTAAAATGTAAGCCATACAAGGGAAATATTGGAAAATGGAGAGGGAAAATATAATTAACCCTGTGTTTTTCACACAATTGCCCTTTGTCCTACTTTTTATTTTTTCTAACTTTTATGAAGCCATCATTAATCTAGTCAGTCAAGGTCAAGTGAGACTTTTTTCTTCTTTGCAGACCCTAAAGCTTATAAAGCTTCAATCTACTCTTCCATAACCAAATGTTTAGTACCTACCAGTTGGGTTAATTAGAGTGCAATTCTTTACAGCGCTGATAATAATCACTACTACACCATCATAGCAGTGGCTGCAGACTATTTTTTCATTTGTTATTTCTTTTTAACAGCAAGCATTTATGTAGTCCCACTGCTTAAACCACTGGTTCTCTTGGGTTCAGCCAAGGGTTCACGTGTTGGAACGATACCTGGAAATACCAAGTTCCAGAAAAGCATCACCTGCACTCATGACAATTCCCAAACTAAATTCAGCAGGGCATCTTGGGTAACTCTTAAAAATAGGTGACTTTTTTTTTTTTTTAAGAGGAGGAGAGAATATTCATAGGGAAAAAAAAGATGAGAAGAAAGAGAGAAGATTGCTGAATGAGCAGCATTGATTTAGAAAAAGGCTTTGCCAAGCAAGGTGGAAAAGGGCCTTCCCCGACCTATTCTGTGCTTGGTTACCAGGACTCATAAGAGGACCTTGGCTCCCAAGAGAAAGAGTGGGGAATGAATTAGGAAACAAGTACATTTCTGTAAATAAAGTTTTTCCGATTCAGATGGCTTTTAGGAAGTGGGGAAAAAAAATTCTGTTTCTCAAATGTCAAGTACTTGAAAGACTAAAAATAGATCACTGGAATAAATAAATTAACCCAGAAGACAGGGCTGATGCTCTGCAGGCATCAGGGATTAAATAAATTCACTAAATTCAAAGTGGTATTCCAGATAAGAGCTCTTTGTGCTGCAGCATGTACAGCTTATTGATTATAGGATTGAGGTGCTGTGCACTCTTGTAAAATGTACTCTGGCTGATACGACTTAGTCCTGCGGTAATGTACAGCCCAGTGCACAAAGCATGGAGCTAGCTTATATTTTCTTATTTATTTTGATTTTGTTTGTGTCTTAATTCGCTGCACTGCATCTGTGCCCTCTCCCACCAGTGTTTCCCCGGGCAGGGATGAGTGACAAGAAGCACTTCAGAAGGTGCTGACTCAGCAGGATGAGGGCTGGGCTGCCCAATGGAAGTTTGCAGGAGAGGGGACCATGGGACTCTACCTTAGATATCTTCCCTTCCATAGGGATGTAAAGCCTGAGCACCTCACTTTTCCACTGCACTGCATGGCCTGGCTACAAGGATGAGTGGGCACTGGGTGCCAGTGGTGCTCGGTTGATGTAGGGAGCCTCGGGGCAGCTCAGATGGAGATATTTGATCTGCAAGACTTCCACGTTTTGTTATGTGAGTCCACCAAGGCAGTAGAAGTGTGTCTAACCAAGGTGCAAACACTACCTCTCCAGATGAGATGGACTTTTCTGGACAAAAAGAAGAAGTAGAAAGTTTTTTAAGTCCTGCTGGGTCAAAGCCAGCAATCCTGGAGGGGCCGTTACACACCAAGCTGGAATGAACTGCAGTTAAGTTCCAGTTAAACTGTTTGCCATAGTAGAGTCAGACATTGAACTGCCAAGGTCGTTTCACTCTAATACAGAAGGACATTTCTTTCCTCCTTTGGAAGCTCTCCTGTCTCTGGTGCTCAGCCCAGCTCTCCCCTGCACATTGCTTTGAAGAGCCAGCACACCTCTCCAAACATGGAATTTTACCATATAATTTACCAAGAAAGAGGAAAATCTCCACACCTCTGATGGTGTGAGAAAGCAGCAAGGAACAGCAGCGATGCTCTCATGGTATGTTGGTTTTGTGGTCCATGTCTCCTCGGGGTTGATGCCCATCAGCCAGCATCTTCCTGGTCTTGGGGGCTCCTTGGGTGCTAGTTTTCTGACTCATCAGTAAAAAAGTTGTTCTGTCCAAGAGAAAAAACTTTTATCATTAATTTTTGCCTCCCTGGTGTGAGGGAACAGCTGAATGAAGAAGCTGCAGGGGTTCAATTTTTGGGTAACTTCCCCACATCCCTGTATCTCCCACAGGTTTGGCAAATCTCCCAATATCTTACTTTACCAAAATCAAGCCTTTTAATCTCAAGATATATAGCCTCTACTACGTAACACTGCATCCTCAGTGTGATCCACAGGCCCTGGATTTTAACACCCAAGATTCATTAATATTTCCTGCAGAGTGTTCAGTAAGTAGCAAATAAAGCAGGAAGTGTCCCAGATGTTGGAAAGAAAAAATGGAATTATTCATTGCTTACTAACGTCAAATGCTAATGTGAGAAAAGCATCCTTGAAGAAATCCTTGACTAAAATTCATCAGAGTGATGTGAAATCACTGTTTTAATTATGCATTTTTGAATGTATTTATTAGTCCCGGTTCTGATCTGACTTACAGATGTTTAACAGTGATAAGGGTCTACTGCAGTCTTTGGAATTACTCATGATTTATAATGACAAAACTTGGATCAGAATTAGGTCCTTGTCACTACTCTGTAATATCCTTTCATCAAACTTCTTCACATTCAACAGATGAAAGAGACTGTGGTTTCGGCAATTTCAAAACCTACCACTGAGTCCATTAGCTTGTTTTTTGAAAGTTCTCCTCCAGAAACGACGATTCTCACACAAATTTTTGTCTGCTTGAGCTGCATTTGCCACAAGAAACTTGAGAGCACAGGAACTGGTCGTTCCATTCCACCAGAACGATGTGTTTGGTTAATGCTTGTGCTGGCTACAAATGCTGCATTTTAGCAGGGGAGGTAATTAATGGAGTTGTGCTAGTCTGTAATCTCATTTCTGTATCCTATTGTGGTGACTGTTACACTACACTCAGTAGCAGAGGCTTTATTAAAAAAACCTCCATTCAGGAATGATTCAAAGTCGTGTTTTTCAAAAGAATGATGGAGTTTTAAACTATTGCTTGTTCTAGAGCTGATCCAGAATGAGCAAGTCTCCAGGGAGGGTTTACTCCCTAAGGCATGAATGCATGATTAAGCTAAATGTATTCCATAAATGCCTTGATGACATTAAACTAAATTTTTTAAAGAACAGATGGAGAAAGTTAATAAATATTTCATTCTATAATATAAAACTCACTTCTATATTCACAACTTCAGGGATCCTCAGCTTCATAGATATCAATAAGTCTGATGGATTTCTTGCTGCATTCTCATTCTTATGCCCTGGTGTCTCTTATGGGATCATCATTTCTGCATGCTTGGATTGTTTTATGGGAGCAGGGAAAGGCAAGTGACTGTAAATCTTGACCTCTTCTGCTCCTGGATTATATACTTTTATTCTTTGTGACCATAAGTGTTCATCTCTACACCGAATAGATAATTAAATGACAAAAATTATTCAAAGGGAATTTATAGTGAGAAATTATCACTTGGAGAACTGATGGGGCACAGGCATAACCCAAGGAGATGCCATGAAAAAACCAGTTTAGAATGGCCAAATAAAACACTGAAGTATCCGTGTATTTGTAAATGTCATGAAACATCTATTCACTGGGAAAAAACATGGCTTTTACCTCTATATACCAATTCTATTCAAACAAAATTTCTATTAATGGAAAACAGTGTGAATTTTGCTCAAGAACTGTAGACCAAGCCTGTTATTCATATGAAAGAACTAATCTTTACATGTGGGAATTTCAATTTCTCACTCTAGGTATGCCATGAATCTTGTAAAATAATAATTAGAACTTGTTCCAAAAGGGAAGAAATGCCAGACTTGAACAGTATTTTAGGAAGAACGTTAACAAACATTTTTATACTGCCAAGAGTCTTCACTGCTTTCTAGAAGAGATTTACATTACCTTATTAATTAACTACACTGAGTCAATACTATGACATAAAGCTTGGGAGATATATGTCTAGCACAAACTATGACATTCATGAGGAAAGCATGCACTTTTAGGAAGCTTGATTTAAAATTTATGCAAATGACTTCAGCAAGCCCAACAAAGTACTTCAAAGCATCAAAATCCAGCCCAAAAAACATGACAAGCTCAAATTTTTGTCATTTCTCAAGTGTCTTTCCAAACCTCTGCATCTACATATAAATTACTTCACCTCAATACCTTGATAGTTTAGTGTAGAATTAGTATGCGTAACTCTGTGGGACCACTGCAATCTCTCAGACAACATACACCTGAGCCATTGCAAGAATTTAAAAGTATCTAAAAGGTATGTAATTTGTCTTTTGGAGCTGACTCTTGTGTTAGATCTGTAGAATCCAGCAAAGTCCCATGGTCTACCATAACAAACACAGTAAGAAGCAATAGTGCTGTTGTTCCCACTCTCTTTCCCCCAATTCTGACCATCTTTCAGTTTTTGGGTTGAGAATTCCCACAGCATTGTGTCCAGAGGAAATATTAAATGCAGAGCAATGTGGTGCTGTGAAGAAATACTAATTAATTCATGTTAGGTTTCATGCCACACAAATTGGTTTATTCACTTATTGAAAGTTAAGTTAGGTCCAGGTACATTTGTATCTGCAGAATCAGGGCTTTTAACGAAAAAAAAAGTTTCTCATGTTTCCCGACATCCCATTAAAATGGTTGTCCTTTGACGTCAATTAGAGCTGGCTAAAAAAAAAAAATCATCCTTAATTGCTTTTCAGAAATAGACATTATAGCGTACACCGTCACAGCCAGATTCGATTACCTTTTACAAGAAACAAGGATGCTGGGAACGCTATAAAACTCCCGCTCTGCTGAATATGGATGCGGGGCTCTGCTGACAGCCGGGGGGAGCTACTTTTCACAGCGAAGGCTCTTTCCTGGGCTGCAGAAAAAAAGGCTCAAAAAAAAAAGAAAAGATGTAAACCATATAGATATGTCTAAATTTCTCCAAAGTGCGAAAATGCTGGAGCTGGACGTTCAGCTGGGGCTGGTTTTGACTGACAGTGGTTGGATGCTTAGAGCTCCATCCCTGCCTCCATGTGATCATGCACCTTCGCTGACAATTAGAGCTACAAAAACAATCGAGTTCTCAAAACTTGGGTACTTTTCATTACAAGGAGCATCACCGATTTGCTCAAAGGCCTTCTCCAAATTTGTCTTACTCCAGGGACTTCATAATGTCTCTGCCGACCAGGTAGAAGAGGAGTCCGGAAAGTAAAACCAGGGGCACCCCCGCGGCAGCTAACATGAACGACCACCCGTAATAGACGTGGACGGGCACATCCTCCATGCACTTCTCACTCCTCTCCAGAAGGATGTACTTCTGAAAATCAGCAGCAAACTCCTTCCACATCACAAAGAGAAATATGAGCAGGAGAAATAAGCCCCCTGGAAAGAGAGACAAAGATGAGTTATTCTCTGCATATGAAACAAAGAAATAAAACCTAGGAAGGATTGCAGCAGATTTCCATCTGCTCTTGCAGGTCCTTTGCATCAAAGCAGAATCCCTATCCGTGACATGGCTCTGCAGGTTCCTGTGAAAGCCAAGCCCAGTTGCCCTGGAAGAGACCCACGCTGCCATGCCCAGCTCCTGCCCAGCTGCAGGCACACTGACACCTCCTGCTCTCACCCCCGGCGCCGCCGAGGGCTCCGTCACAGCTGGACACGGCCATGGAGAAACCATCATGAACATGGCTGATGTTCACGCAGGGATCTGCATGGGGCTCACTCTGCATTCCTGCCTGAAAGGTGGGTTGTTTTGCCTTTTTTATTTATAATTTGCCTGAGATGAGTGAGAAGGAGAGGCTAAGACTTACTTTTTCCTCTTTTATATCTACCCTTCCAAGTAGAGTCAGATCCAATTTCCACCAGAAAAGCAAAGACGTGGGAATTGGTCCTGCTGAAGCGTTATCCAGCATCGGACCTGCCAACCCCAGCTCTGGTGCAGGCAGAGCCCACGCTGATGCCAGAGTGGCTCTGCAGCTGGTGGCAGGTCCCCTCCACAGCTTGTGTCACCATTCCAGAAACCAAGCTTTGCAACCAAGTATTAAAACACACGGCAAGGAGTACAGATGATCCTGTTTTGCAGAGAAATAGCACATAACAGAGTGGAAAAGGCATGTAGCCATGAGATATTAATCTCAGATGGGCTACTAAATAACAGAATAGTAAACAGCTTATTCCATAAGGCTAGAAAGCCTTTTTAGTGGCAAGTGAGACCTCCTTGGTCCTCCCCTGGAGCCAGACAGGAGGAGGGCTGAGGCCAAACGTGCCTGAGCAGTGAGTGCAAGGTCAGCATCCTGCTCAGAGAGGGTCCGCTCTCCTGGCAGCCCCCCAAGCCTGCAAATAGCAGATCTCCCGTGGGACCTCGCCATCTCCTATTTCCAGATGCACACCCGTCGAAGGTCAGTGTTTGCTAGAAGAGCTCAGTCACATCTGAAAAGCATGTGGTGACCAGTCACCTCCTGGACCTGGCGCAGCCACCGGTGGGTCTGGAGGCTTCCGTGCCTTGATGGGAAGCTCCTTTCCCCATAATTCAAAGTGATGGTGTTCAGAGGCTGCAGGTCTAGCTCCCTCGCATGAAGCAGATGACAAAAACTAGTGTGGCCCCAATATTATTTACTGTGTTACATTAAAGAATAGATATGGTGCATTTTAAAGTCAACATATATTAAAACTAAATAGTGGTGGTGTGATGACAGATCTAAAAGCACTTCAGTAATATCTGATCTTGCTACTTCACAGCTAGAAGCTTGCTATTTTAAGTGGTGCCTTATATAGATATACGCATATACACACACATATATGAAAGACATACATCACAGATTATAATATTTTTATAGTCGAAGTGCACAGTTCAAAATTAATTTAGTTGACAAGTTACCACACAGTTCTGTGGATGTGTTGTGGCTTCTGCTGTATCTAATTTCTCCCCTTGCAATTTTTAAATCAAAGGTACTTGTACAATATTTAATTATTCTTCCTGGCAGCTGATGATACACAACAAAATCCAACTCCTGCGCTAAGCAAAGGAAGCGGGTACAGCTTGACATTGACATGTCTGCTTAGTCATGGTGGCTACTGAAACCTTGCTGAGAGAAAACATGTCAGTGTTTAGTTGTGCTTCTGCTTGTGATGGATATAAGCACATCTGCTGCTACAGACCTCCGCTTCACACTGGAGGCCAAAAATGAAACTTATGTGAAGGTATAGAGGGTTTAAAGCCCTCCTTATGTGTTATATAGAAGTTGAAGCTGGCTATCCTCAGCTGCCTCCTATACCCTAAGACTGCAAATTGAATCTTAATAATCAAAAATTGGTGTCACCATATGAATATACTTTACATCATCCTTTATACTTTATACTTTACACAGAAAAGTCCGTCGGTTTGCTGGAGAGGCAGGCTAGGAGTTAAATAGCAGCTGTTGTAACATTTGCATGTTCATTGAGATTTTGATACCACTTGAAATTAAGTGCACAAATAAATATTTTACACTTAATATGATCGTTGTGTGCTTAAAATACCAATTATTCTACTATAAGAAAACGATTGCATGTTTAAATAGTCACACGTCCTTTACAAAATACAATATATTGATAAGAAGGCAATTAAGTCTTTATTACTGATGTAATTTAAAATTAAATTAATTAGATAGCAACTGAACCTTGAAAAGTGCTCTTTTAAAGATCAATTTCTATTTCATTAACTTATAATACCTACCGTAAGAGACGCAAATAAAAACGTAGCCCCAGTGGGAGAGAGGACACGGGTACAGTAATGTACTTCTGAATTCTCCTACTTTTCTTTAAATCATAGAATCATAGAATGATAGAATGGTTTGGGTTGGAAGGGACCTTAAGGATCATCGAGTTCCAACGCCCCTGCCCTGGGCAGGGACACCTCCCACCAGACCAGGTTGCTCAAAGGGGTTTTGTGTTGAATTGTCCCAAGACAATTTAAGTGGCCTAAGCCTCATTTTTTGAAGAAATCAGATTAAAACCTACCAGTTCTTACTAAGGAGAGTGCAGGGAAGCCCCGTGAGCATGTGGCCACCATCCCCGAGCTCACCGGGAGCTAAGGATGTGGAAACAGTCCCTGCCCTCGCTCCAGGAGAAGCGCCAGGTCTTGGTATGGAAGAATTTATTATTAAACAGGTACTGGAGGTGATGGCACAGCCACAGCATCTAAATTAAGTACATTTTCACACTCTGGGAAAATGACAAGAAAATGTAAAGTAAGCAGCCTTCTTCCCTGGAATAATTACAGCCGAGCGGCAAGGAGTCCCTGGGATTTACACCGTCTCCTCGTTGAGAAAAGGAAATCAAATGGGCAGGTGCAGCTGAAGAAGGACGGTGGAAGCACAGAAAGGGCAGCTCACTAAGCAAAAAAATGCTTACTTGAAATAATCACAACTATTCATTAAAGTGCCTAAAATCTGTCGGGCTTTTAGACATTAATAGACTCCTCTACTAATGATAATATCAGGATGCTTCACTCCCATATTACTAAAGTGAGTGTTTGGCATTTTTGTTTTAAAATACTATTTTATTTTGGATTTTTCATCTTTTGGACTGGTCTCACTTTGCCACCTCCTTTATGATGCTTTTAGTCTCAGCCACAGCAGAGAGACATCTTCATTCCCTGCCAGCTCCAAATGGCTTTTTATGTATGGAGACAGATTTCTTCCTGTCTTGGGCAGCAAAATGGAAAACTGAAAAAAACTCTAGTTTTCTGCCCGAGAAATGAGCCTGGTGTCAGCACATGCCCCTGAGATACAGGACATGTGTTAGGTTTGGGTAGGCGAAGACCTCATCAAACCAGACCATCCCCATGTTCCTCTCAGCATCCCTGTGCTTTCTACCACAGGAAAATTAGCCAAGTGATGTCTTCCTTTCTCTCTCCATTCCTTCTCCCATCCCTTCATTAGGATGGTATGGAAAAAAATGAACCGTGAAACTCTGTCTCGTAGCTGATGAGGTCAACGGCATCTTCTGGGGAGGGGCTAATTGCAAGAAAATTGAAGTGGGGTATTAAATCTTTTTCCTTCGTACACTGCTAACTGCAGGACAGCGAGCCCCAGCGCTCCAGCCCCCTCCCAGGAGAGCTGCACCTTCGCTGTGAGTAAATTGAGTCGGGCTTTTTCTTTCTCTCACTTTATATCCTTGTGACACCTTTATAGCTGCTAATTGTAGGGACAGGTGAGTGAACTCAATCTTTAACTCTGATTCTGTGAAAGCTGCTGAACTTTCGTGTAATCTGCTAATTACGAGAATAATGAACTTTGACTCGTTCGCCTTTCTCACTAGTTGCCTCTTATGGATGTTAATAACGAGGAAATGGAGGGGTGACCTTCAGCTGCCCTTCCATAACTGCCAGCCTTTACTGCACATGGGGAGCCTGAGATTGCCAAAATAGAGCTGCTTGATTTAGGAAGGGGAATCTGAGCAAAAAATTCAGCGCTTTAACTCATAGAACTGGCAAAGCCGCCATTTTTTTGATGCAGTTGGCTCGTGCTGAAGAAGAGGTTGGTCTGAGCACACGCCGTGTCCTCTTGCTCCTCCATGACACGGGAGAGGATTTGTGCTGCCTGTGCCTGCTGGAAAGGGCCCGTGGCCACAGTGACCCTACGGCTGTGGGACGGCGCGAGCACACCCACGTGTGCCACACGAGTCGGGATGCTGGAGGGACAGCACCGGGACCACGGCGGCTGCAAGAAGCGTAGACTGTACATGGTTCATCGTGTATTTGTGCTTTCCAGTGCATGGCACGCTGATAACAAGCTCCTCTCTAGGTTGCTTAACTTTACCTGTGCCAGGCTTATCCTTATTGCTTGCTTTGAAAACTCATCATAACGCTCACGCTCTGCCTGTGCCTTCCCTCCAGAGCAGCCTCGCGCCCCGAGCAAACCACCAGGTAGAGCTCAGGTCGGTTTTTTACTTAAGCCTGCAGCTGTGCAGCTGGTCCAGACCTGTTGGGGCAGCGCTGCAAGCTCAGCAACTGCCCTACGTCTGGACAAAGCGTGTGCTCACTTCTAAGCTTGGTCTCTAAAATGCCCAAAATAAATGAAAACTAAGGAGCACAAGTACAGAAAACTGAACACAAGCAAAGTTGTCTCAGCAATTCAAACGGTTTCCAGAAGCTGCAGCGCAGCGTTCACCCAGCCCTCTCGGTGACATTGTAGTGATAATTAATCATATTGTCATCTGACTATTGAAATGGGGACAATTAGACACCAGGCAGTATCTGCCTCCCTCTTGCAGGCACTGGAGCTAAACCCGAGATGGCAAATGTTAGCAGGAAAGCAGCACGCTGACTATTTGCTGATGCGATTCGGGTGCTTTTGGGAGCAGGCTGATGAGGAAAACTGCCGAGCTGGGGCAGTAGATGTGCAAATGCAAACTGCAGCAAACGTCAGGCGGGCTCTGGCTGTATTTCCTGAGCCACCCAGCAGAGGAAATCAAGGGGGATGGCTCTGGTCCTTTGAAAGGGCTCTCAGAAACGCCACCCACCGAGCACTACGTTCGTTAGGATCGCTGGCAGACAGTCAGATTTGTCTTCTGGAAAGTACAGTAAATAAAAGGCATCTTGGAGAGGAAACCCAAAGGGATCTAGTTGAGTGATAACAATCTTCACCGTGTGGCGCTGAATTCCCCCTGGCGACGGAGGGGCACACCTAACTCCTCAAGATCGTGTCAGGCTGGCTAGCCATGAATGTGCTCGGTGCATTTGCACCAATAACAACTTTAGAGCCTTTCAGTGGCAAAGGTTGCATCATTTTGCAATGCTTAACCACGGCTGTGATTTCATGACCTCGGTGTGTGCTGCTACCAAATGGGGCAGAGGGAGTTTGTGGACAGGATAAAGTTGCATTTAAAGGATGGCCTGAGAGGCCGGGGCACCTTGCAGCCATGGTGCCCCATCTCACCATCCGACTGCCAGACCACGTTCCCACTCTACAAATTGCCAGCATTTTCACACTTCCTCAAGGAGAGATCATTTCTGTGAGGGAGGTTAATTAACACTGACCCGGCAGGCCATGATTAGAAGACAAGACGCGCTTTCTCCTGCGTCGGCACCCTCCACATCCACTATCCGAAGGAAAGGGACAGCAAGGGAGTTGAAGCTGTATTAAATCTATTGTTCCTACTGCGTAGCACAATCATGCAAAATATTTTTAGAAGGGATAATGAAAAAATAACCATGGAGGGACGCATCCCAAATCCATCAGGAATCCAGTGCCAAGCAGGATCCAGAGGTGTGAGTACAGGATACCACCCGAAAAAAAAAAAGGATCAGCTGAAAATCCAAGAAAACTTTGCTGAAAATGCTGAAATAATATCGCATTCTCCTAGCTATCATTTAGACTGAAAATTTAGCAGTTTAGCTGAACTCGTTCCTCCTAATGACAGTTAATAACAATGATGGTTGTTCAGATTGAAACTGCTTTAATACCAACTTCGATTTAAATGGCAGCATCTTTGTCTAATGCCAAGAGGTTTATGGGGTGCATAATCAGCTCTTCTAAAAAATCAGTGTTGAATTCTATGCCCCAGCCTTTTAATCAAGAAATAGTCAAACAAAGTGCAAAAAGAATGGAAAAAAAAATGGAATAAAGTGATTCAATATTATACAACACCCTTTTCTTTGTGATATTTTGTTTATCTGGTCATTGTCAGAAGGTGACTGATCTCAGTTTTTCCATTTGGGCTGAAAGATGAGTATTTTGAAGAAGTAGGGCTTTAACTGAGTTAGTCAGAGTGTCACATCTGAGAGGATTCAAATATTTGGCCCCAGTCTCAGAAGAAGGAATTACTTCAACGTGCACATGTGTCAAATGGCCAACACTACTCGGTAGAAGGCGTTGGTACCTGATTGAGATCCGATAGCAAGACGTCTTGCATTCCCAAATGAAATGCCTGGGTGTAAAACCACCTGAAATTCATCTCTAGAAAAATTAAGTCCAACCAAGCATTTATTAAAGTATATAAGAGAGAAATAAACTGACACCTACAGGCCTGCTGGCCTCACTTCAGTAACTGAAGACCTGGAGGCAAATAGAAAATTGGACAAAATGCAAAGCCAATTAGCAGAGGCAGGTAGGGCCACATTGATTTAATGCCTTCCAGATTTTTTAGACAAATAGATAGATGCCATCTAGCTTCATTTTAACAAGCAGCTCAGCTGGCATCACATGGTTAATTATTAGCACATCTGGAGAAGACAGAAATTAGGACAGGAGCTATAAAATGGATAGGGAGCTAAATAATGGGGGAAAAAAGTAAAAGGTGATAATAACAGGGCGTTGTGAGATTGGGAGGAGTTTAGGTGGAGTTTGTCCAAGGTCAATGCTGAGAGCTTTTCTGTTAAATATTTTCATGAGTGTTTTCAATAAACTTGGGGATGCTTGAAGCCCAAACTGGGAGCAAAGACACTGGCTCGTGTTTGATTCATGCTGTGTAGGAGGAAGCAGGACCTGATGCAAGATCCATAATTAGGCAGTGGTTTTCACAAAAAGGCCCAACTTCATAATGAAGTTCTTCACTTGGCATGGCTCAGCTAAGCTCCAGCCTTTAGCTGCTTGAGTTGCAAAAAAAGCTTTTTTCTGAGTTTGAATCACTGTTATAAATCAAGTATTTCTACTAGTTAAGCCAGTTATTCCTTCTCAAATACAGAAAAGGAAAAGCCCAAGTGATAATTCAGTGGAATCATTTGTAATGGTAGTGGGAATAATGAATAAATGCCTATTTTTAATTCATTTTCCTGCTGTGCCACTGCTTTATCTTTTCAGGTTTTATTAAGCCAGCCCTCCCATTTTGACTCGCCGGGTATGCCTTTCATCGCTCAGTGGGTTTCCAGCTCTACCAGATGTTAACAGCAGAGACAGGAGAGGCCCAAATGCAGAGACTGACTGAGGGGAATGGAGCACGGCTGATTGCTGCCCAGGGTTAACGCAGCTACGGACTTTAATAAAATAAAAGGCCCTGCTCCTCTGGGTTGCACAGAAGAGAAAAAAAAAAAAGAACCAGGCATTTTTTCCCAAACCCCAGCTTCCCTAGGACTAAGAACTATCTTGCTACAGCTTGTCTGAGCACAGAGGTTTAATTCCATTGGGGAAGAGGGGAGTAATTTACTCCAAGTCAGCGCAGCTCCCAGCAGAGTCCCTTCTCCCCCCAGCAGAGGCCCGTCCTGGCCACCTCTCCGTCCCCGTCCCGCTGCATTCCTGCCCCAGCCGTCTCTCCGTCCCAGTCCATATCCCGTTACCGCCGCTTACCCGAGGCGAGGAGGAATCCGCCACCGACTTTGTAGGCCCGGGGGCTGACGAAGGGCACGCCGCACACCAGCAGCAGCCCTCCCACCAGCCCGGCGGTGACTGCCAGCATGATGAACGCCGTCCAGAAGCCTCTGTACACTGCGCGGCCAAAGAGAGTGAAGTCAGGGGAAAGGAGAGGAAAAGCATTTTTCTTCAGTCCGTGCCTAACTCCTGCTTCCACGACAGTAAAAGCCATAACCTGTAACGCTGCCCGTGCCGGGCAGAGCTGGATCCTGCGTTGCTGACTCCCTGCAGCAGCGTGGGTGCCCTGAGCCTGGAACCGGCACAAGTTCAGGTTGATTGTCACACCCTACATAATGGGACTGGAACGAGCACAGGGGGTTGGAAGGGTTTGTTTGCCAGGGAGGCACTCCACAAAGGGGGCTGAGGGTAAAGGACACTGTGCCTAGCTGTGCCTGGGGGAGGTGGAAGAGCTTGGCAAGAAAGGAAAGGAAATAACAAAATTTGGAGAGATAGAATCAGACCACATCTTTGTTCCATTTTAATTAACACTTACAGAAGGTGCCAGGTTCCTGGTTTGAAACAAAGGCAGTTTTTGTTAGCAGGACTGCAGGGAAAACAGGAGTTTATGATTTTCCCCATTAATGACCTTGCTTGACTCCAAGTTAAGAGAACAGGGCAAGAGAACAGCTGCCTCTTCATCTACTGAATTTGGGGGTTTTGCTGTGACTCCATACAACCAGGCCAGCCAGAGCCAAGCAACCTTGTGTCCATCACATCCCATGGGATGGGATGTAGCCCCAGTCTCCCAGGAGCCAGGTCTCTTCCAGTTACTGCCGTAAACCTTGGCCAAAGGTGGTCTTCAGGCAGAGATCCTCTGATACCCTGCTCCCCGTTCCCCTGATTTATCTGGTCCCCTTAGACCACTGCATCTCGCTCTGCCCGTTGTTTTTCAGAAGTGCTAGTTAGAGACATTTAAGCAGAGCACGAGCAAGTGGGTAATGCTGAAATGATTCACACTTGAAAGAAAAATGATACAGAGAAGATGCGTTTTACTCATTTGAAACCATTTTGTCAGGAGAGCCACTTAGGGAGAGATAAGTATCTTGAACTCTCCAAAACCACAGAATTCATTTTCATGTTTAACCTCCCGTCACCCGTCTCTCTCAGGGAGCCTAAGAGGATGCAGATAAGGCAGAATTATCTCTGGAGCAGGTAATAGCTGGAGGACCCCTCTTCTTGGACGGCCTCCTGTTTTGTCATCATTTGCATATGAGGATGGACTGGCTTGAAATAAAATGAGTGTTAAGGACAGGAGGGAGCGTCTGCTCTCTGCAGATGTCCGAATGCTTTGCAGCGGAGCTGGTGCAGCAGAGGAGCCCAATGGTCCTGCTGCCCTAAACAGGGGTCCTGAGACACCCTCATCTCCCCGGGGACCATGGCAGGGTGGGTGCTGGGAGCCTCCAGGCAGAGCCCCTGCGCAGAGCTGGTCCCCAGCACCTTCCCAGGACATTTCTGGGAGGCAGCTGAAGAGGGTTTCATAGCAAGGGCTGACAGGCAGGGACAGATGCCTCCAGGGCCCTTTATTTAGTATGGAAAAAATAGTGTGCTTATCAGCGAGATCATTCAGAAACTAGACGTCATGCCTGCCTCTCCTAAGCAGAAAAAAATCCCACCACTTAACCCGCATGCTTGCTGCACACAGCCTGCGACAGGCTCCTCCTTCTACCCTCGACAGGTCCCTCGTATCCATTTTACACTACGGCATGTTCCCCGAGGCAGGGATCTTGCACAGCACAGCAAAAGAAACTAGCTGCTCTCCCTCACATGCCTCTACTGACAAACGTGGGGTTTTTTAATTAATTCCTCATAAAAAAAATAAAAAACTAAAATAAAAAAGGTACTGCTAAAGGCTAAGGAAAAGGTCAAGATGTTTGTTTGTGCAGTATGCCTGCTCCGGATCCCCAGAGGCAACGCAGAGTGATGCACACTATTTAAAGAAATCAATTCATTTCAAAAAAGATCATTGAATTAATTCTAGCTGCTGCCACCAATTTAGCAAATTAAAATTCCTAACAGCAGCTGATTCATTAAAGAACTCTGAAAATACAGAGAAACATAAATAAAAAAGGAATCAGTTGAAAGGAGAGCTCTCCAACTGTGTCATATTCAGTGTGTTAAAAATAAGCCAGTCACTTACGTGGATCTTCTAGCAATTTGGTCTTTAACTGATTTTCCAGTGTTTGTTTATTTTGTCTTGCAACAAATCAACACCAGAGCTCTCCCAGGAAGTCAGACTCTGGAAACGAGTCAGCACTGGGCTGCCACAAGCCTGCAGCCCAGGAGAAATTATTTTTTCTTGCTTGCCCACAGGGACTGGATTTGGCCATGGGGCTGAAGCCTTTTGCCTCCAGCTCCTCCCAACAAGGGAGGAGGTGGGAGAGAGTGGATTTAGCATCTTCCCTTGCCAATGGGAGTATGTGCTAAGTTCCCAGCGGGAGGGTGCACGGCTCATGGCCAGGCATGGCTGGGTCTGGAGGAGAGATGTGGAAGAACATCTCGATGTGCTCACGGCTTGGGGCAGTCAACTAAACAAGGCCATTTTGTAAAGGAACTTTCTGAAAGTCTTGGTCATGCTTGGCCACATGCATTTACAATGGGAGAACAGCAGCACTTACACACATCATAAATCTCTGCCCAATTGCTTGGGAAAGGAGGTGCTGAGGGAGCAAGAAAGAAACTCACCTGCAGTTGTGTCATAGGAAGGATGGGGGAAAGGTCCAGGAGCAATGGGCAGGGGAAAGAGGTAGCCATGCATACAGAACTTGGGGTGTGCTTGGCTGGCTGAAAAAGAGCAACAAAAAAATCCGTTTGCTTTTATTTTCTGCAAAATCACAGTTATAGTATTCAGAAGGCAATGCACTATTCTGCAAAACCTACACAACCCTCACTAAAATCAGAAGGCTGGGGAGTAAAGAAGTACAGTAAGTCCTGGTTAGAAAGACCAAAGAAAAAGAAAAAAAAGAAAAGGAAAAAGAAAAGGAAAAGGAAAAAGAAAAGGAAAAAGAAAAGGAAAAAGAAAAGGAAAAAGAAAAGGAAAAAGAAAAGGAAAAAGAAAA
>JAOXNO010000063.1:14550430-14574734 GCA_028565335.1 Limnodromus scolopaceus | reverse complement strand
ACTTGTTCTCTAGACCCCTCACCAGCTTGGTGGCTCTCCTCTGGACACGCTCCAGCACCTCAATGTCCTTCCTGTAGCGAGGGGCCCAAAACTGAACACAGTACTCAAGGTGAGGCCCCACCAGTGCCGAGGGCACTGAAAATATACATCGTGTCTCTGGGCTGCTTAACCATCCTTTTTCTTCCAAGCAAACTATTTAGTCAGCTAAGGGAGAGGAGAAATCATTCTGACATGATACAGCCTCCCACTGAAACCCTTGGCAAGCCCGAAGGGGAGCAGCTCCGCTCTTCCCGTGGTGCACTGCCTGGGAAAGGAGCCCTCCTCAGCCCTGTAATTCAGCATCAATAAACATGCACTGTCCCTCCCCGGCCACTTACTCGCCCCCCTGCATTTACCTGCCCTCTCTGCTGGAAGCAATCCCTGCTACTACAACACGGCACACAGGTGCTTCTGGCCAACCCTCCCACCACCTTCTCTCATCCCACACTGCCACGTATTAACCCTCTCCCAGCCCATCCCTGCAGTTTTGAACTGCAGTAACATACCCATCTCACGGTCACCTGGTTACTTCGCAGGCAAGGATTACTGAAATGAGATGACCTCTTTGCATTGAACATAAAATGGTTGATTAAATCCAAAGTTCAATATATCTATCACCTAATTAATCTCCAATAAGCATAATTTCAAACAGTTGCCATTTAACTAACGTGTGATACTGGTTAAACCTGTCTGAAGTGACAAGGAAAATTGGTTGCCATCTATTTTTGTGATCTATATCTCAAAGCTGAACACAACTGACGGGGAGCTTTGGCAATGCTTGAAGGAGCTCGGTGAAGACACGGGTTTGCACACTAGAAGTGAGGACTTTTTTTTGCAGACCGCATTGCAATTGCATAAAATTAAAATGCAAAGTGGGCACTCATGTATTTTTAAAAAAGGGATTAATGCACACTTCCACATTTATGTGTATGCTTTTTAGTCAGCGGTATTTGGCATTGCTGTATTTATGCTAATGCGTATTCACAAGTTAGCGCTGTTTGCCATTTGGAAGGTGTCCTCAGCAATTCTGGGTTCCATTGGCAGAAAAACCCCTGCGTGGCTGCGCAGAGCAGTGCTGGTGCCCAGCCTTGGCTTCTCACGGGCTGTTATGTCCCCAGCCAAACATTTCCCAAATTCTTAGGCTGTGGAGCAGGAAGTGAGTTTGCAAGGTCAAAATGACTCTCCGTGCAGCGAGCTTTCCCTCCTCCTTGGCACACCCCCACACACGTGCTTGTCACTATTAGGAACCGAAAAATTCCTGGACAGGATGGACAATGAGACCATGCCTGGGCCACCTGCAGCTGCAGCCTGGGGAGGGGATGGGGCAGCACCTGGTGGGAGCACCCAGGCTTGCCTAACACACACGAGGGGCTACAGCCCCCTTATGGTTCCCTCTGTTCAGCTTGATTATTTTTTTAATTAGGCATCAACTCCATTGTGTCCAGCCAGCCATGAAGGTGAAGCCCCTCACGCCAGCAGGCTGTAGGAGCTCCCAGAGGAGCAAACTCCCTCAGCCCCACTTAGTCTGCTGCAACCCCTGTACTCCTCTATTTCCCCATTGCTCGGGGAAAAAAATTTGATAGAATTAAAATTCTGATAACAGGAATGCTTTTTCATAAGACTTTTTAGACTGACAAACTAGACTAATAGGAAAATAGCTCCTTTACTCTTCAGAAATAACATCTTTATTAAATATAAGATTCTAACCCATTCTTTCAAAGTGTAAATTAGCTATCTGGTTTCCTTTTGTGCAATTATTTTGTTCATATAGATTTTATACAATGCAATAGACAGCCTTGTTAATAGACAAGACACACACATACAAGAAAAAAAGAGAGGGGGAAAAAGAAAGAAGAAATGGGAAGAAAGCCACCAATAAATCATTCCAGCCTGCCCCCACCCTTCCTCTGCAGTTAGAAAGGGCTGGGGATTTTCTGATGAACTAGTCAGAAAATGTGGGGTTTAAAAAACTAATAATTTTCGAAGCAGGGCTGGGGTGAGTGAGTCCCTCTGGAAAAATTTTAAGAAAGACATACCTTAATTTGAATGTTTCATTTCTACATTTTCAAAGAAGAAGAATTCTTCCATTCTGGAGATCAAAACACCTTTTGATATGCATCAAAGAAATGAAAACAATTATTAAATACCTAAATTGATGTAAAATTTTTAATACACTATTTTTTAAAATCATGACCAACTAATCCATATGTTTTCATCTTATTGTTTCCTGGGCTGCTTTATGAGGTTGCCTTTGCACCTGAACTCTGTCTGGAAATGTTGCCCTGTGTAAAATGCTGCAGAGAGTGCTGGGGGTCAGGCTGCAGAGCTGGGGCCACCCTATTAACATCCAACATCCAGCACTTGGTATTGGGAGGCCCGTAAAGAACATGCAGTAGGGCCATAAGGATGAAAACCTTATGGGGGACAAAACAGGAATAAACGTCCTTTTACTATGCAAAAATACTGTGAGATAAATCCCAAAATCAATAGTAGATTTGCAATTTCCTTAACTTAACGGGATTTCAGCCTCCAGCTCTCAGCCTCACCAAGGGCTCATGAAGCCCTGATTTTACTCTTCCAGCAGAGATGATCTTTAATTTAGAGAAGGAAAGAAACAATTTCCCAGCCAGGAACAGCAAGCCCTGGTACCAACGCTCACTCCGCTGGCCTCAGGTCCTGCAGATGCTCTTCCCGGTCCATCCCACCCCTCAGCACGAGGTCTGAGAGGCACCTCCAGAAGGTGATGCAGCTCCTGGCTGACCTGAATGACCACTAGGACCACACTTGTTTCCTCCTACAAAGCAAGTCTCCGCATGTCAAACAAGCTGCCTTATACACAGGCACTAGACAGACCAGGAGCTCTCTGCCTGCCTCCCCAGCCTGAAGGCAGGTGTTTGTGTGGGGAAGCCCTGGAGAGGAGGAGAGCAGTCATCCCAAACTAGTCTACAGCTCCTCTTGTCACTAGCTGGTACCTGAGTTAATATAACACCCCTGGAGCACTATAGCAATGGGCTTAGGACCCTCATCCTTAAAAATAAAAAATAAAAAAAAATAACAAAAAATAACATTCTGACACACTTTCTAAGCCTACAGAAACTGGTAATGATGTTTCGATCTTGCTTTGGGATCTCTGGAGTGCTACACCAAAGCTAGGTAGGTGCACTATCTGAGCATCGCCATGATCCGTGCAATAGTCAGACACAACTACCATTTAATTATGAAGGAAAAGGACCCTCCTTTTCCTCCCTTACCTCTTCTGGTGCCAGCAGGAAGCTGCCTTAAAGTTCCTCTTATCCAGAGAGGCCAAATGACGGTGCCACCACAGTCAGCACTAGGATCTAGGCATAAAGAAAGGCAGGTCGTATCCTGGATGTTTTAGTGACCTGTATTTCCTAATTGACCCTGATGATTTTTTGCCCTTGAGCTTTTAAACTGAAATTGTGAATCTCCAAAACATACATACTGTAGCAAAGAGCTGGGCCTAGTCAGCTCAGATTTTTCCCAGAATCAGGGTTTTACTTTTTGATTGATCAAAGACTCCATCAGCATGGTCTGAGTTACTGTTATTTTCTGTGTTTTGATCCATGCTTGCTAAAAAATTACGTGTTATGTAGATAGATCAACATATTTTCACTCTCTCATGCTGAAAGCAGAGGATCTTTTTTTCATGTTTTATAAACAGACATGATTTCAGGTCTGCTTTCAGTGACTTCCCTGAGTCCCTTAGGAGATCTGCATACGTTCCTGCATTAGAGCTTACCCTGACGATCTGTCATGCTCTGAAAGATGTTCCACGTAGTGTTCTTTTAGGTAGATGGGGTAAATACCTCTCATGGCTCTCTGTCTTTACTCTTGCTTCCACAAACCTCAGAACAAGAAGAAAGCAAGGACAGCAAAGACATCCAGACCACAACAAATGCTACCAACTTTGCCTTGGAAAAGCCACCAACATCTCTAGATGAACCCCCCAGTATGAACTGCGTGGGAAAGGAGAGGAATAGATACCCATACTGATATTTGCCCCTTTCATTCTGCATTAAAATTATAATCACTTGTTCATCTCCATCACATGCTCCTTTTTCATCTCTACCATCTCCATGTCTCTTGAAAGAAGCACATAAGCCTGGATGTTGAAAGATACTTAATGTTTCTTACGAGGTCGAGTATCCCCAGCACTTGATGTCGGGAGAGAAAAAAGCTCAATTTGCCTCACCTGCTTCTTAAGTGTTGCCAGTGCTTTCCAGTATAAAGCCATTATAATCTCCTTAAGCAGTCATGAAATAAAATAAACAGAAGCATGTTCAAAATAAAAATAGTCCACGTGCTAAACACAAATGCTTTTTGGAGTTGCAAGTGCAAGGGAGATTTATAGCCTGAGTTGTAAATGCGGCTGCTTGATCTACATGCCCAGACTTTTCTGATGTAGTTTTTGGGCTCTCACTTTGCCATTGAGCAACTCCCCATCATTAGCAACTTTTGCCCATTTTAACCTTAACTTTCAAAAGGCAACTGTAAACTTCCAGAGTAAGCACAGAGCAATAACTCTCTGAACTGCTAAAGGAATCAAACTGATGCAATTTATTTCCACAGAACCATGCAATATTCAATGATACACTGAATCCGTGTTTTTAACACTTTTTAAAGGACTAAAACCCTGCAAAGAATTAATTAGGCATGCTCTGAAGCCTGAGCATTTAACAGTTTTCCACTCGGTTGTAGAATTTTAAGACCACCAACACTGGATACTGGCAAAGATTATCAAAGGTTTTCTGAGCTGAAATACATAGTAGTCAGAGGGCTTGGCCACTAAGTAACTGGAAAATACTTCATGAAAGCTTTAGCTGTGATATTATATTTTGTGAAGAAACTTTAAAAAAAACACCATAGTATTTAGAAGGTTAATTCTGGGGGAGAATGACTCACTGGGAAAGTATGTACTGCACAGAATACTGTCTTCCCTGCAGATCAAGCAAATTGTTAATACAGCAGAGAGGTATTTATGGTCCCAGCACCACAAAGCAGGGCTGAGAGGGCTTAACGGGCTGGGATCTGGGCAGGATGAGGCCAATGCAAGTGCACGGGCACACGGTGCTGCCGGAGTGGCCTCCGCAGCCATGAGCCATGGAGCCGCACACCCGGAGCCCAGCAACACTGGGAATTGCTAGAAGCTGGGAGATCCTGCCATTGAAATGTCTCTTCTGGTGATAAAGTAAGATGAAAATGTACAACTTTAAAAAAAAATGCATGCAAAACATGGTTTTTTTTCCTTTTTTCCACATCAGGTAAAATTTCAGCTCCATTATCTGGAAGTGTCCTGATTTTTCCAACCATTTCTGTTGTCTACTACAGTATTATAAAGAAATCTACTCATGCCAAAAGAGCCACCATTTGATAAGGTCCTTGGTAGCCCATAAAAATATTGCAGAGAACTTATTTTACATGATGGGAAACTCAAACAGAAAAATATCATTATTTAAGTACCCAATGCCCAGAAGCCTGATGGATGCTGTGCAAGACAAAGATGGTACAGACATCCAGATATTTTGGACAAAAGCAAGATGGTTCAGATGCCAAAAGTGGAAAAAAAAAGAAAAAAAGAAAGAAAAGGGGGAAAAAAAACCCTATTACACAAAAAACTCCACAAAGCAAGAATTGGCCAAGGGATTCAAAAAGTTTCTATCCTTGATTAAAAAAAAAAACTTAATTAAAAACTCCCTGGCAAGCAACTTGATTTATTTTCCTTTTTGCTCTCCAGCTACAGAATAAAAAGGACACATCTTAGTCAATCTTTCTATAGGTATTTACTGTGCAGAACTTAAGGAGAACTTTTAAACACTGTGGCCATTAAACTGCAGGGAAACACTGGACATTCCAACCCCAGACAGCCAAGGATTCAGTACTTTTTTCCCTCTCACTTGTTTGCAATTGCTAAGGCCAATAAACAGACTCACAATGACTCACCTTGCTCGTGATCTTGTGATCCCCGACCAAGGGCTGCAGAGGGCAGAGCTGAACGCATCACTGCTCAAAGCGGACCTGCCGGGATCGATGACACCCCGAGAGACACCCCGTGCGTCACCACCTCCCGCTGACATCACCACGAGTGCGTCGCAGATGCAAGGAGGTAATAACCCTTAGGTATCTCACAACATAGGACATTTAATTGAGATAGAAACGTAGTACATGTATATTACACCATCTCCAGAAAAGGGCAGTTTTCTAAACAAAGTGTAGGCAACTATACATGACTCCCATGCAAAACGTATTAAACTAAGAAACAAACCACAATTTTAACAAAGTAACTGAAGACGACAATGAACCTATACTAAAATCAGTTAATCTGTACATATGTGTATATAGACACACAAATTACACATATAAGGGTAAAAGATCCAATTCTCATTTGCAATGCGGTGAACTTCCAGTGATGGAAGAGTGGCCTTCAAGTCAAGATAAAATACATCAGCTTATGTCAGAACATTGTAAAGGAGTTTGTTCAAATGAAAAAGAGACCTCCACACCATTGCAAAGCAAATACACACGATTTTGTGTCTTTAATTTAAAATGAAAGCCCTGGTGTAACAGGCAGTGGCCTCCTAGTGCAGTATTGCTGCACACAAGAGATTGGCTCTGGAAGTCCAAAAACATCATGAAGGGGAGTACGCAAATTTCTACAGTTTCTTTTATTTTCAATTCAGAGTGAGTCTCTTTGGCCACCCATTTAGATTAAATGCCCTTGCATCCTTCAATACAGAGGAAGGGGAAAAGAATGAAAAATGTTGATGTTTGCAATACTAAAACTTACGCTATTGGGTTCAGCTAAGGACAAGAATTCAAAGGCTTAAACGCTTACCTGGAGTTTCAAAGAAAATTACCCAAATGTGGAGATATCTGTCTTCCTCAGGCACTATACCTGGAGTTCATCTGCATCTGCTCTGCAAAGGGGATTGCAGCCTCCCTGGCAGAAGCGCTCCACAGCAGCGAGGTTTTGGGTCCCTCTCTCTGCTGCATCTTCTATGGAGACGCATGCAGAACTCCTTTGACCCTGCAGCTCTCAGCTATGGCAACGGAGATCTTTCTGGGGAGCCTTTGCAGGCTTGCTGCAACCAACCAGCCACAGCACGAGGCTTGCGCATCTGTTTAAGGGACAGTACACTCTTCTCCTGGTATTGCAATGGATTTGGAGCTTCCCCTTTTTATCTTTTGAGGTAAACCATTTCTTAAATAAATTTTCAAAAAATCAGTAAGAATATATTTTCTCCTTTTAATGCAGCCATAATAAATTTTTATTAAAAGAATTATGTCAAGATGTAGGACAGTGCCTTTGGTAAGGCACAAAGCCTTATTTAACTATATAATTTAACTTTGGACTTCATGTGATTAGTATTGATAGTCAGGCCTCACCAGCTCTTGAGGAGTAGAAGAGATCTTTCCCTATTTCTGCTGTCTTTCCTGGTGGCATGTGCCATCGCCTAATAAAACTCTTCTTGAGATTATAAAGTTTTTCCTAATGTATAACCTACATGCTCCCTGCTGTTTAGTCTATCCCTGCTGACTAATGAGAAGACCTGCTATCTCCTCTTATTAAAACATCCTTTCTTGCACTTGCAGTCATTTTCAGCAATTTTCCCAGGCTGAACAGACTAATTTTTCCGAGACATTCCTCAGAAATTCTCTTAGACATTACCTTGCATTGCTAGTGCCCAGCTGTGCATCTTTTCCCTTGGTTCCCATTAAAAACCCAGTGTTGTGCAGTAAGAGCACGTTTCGATGCAAACCACTCAGGATATTTTGCCCTGTCCAAGCTGTCCTTTTCAATATGTATCTTATTTACATTATCTACATGTATAGTAGCCATCCATGTAGCAGAGTCAGATCCCTCATGGGAAGTCAGCAGCATCACTTGTGCTTTTCGTCTTCAAAGTCAGCTCTTTCTCTATTTCTTTCTTCTTACGCCAGGCGGTGAGAAGCCCTGCACTGGGCTGCCACGGTGGGATGACACACACTGACTTCGACCGGTTCTGTTTCACTTCCCGAACGTTTTCTGCATTTCCCACTGCAGGAAGAGAGAAACACCAACTTGTATAAGAAATGTTCTCCTTTGTGGGTCAAGAGGAACGAAGAAATACCAAGAGTACTGAGGTGGCCATTTGCTCATTGGGAATGAGCTATTTCAATGCAAGGAGCACTTTTTAATTATAAAATAGAATACAAAGATCAGTGGTTTGGGGGGTGGTGGGAAGGAATTTAAAGCCTATTTTGTCCTTTGAAATATTTTACATATCTGGATCGATATAATAATACTTTTCTCAATCCCCACCAGCAACTTTGCAGAACAACAATTCCTATCAGTTACTACCTTAAAACATCTATTCAAGATGCAAGTGTCCTGCCAGAGCATCTGAAATTCCACATTGCCGCATCAAGTGATTGTTTGTTCCAATCACAATGGAAGGGTTACAGCTCCTTCATCCCTGTCGCCAGGGTATGTGGTAGGCCGTGGTGCTCACATTTTCCCTGGGGCAACCTCCACCCAACAGAAACACTGCTTTTTATGACATTGCTCTGCTTATACTCGTGTTTTTCTTCAGGAAGAACATAGTTTAAGCATTTATAATAAACTGTGGAATAAAATAGCTACATCCCCGGCACATGTCCATACTATGAACACACGAACGCCACACAATTCTGTTCCTTCCATCTACTCTTGCAAACCTGTACCTTTGTGCAGATGAAGTGCCAGCTATTCTGTGGCTCTTTATTTAGCAAGTTTTTAGTTAATTGTTTAAAGAAAATTACAAAGGAAGAAAACATTAGCAATAGTACACAAAAAGATTGAAAGAAAACAGTAATACTTTCTTACTGCTTAAATATTTTTCCAGTACATATGTAATGAAAAAATATTCTGTATGTTAATGTTAGACCCAGCCCGTTACTGTAACTCAGCCCATACTTGGAGGCAACATTACTTCCAGGATGAACAAACACTGAATCTTTTCAATCATCACTTTTACAGACGTGATTGTGCTAAAACATGTTGTGCCAAATATTGTAAAAATTCAGTGCTCAGTTTCCCACTGAACATCTCGTGGTTCAGAGTCTAAAAGGACTGTCCTCCGCATTTTGAAAGATGCATTTTACAGTTTTGATGGTGTGTGAGGCTTCACTGATGTTAAACCACTTTTCTTAAGTGTGAAAACTAAGCTTTCAGATATCAGAAAACTGAGGTTTGACTTACAAAAAACATGAGGTCTTGAGCCACTGATCTTTCTGTAACAGATATTCAAAATAGTGCTGCTAATGGGGCACTCAAAATGTATTTTAGTAATACTTAGCAAGGAAAAAAGTAATAGATCTTAATTGTTAGAAAGCATTTGGGCATGAACTTCATGTTTCAAAGTATCATTCATTTTTATAAGGTTTTAGTTAATCCACTAGCTTCACCATAGGCAGAATGATCTGCAATTACTGTCAAACATCTTAGTGGTTGGTGGAATATGAAGAATGGTACCAGTTTCGAACACTTGCCTGGCTGGACATGGGAGACAAGAAAACTCTGTCTAAAATGAGGTGAGCAGGGGAGGTAGGAAATTACCACCAGCACCCACCAGCTCCCCAGCTTACCAGTGAAGGAGCGGCACAGCTTGGTCTGCATGCTGGGGTCACCCTGCGCTGAATTGGAGTCATCCTTCTGTGATTAAGGAAGAAAAGTACTTCAATGCATTTATGAAGATTGCTAGCAAGTCTGTTAATGACACTCCTGCTTCATAAACAAGCCATTTGCAATCCCCAAGGACTCTGTTTCCATTTGTTTTACTTTTGCCAAGAAAAACAAAAAGAACTATTGCTAAAAATAGACCAAATAGATGGCAGGAAATATTTACAGACACCGATTTGTTTCAAGTTGGTGGAAGAGGTCTGAGCTCTCCAGGAGTGATTCAGCAGATAGGATGGGAGGGAGCAGCCCTGGGGCAGGGAGGATGTGGCAGGCAAGTGCGGGAGGCGATGTCCATCCCCAGGACAGGGACGTTTCTCACCTTGGCTGCTCCCCATCTTGGCTGCAGGCCAAGGAGGCAGGTAACAAGCTTGCACTAACGAGCTCCCTGTCCTTTCACTCCATTGCTAATCTCCACCCTTCGGGAAAAAAAAAAAATAATATAAATCAGGTAGCACAATGCTGCCTGAATTGTTCGGTGCTTCTGTAAACTGGGAATAAGTCTCTTACACAGCTGTGATTTGGCACCTCGGTCCAGAAGCCCAGACTGCCAAAATAACTCTGGACACCTCCCAGACTGGTTTTCTGTTTTGTTTCGGTTCGTTCTCCTCCCTCCCCTAATGAGGACCGATGCCCTCCATCCCTTGTTCGCACTTTTTTTTGACCATTTTAATAACAATGCCTTCCCAGCTCCAGCAGCAGTGCACAGCTCCCTGGAAAGCCATTCCCAGGGGCATTTAACGATTCTCAGAGCATGCTCCATGAAAGGGCTCTGACATAATTACCAAAGGCAGTATGTCATTTACGCACATGGCTTACAGGCAGCTCCAAATAAGCTCCTTCTGGGGGAGCGTACTCGTGTTTTGGCAGAAGAAGAGAGGACGAAGTTGCCTGGCTACAGGTGCAAGGATTTTCTGGGTGCTCAGTGGTAAATAAAAGCTATCCTGGGTCTCAGAAATCACTCTGCCAGCATACTCTGTGTTGGATCCTTGTCTAAAATAAGGCAAGCCCAAAATCCAGACAGCCTTCAGAGCCAGCATGATGCACAGCTCCAGGAAGCAGCAGCCTTCGGAAGGAATTTTGTCTTTAGGCGGAGGAAGGTGAACTTTCTGCTGGAAATAGATAGTCTTGGAGTTAATCCTCTGGGCTATGATTCAGATCTGAAGTCGCCTCATAGTCCTGCCAAGGTTCTTCTGCCTGGTGTAAATCATTTAACCTGTGCCATTGGCTCAGGAGGGATGAGGATTGTTATTTTCTTATTTTCTCTACCTTCCCTGTTCACTCTGCAACCCCTCCTTGGCAGGGGCTTTTAACGCAGCAGTAGTATAAAGGCAAAGGTAGACACCCAAAGCGCAGCAGAGCCCCAAGGCTCCTAAAGCCACCCATGTTAGAGAGAAGAGGTGATTCATCCTGGCTGAAGCCAGGTGTTGGCCATGGCCCAGTGCCTGTCCTGGAGAGGGCACCGGTTTCTCTGCACCAACTGTGGAAGGAGATGGATTGTCTATCAGGTGAGATGAACTTCACTCTTGGCTCCTCCCTAGCCTGGAGGAACCACAAACTTATAGAAAGATGCTCTTCCATATGTACCTACCTAATAAATTATGCAATTAATCTAACTGAGCTACTACAACTTCATATTTTCATAGCAAAGAACTAACCAACTTCACTAAAAAAAGAAAAATATAAAGACAGCCAGTGAGCAGAAAAAGCAATGTTTCTACTGAACCAAAGGGATTTTTTTAATTATTCACTCAGCTGATAATACCTAACTGATTGAATGTATCACCAAAGATTTTTTTCAAATAGAGCAGCAATAGACGACATGAGGCATTTCACCAGCACCAGAGGGTTTTCAGTGGCCCTTTGCTTGAAGTTCATTTCACAGTCCCTTGATTGCCAGTTGGGTTTGCAAAGACAGTTGTAATGCTTCCATCTTGTGGTGAAATGCAGAATAGGAAAAATGTGTGGGATGAGAGCATCTAGTTTTTTCTTGCTGACTAGAAGCCTGAAAGGCCAAACCCTTCCCTTTGGGACTACAAAAGATGGAGTATCTGACAATCAGGAAAACCTCAAACACTAACTAGCTATATTTTTCATTCATCTCTGTTTTAAACAGGAAAATGCCATTTGCTTGTCAACTTGGCATGAAAATAAATCTGAGTGGCTTAATTTATTCCCAAAAATTTGAAATATTGAGCTGCTTTTAATGGACTGAAATCTACTTCTTAGCACTGTGTTCCTTCTTTCTGCTGACAAATTCTGCAATCTGTCCTCCTACAGTGTGAAGTAACAGCGTTCACCCGCCCTCCCACCTCGTGTTAATATTCCAGGGCTCTTTTAGAAAATTATCCCATCACTTTTGTGTATCACCTTATTTTTATCCACAGTAAAATGAGGCAGCTATTCTAAAACATTAGTAGATAAGCTGCTGATCACACAAAACACACCTGACTTTTCCTTTTGGGTGCAAAGGGTGACATCTTGGGCTTAGAGTCATCCTTACAGATGTCACTGGCATCAGCTCTCAGTATTTACTTCACTTAAACTGGCACAAAGCAAAGGTAGCTGCTGTGAAGAGGTGTAATTAGCACCAAGAAATTACTCCTATGAGACAGTAGCATTCAGCACCAAATTGGCATTTTGCATAATCCATAGGAGTGCTTGCCACCATCCATGAGTCAGTATAAAGACAGAGCAAATTTTAACTGCTTTTGCAATTCCCCCCAAAATATTCTGTCCTCTGAAAGGCCAGCTGTAAGCATGCCAAGTAACAGGAGAACCAGTCTTCCCAAAGGTGCTGAATTTCCTACCAAATGCACCGCAGTACCTAATGAGAGCAGCAGAGGAGAGCAGGAGCGCAAGGGTTAACGATAAAATGTCCTTAAAGTATGTAACGTGGTACTCAAAATCAGCCCTAGTTTGATGTTGTTCTTTTGAAGTTTAATTATACCAAATGTTCTACAGGAACATGCCATGTTCTTGCCTATCTATTTTGAATTGTAAGTACCAATCAGCATGTAAATGATCAAATTAAATCTTTTAAGTTGTTTGCAAGAGCCGGAACACCTTTCTGTGAATGGAAGGCTGAGAAGCAGCAGCATTTGGTGTGTTACTGCCATTCTCGGCGAGCTCTTCAATGACTGGCATTTGAACAAAGAAATCAGAGTGGTAGAAAGCCTGCGGCAGTCCCGAGTCCTTGTGTTGTCATGGAAAATTACTATCTAAATAAAAAAAGATAAATTATCTCTTTTTAAAAGGTCATTTTGTTCTCCTTAGTGATGGAGTCTTGCTGCCCAGATCAGAGACCACAGTTTGCACTTGGGCAAACTCTAGCTCAAGCCATCAAAACCTAAGGTTTGGAGAAGTGGGTGAAATTTAGGAATGGCTCAACAATTCCTGATGCTGACCTGGGGGTTTGGGAGCAAAATACGGTGGAGGTTAACTGCTTCTCCTCTAGAGCAAGAGTTACAGAGGATGGGAGGAAATGAAAAGACCAGGTCCGCTCCTCATGCACCATTCCTGGCCCATTTCATCTTTCCACAGGGAAACGTCGGCTCAGCTTCTCTCCCTGATTTCCAAAGAAGTCAGCAAAAGTCTTCACCAGCCACAGACGTTGTTTTTACCTTGTTTCACCTCTAATTCAGAATATGAACCAATGTGAAGCTGTGCCAGCAGTAAATTTGGGTTCGAAGTCGTTCTCTCTGGAGTCCGATATGCAACACTTCCCTCTGTTTTACTTTCTTCAAGTCTGCCCAGAACTGTAGCTGCTTTTAAAAACAAAAAACTCGCTTCCAGAATAAATAAGAAAGCTCACAATAATGGTTCTGTCCTTTCAAAAGAGTTGGGGGGGAAAAAAACACCGAATAGTTTCAAATATTTACAGTCCATCTGGACCGCTGACAATGGGTGAACCAAATTCCTGCCTTCGAAGAAATCTCCCAGAAAAGAAAACACAGGAAAAACAGACCTCTGAATCTACAGGCTGAAACCCAATAAATAACATTTGCTCAGTAAACAACTTTCCTAGCATGGCTGGAAGCCTGTGTTCACAAAGCACTGAACGATGCTGCACCCAAAGATGGCTCGTTTGTTTGTCAGGATTTGGGATGATTTTTCCCTCGGTATTTCCTACTCACTGGAATGCAATTTAGGATTGAGAGATACTTTGAGGTTTTCTAAAGGCAGCAGGATTTGTCTTTGAAATGAAATACCACTAACAATAAACTGCACTATTCCTAGTGTCTGTTACACCTGCACAGGGAAAGCAGCCTGTGCATGGTCTCTGCAGGTCCAAGCCTTCCCCAGCCCTTCTTACCTCCTTGTCGGAACTGGCGATGTCACCTCCACTCACTTCCATCCGCAGGCTTTTGTGCCGGAGGATCAGGATCTCCTTGGCATGCTCCACAGGCTCGGTCTCTCCAGGAAGGGTGTGCCTGTTGTATGCTGGCCCCTGCACGTGGCACCAGAGAGACCGCTGTTGGAGACGGCACCATCCCTCTCTCCGCAGCAGCACCCCTTCACTAGTGCCTGCATCTCCCAGGGCCCTTCACTTCTCATAACCATCCTGCATGGTTATGGGGATAAACTGGTCCACCCAAGTATGAGAAGAGCAGATGGAGGGAAAAAGCCAAAGAAGGAAGATGGGACTCCAAACTCTGCTCCTTTATGCAAAATTGCCTAAGCGATCATGGAATGACAAGACTGAGATGCATCTCTGTTGGTCCAGGTGACACACCAACCCAGTGCAACTACTTTGTTCAAGGTGTCTTCAGCCTCAGTGCCTCTGCCAGCCCTCCAATATTTTATATCAGTACCACCTTCATATATAAATCATGCAATCAACAGGAACCATAAACCCTGCTTCAAAAGCCATAAATTAACCAAAGCTAAACTTCCCACTAACATCAGTGGGAGTTGGGATAATTCTGTCACTACAAGGGCTGAGACTGGATTTAGGCAGGAGTAAGTGCAAACAGGAGGTATGCCTTCATCTTCATCCCATTCACCATTCCTATAGTTTTCTCCCCAGCCTTACCTAGTTGCTTCTCTCAGCTCAGCAGGGGGTAGTTGATCCCTCTGTGCCGAGCTCCCCACACCAGCTGCCTCCCCAAGGACCCAGTATTTCATGCATAATCCATAAAACAAAGGCTTAGGTGGATTTTAAGGATAAGGCTCCACGTATCACCATGTGAACAGCAATTACAATGCACAGTCCTAGGTGCTGTGTAAAACCTCAGACAGATTATTCATGAGTTATTCTGTAAACAGTGTTTTCTATGCTATTTACCAGTTGTATACCAGTTTCATGGTAAAACTGCCAAGCGGTTTTAAAACCTCTGCAGATTAGTTCTCACTTGCAGCTCACTGACTGTGCTCTCTTCTATGGGAAAAAATGCAACATGAGGATAATCCCAGGAGTTGTTGCAACTGCTGGATCTGCTAACCTGATGCCTGAAGATCCATGTGCTCCTCCCTTCTCCTTTCTGGTTCTGGGTACTGATGCCTAAAATACTTCATGAAATTATAGGCTGACTGGGTGAACCTTTCAAAAGCTGTCATGCTGCAAACAGAAATGTGCCACTGACTTGGAAACTGGATCTGGCTTCACACAGCCAACTATTCTCTGCTCACAAAGAGACATCATTAGTAATTATGTAAATATTCATAACATCTGCTCAGGCTGTTAGGAAAACTGAGATAACTTTTGTTATTGGGCATTTAAAATACAGATTGAGGGAAGAGTTATACCGTTCTCCTTATTCGGTACAGGTTCCTTGCCAATATTTCCTGTATATTTTCCAGGACATCCGAATTCAGAGTATCCTCCAATGTCTTGTCTGTTATGACAGTCTTGTCATTGTTGCTGCAAAGAAAACCAGAACACCTTATTTTGGAAGGTGCACAGCAGTGCAAACAATACAGCCCCAAAGCCCAGTGTTCACAGCAGCCCTTTCGGAGCCCATCACTAGTGGACATGACTGACAGCTAATCCTTGCAGACAGAGCTCACTGCAGAAGGGACATTCAGTATTTGCATCAGACCTATGACACCCATGTGCTCCCTGGTAGATAAAAGAGCAGTGGGGAGCAGCGATAGAGCAGAACCATCTGTGAGAGATGAAATAACCATTCTGACATGCAAACATTTGACCCTGCTGCTCAGCCAATGCTCATTCTCATTGATTTCTTCAGTACATGTAATAGTGCAAAGCCATCAAAAAATGGTGCAAGAGCTGCTTTCTCAGAGTTTCTGTGACACCATTCCGTGTCACTTGGGGGGAGGACACAGATGACCCTCAATGTACAAGATCAGAAACTGTGTTCATCAACGCCAGCAGATGGCTTATCCACCTGATCATTTTTAATCCCACTTGCTAACCTTTAAATAGTGTTTATTTTGCATTTTTCCAAGTTATGTTGGTCCTTCCCACAGGATAGCCCAGCAGGGAAGAGCAGAGGAGGCAGAGAAGTTTGCAAAAGCTTTTCATAACTGTTCCCTCCGGTGGGAGGGTTGTGAGGAGTGACAGAAAGGGGATGATTGCAGGGGAGCACTTACAGTAAGGATGGGTGGGACGGGGCATGACCCAGCTGCCCTGCTTCTGCCAGCTCAATGGCATGTTTCCGCTCCAGCTTTTCATAGAGAAGCACAATACTCGATTTTGGCTGATCGTATTCTCGAAGCAGGATCTTCTGCAGGTATTTGCTGTTGAAATATTCTAATCTGTTTGAGAATGAAACCAAGACATTCTTAGCCTCCTCCCACGACTCCCCAGCTCCTAAATGGACCTGAGCAAGCCACCAGGTTCATAGTCCATGACTGCCCCATATTCTATTATACTCCATCACCTTCTTTCCAGAAACCAATGGTCCCAGAGGCTGGTTCCAAATTATTTTTGCATTACAGTATATGAGCTAAGATATTAAAACTTTGCCAAATAAAATAAAAACTCCCCAAAGGGCCAGATTTATCATGAACTTTACTGTAAGCACTAGAAGTTAGAGCAGTAGCCCCAAGGGATGCAACAGATTTAAACACTTCTGGATGCCCTCTTGAACCATTTCCTCTCACTTTCTGCCCAAATGCAGCCAAACTTTTGGGAAGGATTTAGCCAGTGTCAAATACTGACACTCAAGTTTGGCTGTTGTTAGCTGCTCACAAACCTGCTCACCAGGAGCTCGAAGATTCCTCAGCAGTAGCGATTCCCATACCCTCTAGTGGCACTTCCAAGCACCAGCATCCCTAAGAAAATCCCTGCCAGCTGCATTAATCAGCCTTACCATGAAGTTAGCTGCATCTGTGTCTACACAGCCAAGGAACTAAACCTGGTAGATTGCTATTAGTATATTTTATGTTATTTGTATTTTTTTAAAAAAAAACTCCCATGTGTACATTCTATTTAATTTTTCTTAATGAAAATTGAGCCCTTTGCTAGAAAAATCTATAGAGATCCTCTATAATTTGTCAGTCCACAACAAGCAGTTGTATCCAAGTGCTGCAAGCTCATATTTGTACTGTTAATTGTGCACACACTGGGTTGGGGTCCTCAGCCCCTGCATGGCCGGACAAGCAGGAAGGTACAACCAATGCCACTGCAGGCAGGAACAGGAAGCCACACAAAGTGTGTTGTGCTGGCACAGCTCTCTCATTTCCAGCAGATTTCTTTGGACAAGAAGGGACAAACGCAACAGGAGAGGAGAAAGGAGTCTTTACAGGGTGAAGTACAATATGTGACCTGCAAGCAGGGAAGCTCCCTGAGAACCTGGTCTCACCTTGGACAAGGAAAAGCTGCCCATCTGTCACCTGGGTTGTGCCACAAGGATAACAAGGCTCAGCTGCCCACAGTGGAAAGTTAGGGAATAGAAACCAGCCTCATTTTTTTCTACACATGTACACAGTTGTATTTTGGCAAATCCTTACTTGTCTTTCCAGTAATACTGTCCCCAGTGTCCAGATATATCTTCAATGCCAGCCAGCAAATGATCCAAGAACTAAACAGAAGAGAGGATTTTGCTATACACCGGTTGCACGTATTGCATACATGATGAACTCAGTCAGCAAACATCAAAAGCCAGCAGACAAAACAGGAGATGCTTTCAGCTTGCTACACAGTGCCAGTAAACAAGAAGAGGGGATGTCGGGGTAATTCCCCATCCAGTCATCCATGTGTATCCCTCGGTTCTGGAGTACAATAAGTGGTTTGGCTGCTTGCTTTCAGGTCTGTGCGAGCAAAGAACAATCGCTAAGGGACATGGATCTGCTTTTTATGATATGTACAGGATGGCTGATTGCTTGCACATACTGCATATTGGGCCTTGCAAATGCTCATATTGAGGTTTTTGAGGACAATTTGTCTCAGGAGATCAGTACCTTCAGGATACAGATGTAGATAACATACAAATGATGCTTTGACTTGAATAAGAAATACTGCCTTTCCTCAGACACTCACACTAAATTTAATCATTGGCCATATCACGCCTTATACAAAACCATTATTATTGTTTAAAATGATATTAAAAATACCAGACAGGTTGATTTTTCCACCTGGGAGTTAAATCTCTGTAATTTTGTAAATTGTTTTCCTTCCTACTGGCATCTCTAAACTAGGAGAGGGGTCTGCTCTACTGGGGGTCAATGCTCCCCTACACTCAGGTACTGGTGTCCCTGGAGCTTCCTCCAGCTCTAATTTTAAAAAATAAAAATTATTTTTTGTGGAGTCAGAGACAGAAAAGTTTCAGAGTGGTTCACTCAGCCCTGCAGCCTGGTACTACAGGTTTAGAGTCCTCACATTGCTATTAGCAGCTGTATGGTCTGAGGACTGACAAACGACCCCCCTGCCACTGATCATCGCTCTTGAGAGCAAGAATGTCCTGACTATCTGGATGGAGAAATAAATTTAAGGAAGAAAGTTGCTTCTGGCTTCTGCATCCCTAATTTCCAACTACCTGCATTGTTACCTTCCCTACTTAACTTAATTGGTACATAGCCATTTTCAGCTCACATTTCCTAATAAACACATTTCCAGAGATGATTTACTATTCACACACTAACAAAAGAAGAAAGTATTCTCTGTTCATGACAGGAAAAGACTCTTCAGCCTATTGAACTGTTCTGTTAACCTCAGACAAAGCCCTGTAATACAATCTAATTGTGAGGACACCAAACAGTTCTTATAAATGTCCTCAGACCTAATCTCTTTATTTCTACCTACCCAAAAAGACGACAAAAATATTTCTGAAGGAGCCATATCCACAGAAATGTGACTGGGCATAAACAATTAGATTCAGAAACATAGTTTTACATTGGACACAGATGCAAATACAAAGCCTCAGCTAGGTGTGCAGAATACCCTGCCTTCTCATGGAGCTGACCCGCTCTCTGAAGAAGTCCTCTGTAACTAAGAAGGCCAACATTTGGATGGTGAGAGCAAGATGAACTAACTTGCATCTTTGGGTTACGGACTTAGAATCACAGAATGGTTCAAGTTGGAAGGGATCTTAAAGATCATCCAGTTCCAACACCCCTGCCATGGCAGGGACACCTTTCATTAGACCAGGTTGCTCAAAAGCCCCATCCAACCTAACACTGACCACTTCCAGAGAGGGGGCACTTCAGTGGTTCCCTCCAATATAGTATTAACCTTACCCTCCCTTTTCTGCATTTTTTTGCAGTATTTAAACTGATGGCGGTGATGTGATTTGTGAACACATGGAATATCCCAACCCTGAAAGCAAGCAAGTCTTAATTTCCTTCTTTCCCTCCTTCCAGAGAAGTAGAAAAGTTAGAGTTAGGTTCAAGTATAAACTTTTGGGCGAGTGATTATCTTTTTCTGTCATGTTTGTGCACCACCTAACACAACATCAGCCTGAGTGAGTAGGTGGCTGCTATTCCAATGCAAATAACAACCCAGGGTTAGGAAGCCGCATAGGACTTCAAACCTGGAAACGGACTGACCTGCAGAGGATTCGGGTAAAATTGCAGACCTGTAGTCCCTGGAGGCACACCACGTTTCAGAAGGACAATACTGCTATCAGCAAAACATATTGGAAAGCTCTGGCTGTGTGTTGACGGATGCATCACTTACCCGAATATGGATCTGCTCTCCCACTGTGGGAGCACTCTCTCTTTTCCTCTTGACAGCCAACAAGTCAACAAGAGGACGAATGGTCATTCCCTGCAGTATAATCACAAACACAAAAACCAGCCTTTCTTCACATCAAGTGTTCTTAGTGTTGACAGTGTCACATACAGGCAGAGAGGAGAAATGCTCCACTCTTCTTATCTGGCATCTCAAAGACCACAAAAAGTCAACCAATAACTTCAAGGTCAAGCCTGTGGTTTGGTGTTGCTTGTAGCCTAGCAGATGGAAAGGGGCTGGAAATGTGCAAAGTTCAAATGCCTGAAACTCTGACAGTCCTTGAGACTTCACAGCATGCAGCCTCCACCAGCATTTTTCTGCTTTTTGAGTTTCTGTGTGTCACAGATCATTACTCCAACGATCTCAGATGGCTAGCCGGTGGCTAAGTTTACTAATCAAAGTATCCACCTGGTGGGAAGGGTCAAGGGAAGAGTTTTAATGTCCTTTAAGCCTCATGAGAGAACTTCTAAAATGCTGCTGTGGTGCATATCTTAGTCTGGCTTCAGTATGAAATTACTTTTCTAGGACATGTTTATGGCAAAAATGATGGAGTAGTTGATGTTTATGAGTTCTGAGTGTCACAATTGCTGGCACAGAGGAGAGTTGAACACATTCTTAATTGCAGAAACAATTAATGTGTCATTTTAATAGCTAATAGCAATAAAAAAATGCATAGCTATTCAGAGTAAATAACATAAAACTCACAAATTTAGAAATAACAGATATTACAAAAAGTAAGTAGAGACTATGCAATTTGGTCTCTTGCCTTCACTGGCTATCAGCTGCATTTGTTTTCATTTTAAAGTGATGTTTTGGAGTTTCGTGACTAGCACTCCCAAATTTAGAAACACCTGAATTCTTTTGGCCCTTCCTGACCTTGACAGCATTATGAGAATCCCACCTGTCATTGTCAGGCCATATGTAATTTCACAACACACCTGTAGGTTTCCTGTGGTGCTCCTCCACCCACCAGAGATAACTCATCTGAAGATGCTGACAGCTCTATCATGGCTCACAAAGTTCTTCTACTGCCAGCGAACCAGTAGCTAATGGGTCAGTGTAGGCAACAAACAAACAAACAAACTCTTCACAATTATATTTGCTAACAATTTCATGGAAGAGGTCAGAGGCCAATAGGCTGAGAGAGTGAACTTCAAATGGAGAACATGGTATTTCATTTTTAAAATGCACTGAAAGGCAGAACAATGAGAGCCTTTTGTGACATTCCAGAGAAGCCCACAGCTCCTTGGAGGAATTCCTGGTATATGTGGCACATATCCAGGCCTGCTTGGATGCAATGAGGGCCTGACAATTGCTCAGTCAACCTTCCCAAAATTATTAACCAGGCTTGTTGTGGGAAGAGCCTTATGCAACTGGCTTAGGCCAAAATAGATGAGTTTCCTGGGTTGTGTAATGCACTGATAGACCCGTGTACGGACAAGCCCAATCGCTTCCACGTTGGTCATTAGTCTGTGCAGCACGAGGCTTTTCAGACAGCGCGGTCAGGATTTCCAAGAAAATGAAGAGGGTTTGTGCTCCGACAAGATGCCTTGCTGGCCTTCACCAGCTTAAAAGGGCCCAAATCACCTCTCCCCTAGTTTCTGTCCTGTCTTAATGCAGACACTCCCTGCCAAGACTGTACTGATTTCACTGAGAATATAAAGAAAACTTGGTGCACAAAGTAACAACAACAACAAAAAAATTCCACTAGCCACAAAAGTTGTTCTGTAGCCAATCTTTCACTTGTCCTTCCCATGCAAAGTGACATGCACCATGAAAGATGCTGGGATATTAAAGATATTCATTCTTCAACCCTGAATCCATCAATGTGGCTGGCAGCAGTGCCATGCACTTCAGAAGGTGTACGACTCATCTGCAAACCCAGCTTTCTGAAGGTTCATCTTCATACCTGTTTCTGTTATATTTGCCTACATTACATATATTTACCTATATTACCTATGTTAAATTTACCTATTTACCTATGTTCTATTTACCTATTTATTGCTACAGCAATATCTTTCTGGTTCAGCTTTTAAGCAAGTTTATTTCCCAGCCCCGCCACCCCCCGGTTCTCGTGGTGGCCTCAGCTACACAATACTGCAGGTATCTGGAGCCTGAGCAAAGACTGTCTTTATAGATGCTGTGTTCTCTCTGAATGGCTGAAGGTCAAGGGGTCGCCCCGCCGACACGTACCCATGGGGGACCCTGTTTAACTCTCACCCTTTAGCATGGAGATGACATCACCAGTTGAGCTTTGAGGTTACACAAAAGCCCTTTTCCCAGTCCTGGGAATGATTTTCCGAAGCCTCAGCAGAATGGAGCTGCTGCCTTAGAACAACCTTTGTCTGAGACTCAAGAGCGTCTCTGCATGAGCGGACGTGCCTAGTGACCGTATCTTTTCAATTTCTGACCCACATTTGCATCTTAAAACTTGTCAAACTCCACCTAACTATGCTCCCCTCACCCCTGGCCCCTGTTCTCTCCTTTCAGTCTGAAATCTATGCCTGGACCAGCTGCCCTACAGGACTCAGCTCCAAGCCCATCAGCACGTCAGACTTGTTGACCAGTTTTTCAGCTCATGGTGTGGATTAGGTGGATGTGGGGAAGTAGAGACAACCCTAACCCTCCGCACTTCCAAAGACCCACACCTGAGGGGTTCAGGGAGGCCAAGAGGAAGGAATTTCCTCTCTTGGGATGATGCTCAGCCATGGGGCAGCTCTCACCATGACCCACCATCTCCCAGAGCCCCAGAAGCTGCTCTGCTCTCTTCATCCAAGGGCAGGAGGAGGGCAGCCCTAGGTCAGCAGCTCTGCATGAACCTCACGTGCTTGAGCACAGGAGCTCCTGGAGAGCTTTTCTGCACAGCATCATTCCTAGACCCCCACCCCACTCCCTTCAGCCCTACGGAGACATACTCATAACTTTTTGGGACAGAGCACACCAGGTACACATCAGCCTTGCTCACTTCAGGACCACACAGCGCCAGTTTTTCCACCACATCCTCCTTCAAACGCGACAGCCTTTGCTAGGTGAATGAAAAGGTGCATTTCAGAGAAACTCTGAAAGGAGTCTTGCCCTTACAGACTTGCTGCTGGGCAGAGAAGAGCAGGGAGATGCATCCCACAGAAGGCTGCAGGAATGCTTTTACCGCTAGATGTCACAGCAATGTCGAGAGCTGCCGCTCCTCCCGAGCAGGGCTTCACTGCGCTCTGCAGAACAGTAACTCCTTACAACCTCAGCCTGTGCCTAAGGGAGAGAAAACCTTTCTCCACCATACATGTGGAAGGGTGCTAATTAAGAATCCGTGAAAAATAAAAGCATATTAGTAAGGAGAGCAATACCAGCAGCAAGTTCTGCCCCTGCCCCAGCTGCAGGCTGAGCAGCCCGGGTCCTTGCCTGCTGTACAACTGCAGGCAGGGGTCAGATGTGGCACCTCCCATACGCTCCCCAAAAGCAGACCAAGCTGCAGATGCTCCTTCAACCTTTCTATAGGATTAGGCTTTGCAAAAACACCCACAGCAGAAACCAGTCCTTAAAAAGAAAGAAAAGAAGAAAAAAAAATAGTACATTTGTGCATTAAACAATAAACCAAATATCTCAGAGCAACCAGTGCTGTGAGAGTCCACCTCCCTCTCCTACCCTGGCAGTGGGGAGGTAACGTGTCCACAGTCACCCCATGATGTGGGCAGGTTGCACTCACTCACAGAAGATTTACTATTGGGTAGAAAACAACCCAAGAACTGCTAGGGCAGAACGAAAAAGCAGGAAGCAACAGGACTTAGGGATCAGTTATAAAAGAAAAGTTAGAGGCAAATAAATCAAATGTGCTATGACTTTTTGTATTTGCTTCTGATTTTCCTTGCTTTTATAACCAGTAACACACGCAAATATTTTTTTTTTCATTGGAAGAGTTAATAACTGCAGCTGTTTTTCTGCATGAACGTGAACACATCTCAGACATATATACACAATATTTTGATAAACAACTAATGACTGTTGTTGCTTCAGCTGCTGGATGCCCCAGTGAAGTGGAACTCATTCTCAGAAATGTTAAAAACCACTCCTTCAAAATTAGGTCCCTTTACATCATCCTACTTGTGATCTACCAAAACTGAGATAACCAAACCATAAACCTCTTTTAAAATTCTTGCTGCCCATGTTCAGAGGTTGGAGCATTCCCAGTATCTTCCTGATCCTTTGGGTTCAGGAAAACTGAACAGTGAGAGGACGAGGGGCAATGGGCATAAGTTGGAACATAAGAGGTTCCACTCAAATATGAGCAAAAACTTCTTTACAGTGAGGGTGACAGAGCCCTGGAACAGGCTGCCCAGAGAGGTTGTGGAGTCTCCTTCTTTGGAGATTTTCAAGACCCGCCTGGATGCAGTCCTGAGTAACATGTTCTAGGCAATCCTGCT
>JAOXNO010000063.1:14451868-14539762 GCA_028565335.1 Limnodromus scolopaceus | reverse complement strand
GGCTTCCTCTCACAAACCCTTCTTGGAGGGGGAAAAAAAAATAATAACATATCTTCACTGCTGTTAGAGCAGCCAGGCTTTGATGGAACAGGTCCCACTCAAAAAATGCTCCATCCAGAAATGGACCCATCTTAGAGTGGGCTTCACTGGATTTCTCGTCTTTAGTCCAGTGCCCACAGAGAGTACCCACAGCAGTAACATTATTGATAACCAGAGTTTCCATCTGATAAATCAAGCAAAGCAACCAGTTTTCTTATGCTATATAGAGAGCTGCAGCATTGTGCTGGATGGAGGTCACCTGTACTGGAAGGATAAGTTTCAACAGCTGCTTAAAGCTTCTTCCTATAATAAGGGCTAAGAGGAAAAGGTATCTTCACCTCTCTTCACTTCTTAAAAACAGCACTAAAAATTGAGTGAGCTTGCTTAGAAAAGTTGGACAGACAGAAAAATAAGAAGTTATTTGCAACAGACCAGATGTATTAGTAATACAGAGAAAAAACCCACATATTGGGCCAAATTCCTCCACTGTGGAGTTTCATTTAAGTTGATGATGTTTCAACAGGGATGAATTTGGTTCAAAGAACACTTGTAATTAAAATACAGAAGCCCCAGGCTGTTGCTAGGCTGATCGATGGCTTATTTGTTTCTCTTCAGCTGCATAAATGACACCAAAATTGAGCTGCCAATAACAAGCTGGTGACCCACTTTTCTGCTGTAAAGTCAGAACCCAACATTATGCAGATGCAGATCCTGGGGTTACCACATGAGCTCCCTGTTTCTGATCTGATTTGTAGAGCTGGAGGAGGATAAACTTTGGAAGACAGGAGAGATGCAATGATATGCCCTAGGAGTGATTTCTTTCTACTTTACCATGGTTAATTTGAATTGATAATGGGCCTTTACCACACTTACTGACTTCAAAGCAAACCAACACTCCTCTTAAGAGAGTGGTCTTCTAGCAAACTGAGCTTTTTTAACTTGGTGACACTTCTCCCTTTGTATATTTAAAAAATAAACACAGCTGCAGGACAAACACTTGGAGGACGGATATCTCACAAGATTTTCCTCCATTAAGTTTTCCATAGTCCAATTCTATAGGGCCTGGAATTGGGAGGAGAGGAAGAGGAGAGGAGGTGGGATCCCTTGTTACTCTGAAGGAGGGAGAATACAGTGCTCATAACTGCAATTAAGAAGTAATTACGAAACTACTCAGCCAGAGTTAAAAGTAGTGGAAGCAGTTCTGAGGCTGGGCTCACATGCCAAGCCATCATATTCACTCTTTCTGCTGAAATATTTGGTGCTGAACTCGGGAGTTTGAAGACTTGTTCCATTTGGTGACACAGAAAAGAAGTTTTTTGCCATTGTCCCATTCCCCTCCACCTCCAAACAATCCATTTTGATTTTTGCTATTTTCAGGAGAAAGGCAATAAAGTTAGTATTCATTTGCCTCTACCTCAAGCCAAAAAAGAAGTGTTTGTGTCTTGGACAGAAAAAAGACCTGCAGCATGGTGCTCAATAGTGCTATCTGGAAAATGTTTTTGTGCACAGAATCAATATCTATTTGATAATGGAACCAGAAAAAAACAGCAGAGTTGGGTCAGTATCTGAGGAAGGTCAACAAAGAGGATAATATTAAAATATGCTCCACTTTTTGAATGAAGTTAACTTACAAAATCAGGACCTTAAGGACAGTTAATAAGTGTTAACAGAGGGGTTAAGAGCCTGAGCCAGTACCTTGTGCAGAGTTTTTAATGACCCCACTTCACTTGCTTCTCTGCTCCTTTCTGTAATGATGGTTGCAGCCCTGCAACGAGCTCCATGCAGATGGATCAGTGCAGCCTCTCTCTGCACAGTGGCCTTCATCCTGCAAGGCTTCGAGCATCTCTTTATAAGTTCTCAGTGTAATTACTGGCTGGCTGTACCTAGACCTGTGAAGGATAATGAAAGGCTCTTTGCAAACACTTTGGACATCATATTTCATTACAGTGAGAACCTTGAGGTTGCTTTTAGGATTTTGAAACTCCCCGTTTTTCTGTTTTGCATTGTTCTACTCTGAAATTCTATGTAAATAAGCTTGCTCCTCTCCTTAAATTCTTACATGTTGATTATATATTAGTTATAAATAATTAAAAGCCAAAGACAAAATGTTTTTCCAAAGTTCTATGATAACACAATATGTGTTGTTCCTCTTGTAATGGCTATTGATATTATCGAGCCACTTTTTAATGTGAGTTCCATTTGATCATACATTTATTGACATGCTTTCATTTTTTTCTAATGTAATGTGCTTTCCCACATTTTTAGGTTTCCGGGCTAGAATCTGATCCCTATAATTGTATTGACAGGTACCTTGCTCTGGTATTTTTGTAACAACAAAGTATTGTGTGATACGGTAACAGTGACCAGAATTCAGGCTCCTGCAATGAAAACGTTATGTTAAATTATTGTTTTAATCTTTAATCAAAGTTAATTGTTTTAATCCTTAGTCAATGTCAACAAATTATTTTTCTTTGCTTTGAGAGGGAAAGGAAAGATGTGAAATCTTTTCTCTTACCTTCCTGACATGTAATTACTTCTAAGTATACTCTTAACTCCTCTTTTTCACTATGAATGCATGCATCATTTAATAAAAAAAAAAAAATATTCTACATTAAATCTGTTTCCATCACCTCCTGAAATTCATACATCAACCACTGAAATTTATGAAAGAAACTCTGAATATGCTCATACCTTACATGAAAAGAAAGAAAAATAATTTGCAATGCACCTTTTAGCTACAGTACTGCAAAAACTTTCCATATTATTTGGGCCTCAAATCAAGAAATCATTTAAGCATTCACTCAACTACAAGCACTCAAGGTTTCATAGCTTACAGTTTATAACACACAAAAATCCTGTGTTGGACTGGGGCCTCCCAGAAATACCCAGCCCAGAGAACCACATAGTAAAATCCTCCCCAAAAATTTGCCAAGTTCAAAACTGATCAGAGGTTTTCCTCTCACTGCAAAAGGATTGCAGAATTTCTTTCCCACCAGTGGGACTCCCATCGATTTCCACTCTTCAGTGTAATTCAGATAATCTTAGTAGAACTCCTTCTTCTTTCAGAAAAGAAAATACATGTTCTTTCATAGAAGAAAATGCAATCTGCAGCACCCCAGGAAAGCACAAACCCCAGAGCCAGCTGCTGCCTGCAGGGACACAGCCACCTTTGGCCACAGTTCTACCTGTCGCTTCCTGATCTGTGGCAAGAATAAAGAGATTTTCAAATAAATACTTGCAGTGTTTACTGACCTCAGAAAGGCTAAGGCTTCTTTCTCTATTTCTATACTATGGAAGTTTAATATATCCAAAATTATTTACATGCAGAGACATTGTATCCATTCTCAGTATGTTTCTGTTTTCCCTTAAAGGAGAGAATGCCTTTTGACTGTGAACGGTGCCCTAAATAGGTAACTTGATTTTGGAAAACAGCCCACATTTGTCTCTGTTAACTTTCAAACTTTGCAGTCTCTGTAGGACCTCCATAGGCACTGTGAATGCTCCTCCACATTCCTCCTCACTCTTCACCCACCACCCATGTAGTTCTCAGAAGACAAATGATTTCTGCATTTTCTCCACAGGGAACACTTACCTTCTGACCACAGGCAGCCCCAGAATACGGTGGACTACCCCTGCAGGAGCTCTTGGTTTCCTCTGGGGAAACACTTTGGTGTACCATGCTGAACTCTAGGAATTTTGTTTAGAGATAACCTAGATGATTTTTGGGATCACCCAGATGATGTTTTAGTGTTATCACCTTTCCCTCCCCCCTGCTTTTCCAAGTATACCTTTTTTTCTGCTTACCCTAAAAAATACTCCTTTTTGTACAAAGGAGACAACATATTTCATTAAAAGCTTCCTGCTCCACAAGCAAATTAATATCCAGGAGCCTCTCCAAAAAAGCTAAAGCAGGATGGCTGCTTGGTTCCCTCTCGACCCCTCATACCAAGAAAAGTTCAGATGCACATCCTCATATACAAGCTGGTTCTGTGCTGTAACAGATACAGCTCTTTGACAGAATCTAAGGGAGACATATAGAAAAGCTCTTAAAAAGTTACACTCCATCTAATCAGCTCATTGTGAAAAGATAAAATGTAAGTGTTAATGATATCTACATTTGGTATATAAATACGGTATTTCCCACTAACATCAGAACAGCCATTTGTTTACATGCATTGTCTAAAATTTGAAGGAGAAAGCCATTCTCATTTATGAATGTGCAAAATCTCTTCCCCCTCCCCATCAGAATGGAAACTACTCATATTTTCACAACTAATCACCTTATTTTTCAGTTTCTCCTCCTCATTGCCTGCATTTTCCATCAAATTTTAATAGGCCCAGTGAAGACTGCACATAAAATACTGATCTTCTTTCTGAAGATGCCGGGACAGAAGAGTAGATATTTCCATGCATACGCAACCCTGCGAGCAAACACAGAAAACACATAAAGCAGACAGGCAGTTTATCAAGAAGATTTAATTGGAACTGAAATTAAGACCAAGCTCCTCACATCACACTTCCCTTGCTGGGAAGTACTATACTTGCAGCTATTCTGGAAGCAGGAATGGAAACCCCCTTAAAATTCAAAGCCATAGCATGGGTGTTTCTCAATATATCACAGGCCATGAATATATTGAGAAACTAACTTCGTATTGCAGTGAGCTGGATGAATTTTGTGCTGCTTTACTCATGTGCACCCCACAGAGCTCAGGTAAGAATCCATTTTTAATTTAACATCAGGGACTCCATTCAAAAATTTGATTTTAACAAGAATTTGAACAAAATTACAGTCAGGAAATTCAATATTAATAAGAAAAATTCAATATTAATAAGAAAAATTCAATATTAATAAGAAATTAGTAAAGAAGAATAAATCAAAAGAATAAGATATTCACTGTACCCACAGTCTCATCATCAGGAAGCCTCAGAGAATGTATACAACGCTAAATTTTCTGGTTCACTGCTTAACACCAGCAACTGGAAAATCACAGATTCATCACTGATACCTTGCCTAAATGGAGAGAATTTGACAAATACTCCCTCCCACATCAATATTAGGAAGATCCAAAAGATCAACATTCTCCTTGCCTTCCATCTACCCTTTTTTCATACTGCCTCTATATAGTTTCCATACTGCTCTCATTGCAAGCACAGCAACCTGGTTATGCTCCCTGCCAGGCAGCATTCGGGCAGCAGACTTGCAACTGACTGCACTACAGCTTTACATCTAAAAACTGCCTAATGAACATGGTTTTAAAGAATTCCTATAGGGCAATTCCAGGCTGAGTACCAAATTCAGTCTTTTGTTTCTTTTTGTAGAATAAACGTAAGCGGGTGACTATGTACTAGGTTGTATTTGTTATATAAAAATATTCAATAACTCTGTCCAAAAGGCATTTTAATGCGATGTCATTGCCTGTGACCAGTGACCTGTACTTTATGTTTGGTAGCTGGGCTCAAGTGGTGAATGGTCAGCAAAGGGAAACGGAGTTGTGTTGGCTTCCTTTCTGAGCGTTCAAACACCAGCAGTGCAAATATCCGGGTATACCATTTCATAGTTTAACTTGAACAATTTTTGTATATGTATCATTAAAACTTTCATTTTCTGTTCCAGGAAGGGTTTTTTTGTAACTCAACTCACAGGAAAGAAGAACAAGAATGAACAGAATCTGTCAATATATTTACTTCAAGCCAAGATTTTTTGGAAATTAATTTGCAGTTATGCTCCCTGTTTCATTAAGTTCACAAATGTTACCCATTTGAAACAAAGCAGTAATAAAGTTTAGGTACACAAAAAGAGTGAGAGCAGGTGTGAGTCTGGGCTTTCGCTCACTCTTCTTTGTTAATTAATTACTACTCCGAGACGTAACAGAAGTTATCAAAACACCAGCTTTATACGGTTGAGCAACAGACAGAGCAAGTAAATGGTCAGTGTGTCTTACAAGTTTGGTACTGGAAAGGAGAAGTGTGTAGTCACTACAGATGGGGAATGAGAGCAAAAAATAGCAACAGAGAGTATTAAGAAATCATATTATTGCACAAAACAGGAAATTTATTGAGGAGGATCAAGGAACCCTAAATAGTCAGAGTTTACACATCAGCAATATTCTGTGAGTGTGTTTCTACCACAGGGAACTCTAAGCACCTGCTGTGCCCTATGGGGCTTCCTATAGCTGGGTACTCTGCTGAGAGTTTGCAGAAAAGCATAGTACAAAAGCATGAAAAGTCAACTAGAGCCACACCACGTGTCTTAATGTAAAGTGAAGAACTTCAGCTTTGATGAATAAAACTCCACGTTCACAGCAAAGCTAGGGTTTCCAGTCCCAAGAAAACAGCAGAGGGCAATTAAAGCTAACAGCCCTCTTTGCAGTAAAGCTCCACAGCCCTTTGCTCACTGGCCTTTCAGAACTTAAACGAACATCAATAAAGTCTCAGGAAAAGTGGCAAGATGCCAGTGTTTCCAAGAAATAGTAATCTAACAAGACTGTAACACAGTGCTGTATCTTTTCTCCCTGAAAAAGAGCCCATAATAAGCATCCCAAGCAAAATAAAGTGCTGATAGACACAGTCCCCAAAAGAGTCCCAGTACATTTTGTGCAAATTGTAGTTAATTCAGCTCTGGACAGCCCTGCTGCTGGTAGATTCACAGATTCCCCCCAGCTTCCTCCACTGCATCAGGCATTCCTCCAGCCATTTTGCCTTCCCCAGAGCACAGCCCTCAAGTGCAGGGTGGACATCTGCAATTCCACCGCAGGACAGGATGGAAGGTCTTGGACCTCTTGGGATTCACAGGTCAATACTAAAGACTTTTACTTCCACTTAGCAGCCCACAGGCAGCCAGGACGTGGCATGTAGTAGTGGCAGAGCTTGTTAGCAGTGGGGCACTCATTTACCCAGCAGCTGTTGACCCACACAGCTGATTTATATTCCCAATAGATTGATGGGGTTATCAAAACAAATTAACTCAAAGGAGATTCAGGCAGGAATTAAGTGGTGAGGTCCTTCTGGTAAAGAAAATTAGGCTAATTAAAATCAAATAGCTAAATTTTGGAAACCTATATGCAAAACAGGAAAAAAATATCAGAATTGCAATTTCATATATAAACTAATGGAGAGAAAGCTGGACTCCATCTTTCTAGGTTTTAACCAGCAGAACGTAAGAACATGAATTGATGGAAGCTGTTGTTCTCCACACCTGGGCATCCTTTTTGTGGGAAATAATCCTCCCTCCAAAGAGAGGTGGACTTTGAGATTTATTTGCAAAGCGTTTTTAAACTTCTGGAAATCCTGAAGTAAAAAGTACTACGGGAAACCACCACTAGGTATCATCATTTGACTATTTAAAAGGTATCAGAAAAATTGTTAATGTTGATCTGGCATATAAAAAAAATCCCTATTACACACCCAGGTAGATTAAGTTACCTTTGACAGGAGTTTATTTCCCACCACTGACAACAGAGGGCAGATGGGGAATCACAACCTAACTATAGGCCTCAGTTACTTGGGTAGATTTAACTAAATAGCCCAGCTTACTCCAGGGTCCTGTCCCGGTACCTGATGAGTGTTTCTTTGTGGGAACACAGAATGAGAAGTGGATATGAAAGCAAAAAATTCCCTGCCAGTATTTCTCCTCAAATTTCAGATTTTCTGGCACGTGGATAAACATAACTGCCAGCCAGAATTTGGCCTTAGGTGTATGACCTATAAAATACACCACTGCTTTGTAATAAAATACATCTGCTGTCCTTCAGCAGTCTGGAAAAGCACACCTTTTAAGTGTATTTTCCTATGTAATTTGAGTTCACTGAGCCATTTTTCCTGCTAGTGAAAATGGGCACAGCTCCAGTGCAGTGTTGAAGTTTTACTCAAATTCAGATTGGGACTCGGGATCTTTCAAATCTAAATAAATTCAAAGCATGTCATGGATTAAAACATATAAATTAAAATAAAATTGAACTAAAAATATTATTTAAGTGAATAATAAATATATTTGTCTCATCTTTTCAGAAATTACCAGATTTTGCTCCTAAAATGTATTCTGTAGCAACACTGCATATATCTTTCTTCCTACAGACAAGTGAACTTTGAGAAGATATTTATATTCTGGATTAAACCACAGTAACAAATGCGAGGTGGAAAAGGTATGTAGATGATACTTTTCCACGGGGAAAACTGCATAGCATCAATAACAAAATACAGTCTGTGGTGCCTTACACTAACTACATGCACTTACATCTTCATTTGCACTGCTAAAACATTCATTATTGTGCTAAGTAGCTACATAAATTAGCTGAAAATTCATTTTCCCTTTCCCTCCTTTGAATTGTGCTTTTATTTAAATTCTAAGAACTAAGTCATCTGACGTTCTTCTATTAGAAAACAAAACCCAAAAGCATGCCTGCACTGAAATCATGTATTATCAGGTGCTAGACACGTCCTTGCTTCACCCGCATCCATCACACGCTGGTTCCAGTACAGCTGCCATCCTGGATTAAATAACGTGCTCCTCGCGCCACCATCAGGCGGCAATACAGGATACAACTGTAATAAGGGCTACACACAACAAGCTTTTCTCACCTCCTTGAGTCCTACCTCTTCTTCTCCTCTGAACCTGCACTACTCTTACGCCTACTACAGTTTCCAGCATCTTGAACGATTCCGCAAAATCGACCCAAAACCCAACACCCCAAACACAGACAGACCCCCGCCGTTGTGCCAGGCGGCGGACCCGGCAGGACGGCACTCGGTCCCTCGCCGCCTGGGCCCCACACCTGACAGGGGGTCTCCGGGGGAAACCTCTCGCGCAGGCGGCGGCGGCCGGGGACCTGCGGACGGTGGGGAGGCTGCGGCCAGAGCAGGCGGTCCCCTCAGCCCGTCCCGCCAGCGCGCGCCCGCCTCTGAGGCGCGAAGAGCGGGAAGCCTACGGCGGCACGACGTCACCACGCCGGCAGCAACGCCCCGCCTCCTGTGCCCGCGTTCCCGCCGCCGCCTTGAGTGACGGCGCCGGCAGCCAATAGAGAGAGGGTGGGCCGAGGCCCTCCCCTCCCCCCTCCCCCGCTCTTCCCCCGGCGGCAGAGCCGGCGCGGAGGTGCGGGGCGGCCGCGCCCCGGCGCATGGAGGCGATGCCCTGTCAGAACCAGCGGCTCGGCCCGCGGCCGCAGGACGAGCAGCCGGCGTCAGCGACAACGACGGGGGGCGGCGGCGGCTCCCGGCTGATCCGTTTCGCGGAGCCCAGCGAAGACAGCGGCTGCCCCAGCCCGGATAGCAGCAGCAGCAGCAGCAACGGGGTGGCGGCGGCGGCACCGCCGATCCCCGCAGAGATCGGGCCTCAGCTGAAGCTGCTGCCCATGAACGACCAGCTCCGGGAGCTCCAGACGATCATCAGGGACAAGTGAGCGGGGGGGGGGCGCAGGCCGCGCGGCAGCGGGAAGCGTGGCCTGAGGAGGAGCCGGCGCTGGAGGCCGAGATGCGGTGTCGGCCGCTGCACTCTGAGTGCAGCCATTTCTGGTGACGCTAGGCCGGCGGGAAGGGGAGGGGAAGGTGGCGGCCGCCGCCTCGCCTCAGCGACGGGGAAGGGGGGGGGGGGGTCCTTCGAGATCGAGCTCCTCCTCAGGGCCCATTAGCGACAAAGGCGTTAGTTCGGCGGCTTTTACAACCCCTTCGAGGTTGTTGCGGCTCCCGTGATGTGAGTTGAATTGGAGCTTTTTTTTTTGCCTACCTCCACAGCGTGGACGGGTCAGGGCTGGCTTGCCACATCATCATAGAATCGCAGAATCGTCTAGGTTGGAAGGGACCTTTAAGATCGAGTACAACCGTTAACCTAACACTGCCAAAACCACCACTAAACCATGGCCCTCAGTGCCACATATGCCCGTCTTTTAAATACCTCTAAGGATGGTAATTCCACCACCTTCCTGGGCAGCCTGTTCCAACGCTTAGTAACCTTTTCAGTGAAGAATTTTTTCTTAATATCCGTCCTAAACCTCCCCTGGTGCAACCTGAGGCCATTTCCTCTTGTCCTGTGCCCTGTTACTTGGCAGAAGAGACTGACCCCCACCCTGGCTACAACCTGCTTTCAGGGAGTTGTGGAGAGCAGTAAGGTCTTTCCTTATTATCATGGTGCAAAGGAGCGTAAAAGCCTTGAGAAAGGAAGCTGTAAGTTTATTGTCACACTGTCGTGCCCAGGTCTCAGTACCACTATGTGGATATCATATACCAGTATACCGTATGCAGGATGGGATGAATTGAGACCACATGGGTATAGGAGGACAGACTGGATTTAAAGGTTGGCAAAGGACAGGTGCTAGGTTTATGAGTAAATGGCAGGGAAATGACACCAGTTTGCTGAAGATCGGGTGTACCATGTTAAGGAAGATGTAAGAGCCAAGTCTTTGCACTCTGTATTAGTGTGTCCTTTGGGACAAGGATGGCCAGAAGAAAAAAGATCAGAAGGGCAGCCCGAGGGAGCTAGAAATATGAAAAAGACTGTGGAAAAGTGGGACTAGCTGAAATGAAAGCAAACTGGTATCAGATGTGTGAGGAGCAGGGTTTGGAACAATTTAGGCCAAAAGAATAGTTTTGGAACAAAAAGTTGGGGATAGCATAGAGACTAGACTATGGTGGGTTAGGAGGAATAGGAGAGAGACAGTATTAAGGAGGGAGGCAGACAAGGAGAGAACAGTTTGTTTACTTTGGGTGTATTACCTGAAAGGATATTGCCTTTTTTGAAGGCATTATTTTCCATTGTTGTCACTTTGTGTCACCAAGCATCCTTGCTGTCACCATACCTTGTGAGACATGAAGGTGTTATTCCAGTTTAAGAAATCTGAAGCCAAAGTGCAGAAATCCATGCAAAATCGTGCACCACTGCTGAAAGCTCAACATGAAATACTTAAGACTGAGTGTTTTATTATGCCTTACATAGCACCTCACATGTTAAAAGCATACTTCCCACTGATCACATTTGTAGCTTTGATTGTTCAGCACTTGGAAGGTGATATTATAAGGTATTGAACTTATCATGCAACATAATGACATACATAAGTAGCGGCCATCTATTAAAAGCACAAATTGCCTACTGTGATGCAAGAACCACCAGCAGACACAGAGGTGTGATATCATTTGTCAGTAGTGTAATCAGGTTCTGAATAAAACCTCTTCCTGCAATGCACTGGCTTTCTAATGTCTGCAATAACTAACATGTAGCACAGACACAGTTCTTCCCCTTGTTTCGCATCATCCATCTGTGTAGTCAACATTTTGGTATTTCCTAGTTCTTGAGTGCTTAACTTTGTAGCTAAAACACTAATACATTTTTATGCAAAACTAATCATAATTTCTCAAAGACAATAGTTACATTAATTTTATTAGCTTACATGAGCCTTGTTACCTTAAAGTAGTTGTTGTTTTTTTAATCTTCAAAGCATTGTGGAAAAACGTAATCTCACTGCAGGCAGGAGCACACAGAGGTAGTGCAGTCTCAATGTAAGGAGGGTGGTTGTGGCAAGACGACACAAAAGATCTCTGCCAGTGGGAATGGCTGCCTGGAAGTTGCCCTGCAGAGTGGAATGGAAAGTTGTAAGTGGGCTAAGCAGAGAAAGAGGAAATCCAAACAAGGCTTAGTGATGGCCTATAAAAGCTTTTGAGGTTAGTGAAAAGGAAATAGTATATAGTTTTGATATCTAGGCAAATAACTAGTGATGTGGTTACTGTACCAGCTAGGTTTTATTATTATTCTTTCATTGTAAGTAGGTTTTGAACTCTAGCAAATATGTTTAATAAGTTTCTGGTTACAATGAGCTTATCTTCAAACCAGCAGCTGCTATTTTAACTTTGAAGAGACTTTTTTAAAGTTGCATCAGATTCATTGCACAAGACTTTGGTAAGGGGAAGTGTAGAATAAGACTTGTAGATAATGAATTACTCGTAACAGCTGCAGTGATAGCAAACTGTGCCTTATTCTGAGCGTGACACCACTGTGACAGTGAAGATGTAATGCCAGGCTCCCTTCCCAACCAGCGAGGAAGACAAGACAACAGCCTGTGCAGAAAGGGAGGTGTAGGCTTTGTATGTTAGGACAGTAGGGAAATGTTTCACATTCTGTCCCAGAAAGTCAGTTGCATCTCAGTAAATAAGAGACCTCGGACTGGTCTATTTTAGTGCTCGCCATTCAGAAAGGTGTGAAAATGTGCTCAGCTGCAAGGGTGAGTGGATTTCTTTGTTGCAGTAACCTTTCCCAGGGCAGGTAGAATCTGCCTTAAGAGACTCCATGACCACTGCAGCATTCAAACCAAGTGCTAAAAGAAACTCCATAGAAGAAGTATCGTATTTGTGAATAAGGAGCTATATGGCTAAGTGGAGCTACTAGTCAAAAAATCCAATTTAAACTGACCAAAGGGTACATTCACATACACTGCTTGGGGAAGAGGGAAAAGCTGTGTCATCTACAGGGCAATTAGATACCTATCACTTAATCTTTCTTTCTGGATTAAAAAAAGAACAGGTAGCACCAGAGCTGCCTTAACTCAAGGAGGGTATTTGGATTACTTAATGCTGCAGAAGATGGATGTTCCAGGTACAGCAATTACCTGAAAAGGTTGTGAAAAGGACAGAAATTAAGAGGCAAGCTACTGGAGGGAGAGAAACATAACAAAAGTAGGGAAAACCCAGTCAATTTAGGACTACTACTGTGAAGTAAGGAAGGGATAGATACTCCCAGTGCAATGCAAGTTAGAATCAAGCATGCTTACCTGGGGCTAAGGATGGTCAGGCCAGATGCAGAAGACCTCAGAGACTATTTTTGTCCGTAGCGTGAGCTGCTCAGCAAAGTGGAGAGCTCTTTCCTTGTTTCTGAGAGGATTCAAAGAAAGAAATCATGGCCTTTCAATTGAAATAACTGTCCAGTTTAGAAAAGAAAAATACGCCTTCGTGTGGCTGGTCATCATGTCCTCTGGTAGCTTCAGGGATAGCTGGCTGAATCAGTAGCGGCCATCTGAAAGACTAAAATGACCACGTATTTCTTTTGCTTTGTTAAAGTTAAAAAGAATTAGGTCTGTGTGCCAGAATCATGGAGATGGATAGATCTCCTCAAGTGTGTGTGGTTTTGCTTGTTTTTCCTCAGGCTTGTTCACTTTTCCGTCTAGTGAATGCTTAATGGGTGGGCAGATGCCTTTTACACTGTGTGTTGGATATGGATTTTGAGTCCTCTAATGGGATGTGAACTGATGCACTTTAAGTATTGAACATTTGGGAACAAACAGTTAGATCCGCTTTCTAAGGAGAGTATGATCTTGAAGTCATTTCTGGCCTGCACCGGGATCCCCTGCCGGGATTTGGAAGCTAAAATGAGTAATGCAGCAATTTGTAATGTAGAGCTCTGGTTTCAGTAGAAGCAAAGTCATTAACTCATTAACTGGTAGTGTCGATTTAACTCCTGATTTAACAATAGACATGATTTAAATGTAGGTATTTAAAGGTTATTGTGTCTGTTCCACGAGATCATTCTGTTGTATTCTGCTAAAGCTTCTTATTCCCTAGGGAACTGGGTGAACAATATAAAAATGAAGACAGTAAAGCAGCAGGACATGCAGCTATACAGAGTAGGGTCGTTCAGGAGTGTGTAACTTGCTGTGATGTGCAAAGACGACTGCTGCAGGTGAAAGGGTGAGAGAACCTTTCACATACCACCCACTGAAAAAAATTAAGTACTAAAGTATATAAAGTACTGAAGGGAAGGAAACATGGTCCTGTTTCCCAGCTACATCATCTCCCCTGAATGGCAGCAGTTCGTCCAGTGCCTTAAGTTTTCTTACAAAGGCCTTTTACATATTCTTTTTAGGGAAGCGCCTTTTTTCAATCTTGCCTTCACAGTAGCCTGGGTGTCTCTCAAGAAGTTCTTCTGTAAGGTAACTAGAGAAATGGGAATTACTAAAGTGTGTCAGACCATGACCCACGTAGCCTACAGCCGTATCGGTGGTTGTAACTACTACCAAGGGCTAAAGCAGGAAGAAACCCTGCACTTAGCTTGTATTACAGTACATTCCCAAAAAAACATTTCTTCTCACCTCTTAAGACATGCACATGACTTTAATTGTACATCTGCCATGCTTCCATAACTTCAGAAACAAAATGAAACTGATCTATATTGTTTAATACAATGTTGATGTTGTTAGCCCTGTGCTACAAGTCAAGTTTTAATGCCTCACTTTTTTAGATGTTGTCTTGTTACTTGATTAGAAAGGTGAAACAGTTTGTAGTCCACCATTGATCATTACTTTCTATACCTCTGTCTGGTATTTAAGGTGAATGAACAGTTATAGTGTTTTCACATAAGCCTTTTTTTCTGGCCCCTAGCAATTCTCATATGATGTGGGGCTTGAAATCTGGTCACAGCTTTCCAGCTGCTGGTGTACAAGAGGTCTGTCATTTTCAGTATTATTATTATTTGTCTCTTATTTTTATGGCCTATTGTTTTCTGCTGTCGTCCTCCCCTTAAAAAACAGGCATAACTGACTAAGGGTGTTCACTGAACTGTGCATATAAACATCCGTGTCTCTCTGCAAGGACAGAGTAGTTAATTTAAAGCCTAGTAATCTGTATTAATAGCGCATAGTATTCACTCTAAGCATGTATTGCTTTGCAGTCAAAACCACAGTCGTGACTTCGTTGGGTTTGTCTTACCAACCATTAAAGAAATATGGTTAAATTTTATGAAAGGCCATAGTCTGATCTGGAGAACCTTGATGCGCCACCTACACAATTTGATACTTCCCTTGTTAAAAAACTTGTATACACACCACAGATGGAAATAGTAATTCTTTCAAAAATCTTAACAAAATCAATTTGTATTATTGTAGGGTTTTGGGGGTTATTTTTTGCAGTTTGGGGATTGGAGATTTTTTTTGAGCATTACCTTTCTGCTTAATGTCAAAGTAGCAGAAAGTTATGAATATCCTGTTATTACCAGAAAGAAGGAAAAAAACAAAACCAGTGTTTTTATTAATATGTTCTTAGCACAAGGAAAGAGATTAGGCTGACACTCATTTAAAATTCAGGCTTTTAACATGGCATATGTACACAGTATGTATCAGGAGGAAGCGAGCTTGTTCTGCCTTCTGGATGGGCAGAAAGCCACACAGTCACATGAGCAAAGAGTTGCACCCAAGCTAATAAAACAGCAGAGGGGTGTTTTCATGGGAATACTCATTAGTCCCTGCTAATTTTAGTCTCAGATTCACTAATCTAGTCACACTATGAATGAATTCCAGATAAGATACGATATATGTCCTGCTTATCAGGTGTGTGAACTCAGTCTCAGGGCTTGGGATCTGCATTGTCATTGTTCCATGGTTTCTGATTGACTTAAGAACGCACAAACCCAGGTACTCTTACTTAGAGCTGTAGGGAATGTACCAGGTTGGTGCGCATCTGAGCTCGTGAGGCGTTTTGGAGCCGAGCTGGAACAGTACTACAGTAGAAAACCTAGAGAATATCATCCTTATGTTTTCATGCTTTAATTGCTACTGGTACAGTGCAGCAACGTTGTCAGTAGTAAGAGGCAAAGCCCTGCCTTAGCTCACTGCATCTCAATCTTTGCCACCAAGCAGGAAAGCCATGAGGCAGAATCTCTGTGGGATAAATTTTGTATATGGTAGTGGAGGCTTTTCTCTGAACTGCCTTTAGAATGTAGTGTCCTTGAATTAATATTATATTTAAGCAGTGTTCCTAAAATTATTCCCCAATTTAAAATATAAATCATTACCTTTTTCAGGAAATCCAGTAGAGGAGACTTCGTATTTTCTGCTGATCGTTTGGTAGGTGAAGAATTTCTTCTTCTTGGTATTGTACTTTGCAACCCTTCCGTAAAATGGGTCTTTCAGGCTAGAATAATGGTGGTGCAAGGGCAACTTTTCTACACAAAGGAAATTTCAGTTTGAGAGCAACTTTTCATATAGGGACATCTGTGCTCTGTTACAGACTGCTTTCATCTCAAAGGGTTCCAGAAACCATGTTATTATCAAACACAGCTACTTCAGGACAGAGAGCAGCATTAATAAGAGAATACTGTTCAAAAACAGATGCACAGAGGCTAGAGATAATTCAGTTTTACTTTGAAACAGTACTTTTGATCTTGTGAAGAGAGCTGTACTATTTCTTACAGTCTAGATGTTAACAATTGCTTGCATGCAAAGTGCCTCCTGGCACTTGTTGTATATTAGATTAGTAGCTCTGGTGGCGTCCAGACTGGGAATTTGTTGTTAGCCATACAGTAGTTACTAGCAGGGACAAACCAATTTGAAGTTTTCACACATTTTAGTAAGTCAGAACAAAGACTGTTGGGAATGCAACATTTATCTCATTTAAATTACATGCTCAAAGAAAACCAAGTACTCACGCCCACACATATACTTCCTTGTATTCATGAGGCTGTTTGCTGTTTGCAAATCCACATTCATTAACAAGGAAAGTCTGTCTTTCCTTCTCTAGAAGCAATGAGTCCAGAGGCCATTCAGTTACCAGCACCATTTGCACAGCAGGTAGGTTTCCTGTGATAAAACCAGTCTTAATCCCTGCCTGATCCAGGTTTGCTCAGGGCTTAGATATGACCACAACCTAAGATTGTGACTGCAGTGCTTTTTATCTTTGCAGCTTTTCCACTTTCCCCCTTCTTTTCCCTTCTTGAGAATGTTTCTTGCATTCTCATTCACCAAGAACTGTCAAGGCTCAAGCCAACAAATTCCATCACTCGTAACTTGTAGATCAAGCAACTGACTGGAGTGCCTTCTTTGCCAATAGTACTTCATAATGGACAAGCAGAAAGTTGCAGCCCCAACTTCATTCTGTGCCAGCAGTTCTCAGCAGATATTGTTTAAAAAGACACATGTCCTTTAGAGTTCATTGGATGAGTAGGAACAGCCCAGGAAACATCCACCACCTGTGAAAGACTAGCTCAACTGTGTCCTTCTTCCTGGGTTTTGTGGTTTTGCATTCTTCACATGCTTAAGTCTGCAAATGAGATTCAGGAAGCCAACAAAAGTCAACGCCAGGAATCCCACACCTTTACGGGGTGGAGGTCTGCAGTCCAGGGGTCAGGCTGCTTCCCCACCAGTACTCCTTTCACAGGAAGGGTTTCTGGTTAACATTCTCATCTTACCTTCTATTAGGTTCCCATCATGTTGCACCCTTTAAGGAGCATTCATTCCTGCCAACTTACTTGAATTAAAAAGAAACACTACATTCCTAATCTGTATTTTAAAAAAAGAGATAAACAATGGCTATTCCAATAATGACAGGAAAACCCTTAACAGTCTTGACTGTACCTTGTTGTCATTAATTAGTGCGAAGGACCTCTCCCACCTACCTTCTCACTTTACTTGGAGATCCTGCGCCATTCTGAGGGAAGCACTGATTTTTCCCCCTCCTTGCCAGAAACTGTATCTTCCAGGTGGTCAGTTAAGTTCAGGCTGTGGTACCAGCACTAAAATAACGAAAAATACGTTCGAGGAGGGACTGTAAATTTAAGGGACCGTTTCTAATTCCTGGTAGAGGTTGCCTGTGTGCTGGAAACTAGGGCAGAATGGAAGAACAGAAAAAATTTTCCAGTCTGCTCTGTCGTGTTTCTGGAATAAGAAATGTCTGAAGGGAGCAGTGTACTTTCTCAGTCCCAGGAGCAATCACCTCATTTCTGCCATCCTATGGTGACTTTTGCTTAGTGGGTTTCATCTTTGGCTTGGCAGTAGCTTTCCTTGAGCAGTTGTGGCCCATGACTCTTTAACTCACTAGTAGAGAGAATTTTTACATCTTTAATACCCAGAGCATCTTTCATGGGCAATCATTCTGGGTTCAGATGAATATGTTTGGTAACTTGGCCTGGGGTTCAGCTGCGGGACCAGCACCTGGGGAGAGCTGGAGGTTTGCTGGCCACTGAAGGCTGGAGAGATGTGTGCCTTGCTACCCTGCACCTCCAGTGGCGATGTCCCTGCTGGACTGGGCCGTCTGTACTGCGTGAAAGCACAGGTGCTTGGCAGAGCATCCCATCATCACCACAGCTGGCAGGTGCCAGAAGAAGGTGATAGAGAGATTTCTAGGTCTGCCGATTTCTTATTGGGCACTTGGTGGTGCATTTACATTGCTGCAGCTCCTGTGGCTCTTTGGCAGCCCCACTGCAGTTTAGTCATAGAAATACGGATGTGAAAGTAGATCTCGGAGCCGAGCTGATGGGGAACTGAGAGAGGGTGAATTTGCCCTTTTTCTCACAAGCATTTTCTATCAGCAAAATGAAGCCACGTTGATGCTTTACTCATTTGTTGAGAAAAATTTGTCTGTGATGCCTGTGCCTGCCAGATATAAATAAAGCCAGTTTTATGATTGCCGATGAACCCCTCCCCTTCCCCTATTTTATTTTGGGTAATACCTTCATTTGATTTGTGGACAAAACATAGGCATCATCCCCAAAAGGTCTCTAAAGTGACCCTTTTAGACCCTTCAGGCTGTCAAGTGTTCACCTAGTACTTGTAAAAAATACAAACATTTAGTATCTTACCTCCATAGATAACAAATCTCTTTAAGCTGACCGATGTCTTTCGTTCTACAGATCAGACTCGTGGTTGAAGAGGGACTGAATCAACTGCCCTACACAGAATGTACCGTGACCACTCCGACGGGTATGTGGGAAATCACACCTTCCCTAGGTAGAACTGGAAGTGGAAGCTTAATTAATATAAAAAAATGCAAGAATCACAGAATATCTCGAGTTGCAAGGGGCCCATAAGGATCATCAAATCCAACTCCCTGCTCCTTGCAGGACTACCTCAAACTGAGCCATGTGACTAAGAGCATCCTCCAGATGCTCCTTGAACTCTGCCAGGCTCAGTGCCCTGACCGCTTCCCTGGGGAGCCTGAGGCTCAAACAGTTTAACATTCAGGGTAGAGTTAAGGTCCCTTCTGGTATTTAAAAAGCTAGAAGGTGTGTAATAACACAATTGAGCAAAACATACAGTCATACAGTCGTCATTTTACTAAAATTGGAATTAGTCTTGAAAAACTGTTATGAAAATTCACCAGTGTGTGTTCTTCCCAGCAGTGGTGCTGGGCAAGCTCATTACTGGCTTCTGGGGTTAGATCCAAAGAATTGTGACTGGGACAATCTTGCTTTGCTGTCTTTATCTTTGAATTAGCAAGAGGCCTGAGCTCACGGTACCAGTGATAGTGTCCCTCTCATGCACATACCATTGCCTACCTTTTTCTTGCAGTAATAAGAGTGCAATGACAGTAGCATTGTAACATCATCTTGCAGCTCTAACTCTGCATTTACCTGGCTTCTTAGGGGACATGCTGTTTATTTTGCATAGCGTCCTTCATTTAAAATAAGCACAGAATACTTGCGTTATAAAACATGTACTTGGAAAGGATCACTTCTGTGCCACTTAGCTGACACGACCTGTGAAAAAAGCACCAGTTCTTTACCAGTTATGGTTTTGTCTCTGTTCCCATTGCTTGTTTGAGGGCTGCAGGGTCTGGTGTGCAGACTGGTTCATGCCATTGGAACTCGCTGTTGTCTCCTGGGTATTCAGGGCTCTCGGTTCCGTTCACACCAATGTCACTTAAAACAGCATCCCCCAAAGGGGCCTGAAGGTGGGGCTGTAGGAGCAGTCGCTGCCACTGACATCTGCTTCCTTTCCTCCCACAGGACACAAGTATGAAGGAGTCAGATTTGAAAAGGGAAACTGCGGAGTCAGCATCATGAGAAGTGGTAGGTGGTTTCTGGTTGTTGAATGAGCACCAATTAAAGCTGTAATCAACTTCCTTTCAAAAATATGCAACCACACTTCTCTACAGCAAAAATTTACCCAAACCTGCCAGTTGTTCTTTCTGAGGTAGCTTTGATCACAGAACATCAAGTAATAGCTTTCGTTAACTTTTTAGGAGACAAATAGCCACAGCAGATTTCATCTGGCCTCTTCCCTAGCAACAGTTAACTGTGAGTGGCCAGGCCAACTGGTCTTGTTTGCTGCTGAGGACTTCTGCTCAGAGACCGGTCTCCAAACAAACCTTGCTTGTTGGTGGTGGAGTCTCTGTTATTTTGCCCAATGCTGCAGAAACCTTTGTATCTGCGATGTAAAATCCAGTGGCTCCACAGCCTCCTGCACCGCAGTGTCTCTGGGCAGAGCTCAAAGACGGCGTTTGTTTTGATGTTTCCAGCTCTCACCTTTTAGAGCTGTGTGGGAGCACTCATACCCAGGAGCTAAGTAACACCGAGTAGACTTGTTTTTCTGTCTTAAGCAGAGAAAAAAGGAAAATAGCTTCAAGTGCTTTTAACTCTTTAGAACTGAGAAAAAGAAATCTCCCTTTTAGAACTCTTCACCAGTAGAGTATTAGGACTGTCTATTTAATTGTAGCATCTTCCAGTTGTGCCATTTCTTAGCGTGTAACAATTTGTTGGTTTTTGCTGCTCTTTTTGAGGAGAGGCAATGGAACAAGGTTTACGGGACTGCTGTAGATCAATCCGCATAGGAAAAATCCTGATACAGAGCGACGAGGAGACGCAAAGAGCGAAAGTGTACTATGCAAAGTTTCCACCAGACATTTACAGGAGAAAAGTGCTTCTCATGTACCCAATACTAAGTGAGTGTCTTTCATCATTATATACAGTTCCACTCAGGTGACCACTGAGTGCATTGCAGTTGGGGAAAAATTTCCAAATTTCAGAGGCTTTAATGAGGTTTTTTGCTTGGTTTAGGTGAAAGAGTAGGGAATTTACCAGGCTGTGCCAGAATATGTATTAGTCAGCCCACACCAGCACGAATGCAGAGCAAATCATTTGGGCGTGCCTGCTTTTGTGAGAAAGGTTGAAGCATTAAGTCTTGATAGAAAATTAGTTTTAATTTTTGCCACAAGAAAAGATTTAAACAGTAGTTTTCTCATGCTACTAAAAGGCATTTTGGGATTAATATTATAATCCTAGAAGTAAAATATTTTAAATACAGTTCATACTACCCAAAAAACCCCAACTTTTCCACTCTAAGATTTAATTCTGGTTCTACACATGGAGCTTCTAATCGCCATTTTACTATTTTAGATGAGCTTTCTTGCCTCAGGGCTTTAATAAAATCCACAGACTTCAGTGCTTAAAACCTGTTTCAGAGTAGAGACGTGACCACAGTTTTCTACAATTAATACGTGCAGAGGTGAGAGTTTTCCAGTGGGAAAGGACAGTCTCATCATTCAGCCCCACACCAATGTCAACACAGATATTCTCAGATGGCCTAGAAGTTCTTCTACCAGGGGAACAAAAAAGAATAAAGATCTCCCCTTTTCCCCTTCTAGGTACTGGTAATACTGTCATTGAGGCTGTCAAAGTTCTTGTGGAACATGGCGTACAACCAAGTGTCATTATCCTGCTGAGCCTCTTCTCCACACCTCATGGTAAGTTGAAGGGGTGCAAGGGGGACAGAAGAGTGACCCCAGGAACGTTCAGTGGGGCAGAGGTACATCAGTCATGCGCTTTGGACAGCAGTGAAGAGCTGTTCCTTTGCAAATAAGAATAGCAGCATCGCTTTGCTCAGAAGAGAGGGTTGTTCTTGGGGGTTTTTTGGCTGAACTGTGAAAGTGAGAGTGAACAGCAGCATGTTTGGTGTGGGCAGTGGAGAGGGCTAGCAGAAGGGAAGAGGCCTATTACACCTAATGGCAAAACTGCAAATGGTGAAGTATTCCTAAAATCAGGAATTTGCAGCACTGGCAGGTGCCGAGAATGCTGCAGCAGCGGACAAAGCAGTGCCAGTCCAGCTGTCACTGCGGATGGCAGCAGCCCAGGGGTGGTGTTGGGTCGTTCTGCCGCCAAAAGAATGCCAGTTCTGTAAGGAGCGTGAGGTGAATGAAGCTACAGAACTGTCCTGCCTGCAGGGTAAAGATCTTAACTTGTAAAAGGGAGCCAAAAAAGGTGTGAAGTTGGAAAACGGATCTTATGCGTTGTTTGAGAAATTGGCTGTGGCAGAAATCACTATCAGGAAAGCCAACTGAACTGCAGAGTTATTCCTGGCAGCCTGCAACGGCTTTGGTGATTAGACTGGGAGTAAATAAGTATGGGACAGAAAAGAAAAATCCACATAAGAAAACTCAAAATAAGCAGTCCTCTAAATTGAGGAAGTTCTTCTTCATAGACAGTCAGCTCAGGCAGAAACATGAAGCAGAGATGGAAGAACAGAGCCTGACTTACCTACGGAATTCTGCTAACGATGGTTTAACATGTGGTGCTGAAACAAAGCTGCAGTGCTGTAGTCATTGTTGCCTTTGCCCTCTCTCTCAAAAGGTGCCAAATCCATCATCCAGGAATTCCCAGAGATCACAATTTTAACTACAGAAGTTCATCCTGTTGCACCAACACACTTTGGACAGAAGTATTTTGGAACAGACTGACACACTTGGAACAAACGGAAATGACTATATGATATTACAAGAGGTTTTGGGGTTGGTTTTTTTTCTACATTTTATTATTGTTGAGTTGGCTGAGAGCATGTTTAAAAATCTTTTTGGCCAAAGGGGGAAATACTTGACTTAGATTAGTTGTGGGCAGTTACTGCCTGAGCCCTGAACCAGGTACCGTAACAGCACACCCATTGCAGAGCCAAGCGTCTCAATGTTGGGTTGTACAAATTGCTGCATTCTCTGCTTTAACTTATTTATTCTTCTAGGGCCTGTCTTGTGGCTGCTTGCGAGAGCAAAATAAAACAACTAAATCAGAGGTGTGTACTTCATTTCTAGTGGTAACAGTCACATCGCCCCAGGTCAGCTGGGACAGCCACTCCTAATGCTTCCAAATGATGGGCGCGCGGGGAACTCGGTGCAATTCTTAGCAGCTACATTGAATTTTTGGCAGAATTTTCAGTCTTTGGATGGTGGCCAAGGACTAAAGAGACAACTCTCAATTTTGCTCTGTATTGATTCTTTTTCAAATAGTAAAACATCCACAGTTGTCTTGCTCAGTGGGGCTGAATAAAGCAGCTTCCTATGGCAGTGCCCGTGCCCTGGGAAACAGGTGGGAGCAGCACAGGATGCAGGAATTCTGCACATATCACTAACCATTTTAAAGAAAGGAAAGCTGTAACAAAAAGCTGAACTCAATTTCTAGCTCTGCTCATAGAGCAACAGGCCTTAAAGTCAAAAGATAAATATGGCCCTCGTGGCTCAGCACCCTTCCAAAATGCTCACCACAGTTACTGCATTGATCGGATTAAACCTAAATCTGTGGCCAAATTCTTCCTTGGGCTTTAAATTCCCTGGCACCAAGTACACAGCATCCACCACTTACACTAGCTACTATCTTACCTTACTATAATTTTGGGAAAACTTACATATAAAGACAATATAGTCCATTATCATTTTTTAAATATATCCATATTGCAAAGAGTGCAGGATTACAGACTGCCCTCACAAGCAGAGTGTTTCACACCTCTCTGCAGAGGAGCGGGATGCCAAGGCCTGGGCTGCCCCAAGCAGTACCTCGTAAGACACGGGGCGGCATTTCCTGAATCCTTTTTTTGACACAGATTAAGAACTTCCCCACTCCAAGCAGTAATTTCAATTAATTAAAGTTGTGTAAAGCTTCCAAGAGAGAGAACGTTTAGCCTGAGTGTAGGCTAAGTCATAGGAAATAACCATTCACAAATATAATAAATTAGCCAAAAATGGTTTTAATGCGAACCTTGCCTGCAGCACAGTATAAAGTGCGCAGGCTCTCTAGTATAAACCATAATAGAAAATGACAAAGCAGAATGTACAGGATATTCAGCTGTAGAAACCATACAAACACTTGGAAAATGCTAGTGAAACGTACACAAAGCATTCCTAATCATAAAGACAGAATGTTTGTCCAACGGTAAAAACGAGTATCCAAAACTTTTGTAAAAACCCATTTGATATCAAAAGTCTCAATGCCGGCAGCGGCATTAAACTGAACCCGACTAAACATCCCAGATACTGTCAGCAGACCTTTTGTGACATTCACTGGAAAATATTTACTTCCTATTAAATTAAGGGGTGAGAAATCAGTATTAAACCAACACAGCTCTGAATGGCATGTCCTTCCCTGAACTGGACACTGTTGATTGTATGCAAGGTACTTATAATACACCAATCTATCTAAAAAGCAGCTGAATCTAGTAACTAATCACTACAATGAAATTTATGTTACTATTTCGGGTGATTTAGCAGTTATTGGCACAGAGCCCACAATGCCAGCCTTCCGTGATAGGAAAAGGGCGTTCCACTGTGGCAGGGCGTTCTGGCCCAGTGGGAGAGGTAGTACGTTGGTTCCCAAACGGAGCCATGCAGTTAGTGTTCTACTCGGCGTGAGTTTCCCTGCCTACTGCAAACACCAGGCAGCAAAACCCACTTTGAAGCAAGGAAAAAAACCTCCTTCTAACGTTGAATTCTAATATACAGATAGGTCTGCCATTATCTGATCCTGAGATTTAATTTACTTTTCTCTTTAAAGGAACCCATTTTTACAACAAACATAAATGAGTCACTTTCAGATGAAAAACACCTGGACAGATACAGTAATTTATAAAATAACATGATCTTTTCTATTTTGTATGTTACTAGCAAAAGGGAAGCTGTTAGAAGTTCCCTGCTCCAGCAGCGCAGTTGGGAATGACTGGAATAGCTTAGCCTGTCGGTGAGCACAGCAGGAAGCTACACACCCACGTAATGTCTGCAGAAGAAGAACACGCGCACATGGAGTTGATTCCGAACAGAGCAACAGGTTCCACCTACCTCCTCACACAAGCTCTTTATCATAAACCCCAGACTCCTCCTCAGGTGAGGCCACCTCGCACCAGCCCAGGCTGTTCATTACAGCAGGACAGCAGGTGCTGTTTTGGGGAATTTCGCTCTCCCACAAATCCTAGGAGCTCCTGGATCCTCCAGAAAAAGGCAGGAGAAAAAAGTATTACACCAACACTTCAGAGAATCCCTGGTGTGTCCTATGTCTCACAAAGGGAGGGTGCAGCGCACACCTTCCCCAGCTCAGCAAGGAGACAGGAGGAGAGGTTGGCTGGTTTGTTTCCCGTGGGATTTAGCCCAAGGTTTAGCTCAAGAGAAGTTCAAGTCTAGTACGTACTGAAAGAGCAGGAATGCCTTCAGGTAAAGTACCCGCGTGTTGTATGAGCCATTTGATGCAAAGCAGGCATTTCTTCTTAAGCACAACTGAAGCATGAAGCAAAGATGATACCTTTGTCCTTTTTGTTGGCTTTTTTGGTTAGGTTTTTTTTCCCCTCCTTAACATCTCTTCCTTTTTTTTTTCTTTTCAAACATTGGCTGTTACCCATTAAAGTTTTACAAATGCTACCATAAATCTTAAAACCTCATATACACAAAAAATATTTTAAGCAGCATGAAAGCATTACTAACTTACAGGCTCATGCCTGAAATGTAAACTTACGTTTTATTTCACAAAGCTTACATTCTAAACTGAAGCCAGAAAATGAAGAAATAAGATTTTTAGGAAAGAGAGAAAATCAGTGCAGGAAGTTGGATCCCAGTGCTGTGAGCAAAGCAAGCTCAGCCCAAGCGATGAGAATCGCAAACTGATACCTGACAAACATTAAGATTAGTTACAAATAAAACGTGGCACAACTGCTTAAAATGACACCTACTCACCTTAGGATCCAAGAACACAGCACAAACAGCTGAAAGCCAAAAATATTTTAACTATATATTCAGGAGGAAGAAGAATGACTCTCTCAAAGGGAGATGGAAAAAGGACAAGAACAAAACTGCGTAACGGTGGGTCTGATCTCAATGTTAATTGCCAGAAAAGGAAATAAAGCATTAAGCAGGAGTACATGGTGATGCCAGAGCCCTGCAATGCTCACGGCTGCCAACCTGTTTGACAGACCATTACTTTTCCTGAAAAAAGCCACTCTACCATGCAAATGCTTCAGCTGGTGGTTTCTGAACGAGTTTATTTTTGAAAATGTTCTGTAGCAAACCAGAAGCTGATAAAATTGGAAAAATATCAGCAGAACGAGGGTATTTTCAAGTACTATGAATCAGTTTCAAAAATATGTACCACAGGAGTCACTGAAATGAAAACGTGACCCTTTGAGTTAATTAATTCTGGCTTAATAAACAAGGTCAACAGTACTTCCTCAGCCTGCTAGTTCAACGCTTTTGTGACTGAGCCGGCTACACAAACAGCAGATCTGCTCTGCTGGCGTAGCGACTGCGCGGGTCCCTCCGAGCACGTCATCCTTTAGATCTGCCTTCGGGGAAGAAAAGGAAGTTCTTTTTTTTTCCCCTGACACTTTACATTCATACTATGTTACAGACTTTATGCGTCAGGTGTGGTAACGAACACTAAGTTGTGCTTTGAGTCCACACCAGCATACAAAACTAAAAAAAACCTACAGCTGGTGTGGATTTTGCTGAATCACATTTCTGGTTTCTTCCAGGAAGTAAACATTCGTGGCTCTAGGGCTCCAAGGAAGCTTCCTGGTTCTCGTCAATGACAGTACACTACATGCACAAGGTACAGCCTACTAAAAACATACAGTACTGCTTCCTGTTTAAAGGAATACAATCTTATTCTACCCCAAAAAACATACTGTACCAATTCGGCAAGAGACAACACAAGATTTCAGTGCAGTGAGGCTTACAGAAGTCCTAATTCCTTGGACAGGACTCGCTGGCCAAGGAGAGGATTTACCACAACACTATCCATAGAAACATCAATATGATGTTTTCTCTATTTTTCTTTTTAAGAGTACAATGCACCTGAACGTAATGGGAGAGAGGGAGGAGAGGTGCGGAGGTGGGTGCTGGTGGTCAGTTACTGTGGAGCATTAACCCAGGAGTGCAGGGATGAGACAGAGTGGTGGCAGGTACCACAGTAAGATTCAGCAAGCGCGTTCCTCTTTCACACAATGACATCCACTTGGAAAAGTCGCTTATAGCAGAGAAAGTCCTCACTCACATGAAGGACATGAAATGCATTTGTAAAATGCTGAAATAAAAACAACAAACATGCCAAAGGCAAGGTAGAACGTGCTGTGCTGGGGGGGAACTCATGCTTCTGTGCCCTGATTCAAGCTAACAAACCTGTGGCTGCGTTCAACACTTTCAGAGACACTCCTGGTGAGTCTCTGACACCTGCAACGCTGGCTGTCACTTAGGCTACACCGTTGGCAGAATTGCAGTCAGCATCTGGTGGTCCCATTCCAGCTTCCATGGTCTCACCAGCATACTCTGGTCTGCTCTACAGAGCAGCCTTGTGGCCATGTGAAAACACTCTCCTGCTAGCAGTCAGATCCACCTTCCCTGGTTACTTTAAGCTCAGCCAACAGAGTTGTTCTCTAAATACAGGTGTTCCTACACCTGCAGCTCTGCTAGCAGCACGAGATCCGCTACAGACAAGAGCTGTTTCTGACCCTGTGCTGAAAACCACTTCTGTTCTGCTTTATTCTGCACCCTAGATCTGACTCAAAGCCAGAGAAAATGGCCCCCTGGATGGGGTTGAGAGAGTCGCATTTCTGCTTCCACACTGCCCCAGCCCGCAGTTACACAGCTTAATGAGCACCACAGTCACACAACTGAGTTCAGTCAGGGCAGGCGAGGTGTGTCATGCTACAGGTAAAGGAGAGGTTTGATTGCACAGCCCTTACAGTTAGTGATGACGGGGAGAGCTCCTGGGTGCGGATTAGAGGGATGGAGCACACGGTAGATGCTGTAGTGGGTGTACTTCTTAAAGAGCTATTTGTGTTTCTAAAAAAATCAACCGTGAACGCAGCCGAGTACTTTCTCTCTTGTTATCTGTGGCAGTGACTACAGACAGCCTGAAGAATTTCTATTTTCCAGTGCATTTACATAGCATATTTGACAGAACTTTATGCATCCTGCATTTATCACATTATCTGTATGCAATGTTCTTTCAGAAGCTAAGGAAAAAATAAAGTCAATTTAAAAAGTAAAGAGCAGCCCAGCATTAAAACCACAGGGAGCAGGGGGTGCACTCAAAATTACTGCTTTTACACTGCCCAGATCTCTAGTTAACAGCCTTTTTAAAAAGGCCTAAAATGCTAATTAGAAAAACTGTATTCTCCTTAGTAGACCACCTGTGATCACATTTGCAGCATCCGCTGCAATAATGCTCCCAGCAAAGAGATCTCACAGCAGTATTTTGAGAAACACTGTCTCCCCACAGGGATCCGACTGTTCATTTACGTGCTGCCTTGAAGAAGAGAGACACACAATGTCACCAGCAAACGCGTGGCTGGCGCTGTGTCCCCAGACAGCCGTCTCTCGGGGCAGCTTCTATACCCAGCCTGGACCACGGGATGCCAAGGAACCTGCCCGAATGAGCTGTGGCAGAAACCAAACCAGTGCCAGGCGCAGCACAGGGACATGGCCCTTAAGGACGTGGAGCTTGTTCAGTCACTCAGACACATGTTTTTTCCACATTTTGTTCTGCCTCATTTTTACACAGCTTTTCCATTTCCTTCATGTTTCATTCTGAAGCTTTTAACAATCTGACATGGCAATATTGATATGAAGTGGTTCCAAAGCTACCAAACTATTTATGGTTTCTACCTGGGCAAGAGTTTGTTACAACCAAGTGAGGCTGAGCCGCTTTGAAGGAACGGGAAAAATTGGCCATAATGAATTACAAGAAAGGTTACTGAGTAAGAAAGAGTCAGTTACTTGGAAACCTTTAAAACGGTTTCCAAACCTGAGCTGGATAGTGTGTTATCATATAGACAGCTGTTTTAATAATAATTAGGAGACAAAAATTGCTTTTACGCAGTACCTAGTGACCAGTGCTGCAGCTGGACAGCCGGCAGGGCTATGGCTGGCAGAGCCTGCTGGTAACTCAGCTGCTGCTGGGCAGAAGTGACACTGAAAGGACAGGGCTGCAAACAGAACCAAATCCAGACAGGGTACAAGAACCTGCTCCAAAGACTCCTGTAAATCCACATGGCTCCAGACACAGCTCCGATACCCCCATCTTAAATACACTTCAGTTGACAGAATGGAACAGAAAGTCACCAACTCATCTTCCTGGTTTTCTACACAAGGAATTTAGAGTTTTAAAAGGCACAAACAGCACCTCTGTTGGTGCTAAATTCCCATACACTTCCTGTTGTGTTCAGCTGCCATCTTCCTCTCAAGAGCCCCCTCTAGAATAAGTTTCAGTAACGATTAATTCTCCTGCCATCTTTCACCAAACACAGCTTAAGGTCTACCATGAGACTAACACCAGAAATGCAGGTTTAGATTGACACAAAAAATAGTTTCAGCACTCAATGGCCGTTAGGTGAGAGAATCCCCAACAGACGTGGTTAGGATGGTTGAAGCAGGAACATTCAGGGTGTTCAGTCCCGCTCTGAGGAGAAGAGCGAGTCACCCACACCAAGCCTGGGAGAGCCCACCCTGACTCCTAACAACCGACCCTCAGCAATCAGACATTTTACAGCGGTCACCGATGTATAAAATACCTGTCTGCAGGGCACTGTTTATACCGCGTAATTAAACGTCTACTCTTACAGACAGAAAATTGCTGCAAGACCCTCTTCTGTCTCACAAACACATTTCCACTGGTAGCAGCAGCAAAGCAAACAGGGGAAAAAAGGATTCAGTATGTAGGCAAAGCCTTTGTCACCAAACAGATACTACCCAGATAATTTCTCATGACATGGGCAACTGCTTCTGTAGTCACTGTCAACAAAAATGGGACGATAAACACAAAAATGAAGTAGAAAATGGTAAGAAATGATCTTAAAGGCAGTATGCTAATGCTTTAAGCGTGCACCTAATTCAGATGTAAGTGCTGGAGTTGCCAGATCTGAACCATGCTGATAAAAAAAGACTCAGGTCTACAAAAATGCATATAAGCCTCCCAGAAAACTCTCAGTTCCGTTCCACAGAATAAACCCAGTGATACGTCCCTTTCACTCCAAATGGAGCAAAAGGAAGAAAAAAATCCGATCACCTCTTAGTGCTGAAAAAACTTTACACCATCAGTCTTTACGTTTACTTAAGAAGAAATCTGAAAAAAATTCAACACATGACTCATCTCTTCAGCGTTATGGGACTGAAACCACCTTTGTGGAGCATAAACTCCAAACACTACTGTTAGAGCTAAACTTTCAGTGCCCGTTTCTACATTGTGTTTTGAATTTACATCTTGTTTTCTGCCTCCATAAACACACAAATTTCCATCAAACCTGATCCAGGAATGAGTTGGTATTGCAGCCCTAGGAATTAATGCAGTGTCTAAAGTTCCCTTTCATATTTTAGGTGCCTGCAAGTAGGATTGGGCTTAAAGGGCAGTGTAACTCGAACTTCAAGACAATCACACCCTCCTAAAAAAATTAAAAAAAATAATCTATGGCCACAATATTTTTGAATCTTGATAGTGGCAATGTGAATATTTTATTCTTGTATACAGCTGCACGTTTATGTACGCACGTGCAGTACTTTTTCTTTCAACACACGTCCAACTATCAATTTAGTGCCAAATTTAAGAGGGTCTGTCTCTCATCGAGTTGAACTGACTTGGAACTTTAAACACATTAGAAAATCCTACTTGTCAGAGGGTTGGAGAATCAGTCTCAAAATAAACACTGTCCCCAAGAATATTATGGCTTGGAAGAATTTCAAGAACTTGAGTCCCTGATGTCTGCAAAATTAAAAGGCCTTTGGAAATGCCCTTGTGTCCTGGTTCCGGTGGGGACAAGGTTAATTTCACAGGGAGCTGGGAGAGGACACGGGGAGCACCAGTCAAAGGGGTATTCCCTACCATGTGACATCATGCCCAGTACACAGCTGGGGGGAGGAAGGGGCAGAGAGGGAAATCAGAGGGCTGGGCTTTGGGTTCCAGTGGGTGAGCACTGGTACATTAACTGTGTTTTGTACATTCCTCTATCAGTATTATTGTAGTTTCCCTCTTTCCTTTGCCGTTCTGTTAAACCACCTTTATCTCAACCCACAAGTTTTGACTTTTTCTTCCAATTCTCCCCCCATCCTGCCACTGGGGGGGAGTGGATGGGGGTGGGAAATGAACGAAAGACCCATGGCTCTTTGTTGCCAGCTGGGGCTAAACCACGACTCCTTGCATCAGTACTTTTTACCTATTTTCAATAAAAAATATATATTATTTATAAAATAAGGAGAGCAGGCCAAAGAAGATCGGCCAGAATCACTCTGTAGAACTGTTCTGTTCACTCTGTAACTTAAACTTGTAAAGCCCTGAAAAATCTGAATAGCGTGATTTCTGGAGAAGCATTCCAGAATGCAGATTCCAATCAGATGATACTTCATGATGTTCCTCATCTTGAAGATCCACTTGTTTTCTGCCCCTCAAAAGTGAAGTCCATGCCAAGAGAAGGGATGTTGACTCCTGAGAGGAAAGCTGAAATTTAAATAAAGAAAAACGTGCGACTATAAGCACTGATCTGATGAGCAGTAGATGGCTGTCTAATCTTAACATTGAGCATCATTTTAAAGCCACGCAGAATGACAGGGCAAATGCTGTTCTATTCTCCCTCCATAGAACAGTAACCATGGGTCCTCACTGACTACTGACAGAAAAAATACTTTGGGGTTTTTCTTCTCAATGGAAGCAAACGGAATCACAACTACAAGAAGCCCATTTATAAAAACCTTGAGCTGCCTTATTTGTGTGCAGAATCAGGCAGTGGATTTCAGTGCTTTGCCATACAACACAGTTATTCAACACCCACAGGAAATAAAAGGGCAAATCCTACTTGACTATTCCACCTCTGACAAGTGGGACAGCAGCGGATACGCCTTGGATCGGGGTTAATTACACTCCACTATGAAAATGTTTCACAGAGGCTGCAGAGGACATGGCCTGCAGTTACTGCAACCCTACCTGTGCGGGAGAGCTCCCCGCTGTTAGGAAAGTCAGAACAGGTTATACAGCAGTGAACATTCTGGTAGCAGCATCTTCCCCAAACTGTATCATCTGTTGTTGCACCCAAGTTTCTCCAGGGTGGAAAAAAAATAGATAAGAGAGTAGCAGCTGATCTGGGCATTACAAGTTACTGACATTTATTCCAAACTGCAGCTTAGCTGTTCTCAACTTCAGTTTCTTTTAAGACTGTTTCTGCACCTTCTCACCTTTCACGAATCGCTGAACACACTACAGGTTAGTGGTGAAAGTCCCTCCTACCACGTTTACCAGAGGAGCTGCAGGGTTTGTATCCTCCCCTAAGAACAGCACTCGGCTCTTGTGTTAACTGTGTCAACACCCAGCCCACGGCTACTGGAGAGCCACTGCTTTATTTTAGGTTCTCTTAAACAATGTATTTCTGGACAAGATGGAGAAACGTTGGTGAAATGCTACCAAGCATTAACACAATTCTCTGGTGAGAGGGTCTCTGCCCTTCAGCATGCTGTGAGGCCTAGACGGAATGCCCCCATCGCAGCTGCACCAGAGCCAGTGTGAAGGTCTGCACTCCACAGCCCTCAGCACGTTCCGTGACGCTGCCCAAGCGCCGTGGGGTACGATGTTGCTGTTAAAGTCAAACCTGCCCAACAGTACCTGCCAATTTCCCTGCAGAGCAGCTGTTCTGAAGGTAATGAAGAAAGAAATACTGACCTTTCTGAACAAGCTTCATACTGCTGCATTTTCAAACTGCTATGTCTCCCTTTCTATGGCAAGGGATGAAGCTTCACCAGAATCTATAGAATGAAAAACAAAGTAGTTAGAGGTAAGTAAATCTGTTTTTCTCACTGAGAATATATTATTAATTAAGTATAACAGTGTGCTTTCAAGAATCATTCCAAATAAAAATAGACAATCGCTTGGCAGAGCAAACTGTATTATAGGGTTGGACTCGATGATCTTAACATCTTTTCCAATCTAAATGATGCTATGATTACTGAATCAATTGCGACCTGACCTGGTGGTTGTGGAGAGCCACAGAACTTGCAGAGTTCAAGATTCAGGCAACCCTGCCTATTGTGGAGCTTTTTGATGAAAGCTCTGTGCATCACTCTGCTCACAAAACCAGACCAGTGGCAGGGCTGAGAGCTGCATCACAAGGGCCGGCTGCTCTCGGTCCTGCAACACCGGCCACAGAAGCATCCAGGGAGGTGGCAGCTTCCTCCCCTCCCAACCACACATGCTGCCCCCTGTCTCCACATGGGATGTCATCTTGCAAAATTCAGATGTTCAGACTGATGGCTGAGAGGAGAATTTGCCTGTTTGTAAGAAAAATAAAGGGAATTGGATTTCCCCCAACATTTGCTGTAGCAGCTGAATTCCACTTGCACATCGCTGATCTGTAGACATACAAAGGACACAATCTCCCTATTCAGGGCATTCTTTTATTTGTAGGTCCCACCTTCACCTCACAGCCACTGCAAAACCATTAAAACTTCTCCAGTCACGGACCAAGACCCACATACTAACAGCCAGCCATCTACTCACTCTCGCTTCTGTCTGTAACTTTGTATAGGCTCCGTTTGGCTTTTACATTACAGTAACAGGTTCTAATTTTAACCAATATTACAGTTCTACAGCTCCTTGGAATAAGATTCCAAACTATTTTATCACTGAGAAAGACTAGTAGAATAGAGTATTTCAGTTGGAAGGGACCTAGAACAATCATCTAGTCCAACTGCCTGTAAATGTCATTTATTTTATTAGCACTGTAAGTTGTGGGATTTCATATACACTCCAGATTCGGATTCTGGGGTCTGCTCTGGCCAAAAATTATCTCACTGTCAAATGTCTTCATACTTAAGAACTAGTTTTTTATTCAGAGAATTTATACTTTGTAGAAGTTGGAGGAAGTTCTGACATTCCGAAAGAAGTTATTTCAAGCACCATAAACAATATATAGAGATGCCTTGTTATTTTTAAAGCTAATTTGTGTTACCTTGTAACCGCAAAAATATAAAGAACAAAACAGGAAGAACAGGTAGTTGTCTAACACACAAATACTAACTAATTAAAGTAGTTAATCTGAAGAAAAGCCAAAATGAGCCTCTTCAGTCGTATTGAGAAAACCCTGGACAGTCTATTTCCCCAGCAGTATGTGAAACGTGCTTTGAAAAAAAAAAAAAAACAAACCAAAACCAGACTCTTTCTTTTGCAGTGGAATAACCTGAACAAACAGCTGCAGGAAAGAGCTAAGCAGAGATTGAGCAGCAAATACTCCGCTGTCAGGATTAAAGAGCTCATTGCGCAGAATGTAGCACACGTATAAACATGTTCACACGAAAAGTTTCTGTTACCCGTTCAACCAAGACTATAGTCTTCCTCACGGGTTCCCAAACACATATTGTGCATGTATGACTAAAACATATACCCTGAAAGGGAACATGATCAGAAAAGCTTCTGAAAGGTATTCTGAGGCAATAAAGAGTGTGACTGTGGAAATTATGACTCTGAACAATAAGGCAGTGATATTTGGTTCTCCAAGTATACTTGCTTGATCCCCTAATTCTAGTAACCTGAGAATAAATTAACACTTGCACCATTCCTTAAAGGGAAAAGAAGAGTAAGATTATCATATTTCTTTTAAAGGGAACCTGTGAAGGAAATCCTTGCTCCACAGGAAAAAATATGAGCCCTTGTTTAACTTACAGGATTTCTGAACCCTCAGACATGGTACGTGGGGTCTCTGACATGAGCCCTGATATTCTGATACATACTGTATTCTCCAAAGACCAAAGCTTGGAGGTAAATATGCAAGAAAAAAAAAAAAATCAAGTTCAAACAGAGAAATGTAACAGTAAAGAATCATTCAACTAATTCTGCAGGCATCCAACAAAAGTCATCAAAGAATGGGTATACGTAAAAAGCCTTCTAATTGGACATCCATAGCATAAAAGGTCATGTTCAGATTTCAGAAACTGACCAAATCTATTGTACAAACACGCCGGTTCACCCAGAATTGTTTTCAGCACATCTGTTTCTTCTATGGAGATTAGCACATCGCCAGGCAAGCATCAAAACCACATGAACTTTTGTACTCTTGTAAGAAAGCTGAACAAACAAAGTATAAAGTAGCTTCCTAAATGCATCACTGCATTCAAGTGTTTGCATATTTTTTCAAAAATCTTAGAGCATAAATGCACTTCAAAAAAAAAAAAAATCTTTGTCTTTTCATTTTTACAGACAATCTCTCCAATAACTGGGCTGCATGCAGCAACATTTACATATAAATGCACTCAGTTTGTGGAAATTTCAATTTCTCTTTGCAACTTGTAACAACCTCTCAGTTCATTTACTTGCAAGTAGAAAGCTACAGAAAAAAAAAAAAAGAGTTGACTCCAAAGGAGGGCTTATTTTTAGTCTGTGTTCATTAGCCAAGTCAGAGCTGCACAGTGACTTATGAAACACAGTTTTTTTATTTGATTAGCTCTTATAATTTATCCTTTAGTCACTGTAGGTCAAGACACAGCTAATTTCCTTTAGCGTTACCTTACCATGAGGCTCTTCATCTATTCCATCATCTTCCCAGTGCTCTTCGTTTGCCAGGAGAGGATTCTGAGCTTCACACAGAGCTCTCATTGGGAAAAAATGTCCATCGCCCTGGCTGAAGGAAAAAAAGCACAGAAAGACACTGGAAAAAGCAGCAAGTGACTCTGAAGGATGCCAATTTCTACACATTTTATCTGCAAACAAAGTTTCCTGTTGCCTGCATTTCCAACGTTTACTTTAAATTATTTTTAAGTTTTGAAAAATACTGGGCTTATTTTTTGTGGCAGCTCAGATACCAAGTTTTACTAGCAAGTAGTTTTAGTCCTCAATTCCTTCAAGCTCTTTGGAGAATAAAAGTTCAAACATGTAAACTGGAATTAAGTAATTTTTAGCAGAACTTAAAAGTGCCTAACTTGATCAGGTCATTTGGATACAGAAAAAAAATGGAAAACAAATTAACTTATGGACAGTTAGAAGTGAGGGGGAGACTAAGGAAAACATTTATGTAGAAGGAACAATTTATACCGTAGGTATACATTTTATCAATTTATACCATAGATTCTTTAGGGCAGAAATTACACTTCTGTGTTTGAATGACACCCAATAGGAAATGGCCCCAATCCTAGTTAGATGTTACCGAAAGACAAATAAAAGACCCACTGTCCTGTGAGCTAAACTTGTACACAAAATGGAATAAATAAATAAAATAAATACACTCTGCAAAGATTTAAACTTGCAAAAGCCTTTTTTGCTTTAATACTGCCCAAATAGAAACGCGTGTCTGGATATCAAACGAGAGTTTGAGAGTACATTCGAGTTAATGCAATGTAAACTAACGAGGTTAAAATGAGGTGTTCTAGCTTGGCCTGCACCGTACCACACCTGGCAGCACAGAGGAGCTGTAAACCAGCTGAAGTGCTTTTCCTCTGATGATATCTCTATGCAAGGAAAATAACCCGAGTGCTCTCCCTGCCATGACTTCACACACCGGTAACGCGCCTCTGACTGGCTCTGCAGCGCTGCCTTCACTAACAGAAAGGCTTTCTGTGCTGATCTTTTCCCTTCGACTACACTTAGGAGTGGGAAGCAGATGGCAGTGGGGACACAACTGGGGCTTACGCATTGCTATTGAAAAAGTTGTGAATTGCTCTCCCAGGAAGTTATTTTAAATTGTGCCCAGTTACTAAAGGAATTAAATTCCCATGTACTTTACTACTGGTCTACTACTTTACTACTGCATCATTTTACCCTACATTGAGAAACAGGAACTCAGGCAGAAGAGCCTGACGGATGAAGAAAACAGCATCTTTGAAGTGAACGCCCACCCGCACACGTGCCACAGGAGTACAGGAAGAGTTCAAACACCTTGTGCTGTGAATTTAGCCCTCAAAAATCTTTCCCTTCCAGACTTCTGGTGAAGAGGATTAACACAGATGATGCTTGTTGCTGCATTTGTAACGATGCACACCAGCAGCCTGCCAAGCCACACAACAAATGAGGCTGCTGCGTTTAGAAGTCTGTCCCTTCAATTAATTGTATCAGTTTTTGGCCCTGAATTGACTATTACTTACCTAGAGGCAATGGGTAGTAACCAGAGCTTTTTTTCTTCTCCAAACACTTGCTGAAGATTCTTTACAAAGCCAAGATTGAATCCATTTTTATCTGGGCCATTTTGAAACACGGGAGCCGAGAATGCCTCTACATACAGATGCAATTTCAGTGAAAAAAATGAAAATCAATGCAAATACTCTGAAACAGGGTTGTGCATGTTGTAGCCATCTAAAGACAACATGTTTTAACAGATTATGAACTAGCATGACAAAAGTTTGAAAAGAACAGATTTTCATTTTGCAAGCCTGTAAAGACTTTCAAACTGAAGGCAGGAATTTGGTCTTGCAACTGAACCGTGTGGAACAGTCAAACCGAGCTACAAATGGCTTGTTTAATCTGGAGAACAGGGTTAAAAGATCTCTGCCTGACACTTGTTGAAATTCAGTGGGCAGAAATCTCTAAGTAAAATATCTGCAGAATTAAGTAGGTTGGTCTTCAACACATATTTCAGAAGCGGCACTGAAGATTTAAATTGTCATTCATTAATGATATAATGAACAAGCATTAAGAACAAACATATGCAAATATACCCCGTGTTATGGAGAGCCACAAAATTAACAAAAGAAAGAGAGGGGAGGAGAACCTCAAGTGCACTGGAAACAATTTTATCTACCTTCTAAACTGCTGCAGCGTCTGACGTTTTGGGACAGATGAGCTTCAGTGCCCCTTGAAATGGGTTAACTACTACACAAAATCTGAATATTTGCTCAAACTCTTGACAGTGTGTGCTTTGGTATAAAACTTTATCCAAAAAAGCTTTAAAATTTGAACATTTGTCTGAGGAAAGACAAAAAAAATCACTCGACAAAATCACACTGTTTCAGATTTGCATTTCATTGGTTTTACAGTCATAATTTCCTTGCCTTTGCTAATGAAGGTGGACACAGTTTTTCCTAACCCTTCTGAGCTGTTTTAGGATGCACTGCAGTATGTACACATTAAGAACCATTATTCCTGAAAAGCTGCACTCATTTCACAGCAAATGTAGATATACATATACATAACATTTTATTAATTGGACTTTTACATTTTAAGGCTCTCATTTCCATGGGAAAGTTTTTGTCCCACCAGCTAATAAATGCAGCTCATTTGAAGTGACAAATTTCTGCAGCATTGTGCCAGGATCTTAAATCTTCCTCCCCTCATAAACCAGCAGGAATGTATAGAATGCAAAAGACTTTTTTTTTTTTTTCCGTTTTTCATCTTACAGCACTTTTGTTATGTTTTACTTAAAGAAGCAAGACACAAGAGCCTTACCTAAAGTAGATCTGTTTCTACTAACAAGCCAACAATGGTAACCAAACAGAAACATAAGGCTTACAAAGAACATGATTGCCACAAAGAGAAGGAAAAGGACATGAAATTTGGACCGTCCATTCGTCAATTCACCCTGGAAAGAAAAGCAACACAGATAAGATATATATATAAGAACAAATAAACCTGGAAATTCTTTGTTCCTATTGAGAAGATATCCTCTAAATCTCCTATTTGGAGTTCTCACACCTTAATATAAAAAGCAAGAAGAGACAAAAATATGATCTGGTTCATTTCCCCTCCTGTAACCAAAGCAGAAAAGAGTAGGGGTTTGCTACTAATTTTCTGTATGTAACTGAGCCAGTACAACCACAGCTTCCCACCTGGGCACAAGGAGCACGCCTGTGCCCACAGGGAAATCAGCAGGCACAAGCTCTTGAAGCCCTGTGTGTGTTCTGCTGAGTTTCCTGTGCATCTATTAAAATTCTGCACCTCTTGCAATTTAAGGCATGCCAAGAAAACCTGGCCTGTGTAGCTACAGCAACCAGGTAGCGTTAGAACTGAGCAGAGATGGTTTGGAAGAGTTTAAAAGCCAAGCAAGATCTTACAAGCAGAATAAAGACTTCCTTCTTTCCTCCTACAATAGAAGAATCAAGTGCCAGAGATCCTCACAAGCACAGATCTACAGAAAGCTGCAGGGACCTCAAAGGGAAAAAATTCCTTCTCAGCCTTTGCACATCCCATACATGCAGCCACAGAGCTCAGCCTCTGTGCCTTTCTTAGCCTAAGGAACAATTCCTGCTTGTGTCCCGTAAGCATCTCAGGAGGCATTTTATGTAAGTGATTAGCCATTAAAACAGAAATTTAGTAAATTAATGCACAGCAAAGGTAAGTTACTTAAACACAGTCACACAGAGTTAGCAGAGGGAACATAAAAAACTGGAGATAAAAGGCCAGTCTCTTACTGGAACTGTCAGTTGGCATTGCTTGCATATAAATGATAATCAATAACTGAATAAGAAGCACACTTTATTTCAGTCAACTTTTAAATTGAGTAAGGAGTCATATGGGGATTAGAAAATGAACAAGGTTTTTTATATTGCTCAGTAAATATGTACAGATCAGTGCAGGACGCTATACTTTGGATTCTGAGATACATACAGGCAAACACAAGAACAGGAAGGGGATATAACTTCTTTGCCAGAAGCTAACTCTATAATTAGAAATTCCTGAAGTCTATTTGCTTCTCACTGTGCATTTCAGACATATAATGGGAGTTATAATCAAAAAAGGGCTCAGGAAAATACATTACGGAAGAAATGCAGACCCTCCATTACTGAAAGCAAAAAAGTAACAGGAGTGACTAAACCCCACCAGACTCACAGGGTATGAAAAAGTAACCAGATTTCACAACTTACTGTCCAATACTTAATGAAATACTTGAAGACTGTTGCAGCAATATACAAGCAATACAACAAAGAATAGGCTAAGAACAGTAGAAAGAATTTGTAGTTAGAAAATCCAATGCAGTTATTCACCCTAGAGAACAAAAGCAAAGTTGAAATCAGGATATGTACAGCACATGGTTCTAACACAACGAGTACTACACATTTTTTTGTTGTTTTATTAAGCCTTTTGATTAGACAACACAGTTGCGTCATTAAATAGCTCCCCCCAGTGGTTAAAGTGAAATATAACAATTCTTTTTGCTTTTCACTCGACTTTTTGCTATGCCAAGTGAAAGGACAGCTCTTATTTTTGGAGTCTGTTTTAAATTGGTATCACTGATAAATCTGTCCCAGAGGCAGGCTCTAATTACTATGTCTGCTTCTTGGCTGCAAAGTTAATCAGATCTGGGATTTCTGTGTTACTTTATTCATCTGCAAAACTCAGGAGCCAGATTCACCACTGTTTGTTTGTTTACATACAAGTCAAATAAAACCAAATTCGCTTATAATTCTCCATGCACAGGACAACTCTAAAAAGGAACAATGGAACGCAGAAGAAATAGTAGCTATTTGTCTCAAAACTCCGGTGAAAAATCCTCTACAATTTAGGATTACCAGGGAGGTTCAGGTGGGGAAATGTTTGTGTTGCTTCTGATTTCTGAAATCTTCCTTTTTTAAAAAAAGGAGGAGTTTAAGAAATTTTGTGGCAGCAATTCTCAAAAAGTATAAAGCTTAATTCATCCACGCGCTATTTACACAAAGTGTCTCTGACCATGCACGGGTGGCAGGCAGCCCTTCAGAAACAATCTGCGTGCAAATATTAATATTGGAAGCAACCACCAACTGCAACTGCATGCTGAAACAATTAGATACCCAAAATTAAAGGCTAAGCTGAAGTCCCTTTAAAATTTTAATAATAGTCAAAGATTGAATTAGCAGTTGGGTTTTAAACTGTATCTATAAAACAGCTTTTTTTAACACATAGTTTCTGGAACACACATGAATGATCTGTCTTTTAAAATATCAAACATTTCAGGCAATTTCAAAGTGCAATTATTTTATAAATTTGCCAACATAACGAGATGCATGGTCTAAACCGAAGGAGGCACACAGACACTATTCTGTGGAAGAAATATATTTAAACAGCCTCTCCTTTCAGAAAACTACACACCAATATCTAAGACATACCATGGACAGTGATGATCCATTTTTAGCACACATCTGCAAAAGGACAAAAAAGAAAAATTGAAGATTTTTATTTGGTATGTAATGACCAACTGCAGATTAATAGCAAAAGCCTCTGGTTTTTGTTAGATTTCTACATGACACAAACTCAAGATTATATTGTCTCTTTGAATTTTTTAAGTTAAGATACAATTTTAAGATGGAATATTTATTACTTTTTCAAGATCAACCAATGTCCTTGATATTCTACAGCAGAAAAAGAAATGAAAATTATTTCTGCACTAGAGGGCTCAATACTTTTGCAGAACACCACAGGTAAAGGCCTGGGATATTTAAAAAAGAAAATTAAAAAAGTCAAAATCATACTTTATTTTAACCTGCCTAAGGTTAATCAGTTAATTTTCACTAGATGGCATGTTTCCTAGCGACTTAGCGCTGATACACTTGTCGGTGTGGGAACTGCAAACACTCCAGGGCCACAAATAGCAGCGCAAACGCTAACGCTGGTTAGGGACACACACTGGTGGCTGCAGCCGGCACAGAGGGACTCGGGCACCCGAATGTGTAAAGGGACACGTGAGGGACCAGCCCATCCCCATAACTCAGTGGTGACTGGATTCGCATCAGTGAAAAACGATCCGGGAACTTACACAGCACAAACGGAACAATGGTGACAACGATCAGGTTTTATTAGTTGGCATCTGTCACAGAATCGAATACCTGAAATTAAAGACATGTTAATACCAAATAATAGAAAAGTGTTCTTTTTTCACGTTAGTTAATATTCTGCTCATTCCCTAACTATTTTTATTTGTTCCCCTGTCACTTCAAAAGATGAGGGCATTTGCAGCTGATTTGTGCTGCCAGGTCATAATCAGATAAGCGAGGCTCATCATTCCTCCGGAGACTTAGAGAAGCGGGGAACAATCCTCACTGCGAAGCACACAGCCACCTCAAAAGGGATAAAACAACACTGTACACTTCCCTCTGGCTTCCACATTTCCTCAGCCTGTACATACATTCTGGTTCGATCCCTGCCTGTAGAGCAGTTCTTCACTTCAGAATTCTTTGGCTTGTCTGACAGAAATGACCAGATCAGAGCCTCGAAAAGGCGCACGGGATTTCTTTTAAGCTTTGAAAGGAGGGCAGGAAGCATTTAAGCACAGAACAAGGTCCAGAAATCTGTTCACAGAATTAAGTCCTGCACCTCTAAGCAGGACTCTATTTTAAGTAAAAATGAGTATCTAGTTTATCATTCTATCACTAAACACTGACAACACAAGGAAGTTTTTGAACTGAAAATACGAAGGATAACATGTTGCTTCTCAGAGGCAGCGCCTGGTACTTCGCTAAACAGGAATGGAAGCATTCAAGGCTTTTTTGTTTTCCCAAACATAAAACCCGAGCGAGAGGGCACCAGCACCACTCGGGCAGGAGTTACTCGGTGTGTGCAGTGGCAGCGGGAACGCCGGTGGGAGGGCAGCACCAGCACACGCCACGGCAGCGAGTTTATTAGATTTGGAGAAGCACAGTGCCCTGCTCAGCTGACCTCCGTTCCCCGTTCGCGTGTACACCGGCAACTTCCTGGCCATTTCGGCGAGAATTTGCCTCTGCACCTCCGGCCTTTCTTCATTCTCGTAGCGCTCTTTGTCAGCATAGGACATATGGTACTGGAAGCAGAAGTCATGAGAGAAGCAGTTACCCACGGGGAGCAGAGATAATACTTCAAACACAGGCAAGTTTGGAAACGTTTTTACCTCCCGCTCCTTCTAATGACATTAATCTAATACAGAAATGTGTTTGTTAAGAAGACACAGAGACATAGTAAGTGCTGGCCAGCCAAAATACCACGCAATAAATCAATAAGAAATGCATAACTGAAATTAAGATCACAAAACAACGTACTAAAATTGTTATTCCTGCTGCCTTAGATTACTATTTTTCATGAATAACACCACTAACCATGATAAGGATACTTTAAGCACTTCCCTTCTGAGCGGAAATCTGTCCCAAACCACAGTTTTGTATTTCTAAAGCTGGGATTAGTTGTTATTTATAAATTGACTTTCTTGTCATTAGGATCAGAATATGGCCATGTAGATTTGCAAGTGCAAATTGCTGGGTCATGTTAAGCTTCTCATCAAACAACACCCCCAAGTCCTTCTCCTAAGGGCTGCTCTCAAAGAAATACAAGGACTGGAGCTACGTGTATACCTAGCACCAGATTAGAAGCCATCTGCTATGCACATCACCACAGTCCTCACTGCCACACACATGCAACATCACAATCTCAGGATGTTTAAAATGAAAATGATTCTTTTATCCCTCACTATCACACAAAAAAAAAAAAAAAAAAAAAAAAAATTATGGCAAATGAAGCAAACTTAACCACTACAAAGAGGCCTGCTCCAGCTGGCAAAGGGCTCCCAGCAGAGCAGGCAACGATGGGCTGTGGTGGGACACTGAACGTTCACATACACACCACGACAATCTGGCCCAAGAGATCAAGAAACCCCACTGCCACTACAAACACACCCGTTTCCACCTGCACCGTAACATCTTCCATGAAGAGTGAAAACCAAACCTGAAGGTCCTTACTCAGGAGACTCCAGCAAGTCTAGGTTAAGGAAGGTCCTCAGGATTTGGCTTGCAACTGGTTAAATGCTTAGAGATCAACAACACTATAAATATGGAAGGCAATAATCATCAATCTTATTATTCTCAACATGAAAAGTCCTATCAGCTCCTGGAATACCTGGAAAGGCAGCCTTAAAAATTAACACCACCTCTGATTTAAATCTCACTCTTTGGGGAGTCAAAGTGTTCTCGGAACAGTAAATTACACAGTTTTTATGAAGAACTCTAGGTCACTTTCCATTCCTTTAGGAAATCTGATCAGTTTTCCAGATCAACTAGACTGAAGGATTTTTGAGTTCTCTTTAGCATCTGTGCTTTCATTCTGCAATGAGTGAGAAGTGCTTGGACTCTTACCTTTTTGCCTGGCTGCACCGGGAGCGTAAAAATAGACTTCCAGTATGTCCACACAAAGAGTACAAAGAGAATATGGAATATTATAAGATAGGCCACTAAAAAAGAACAAAAAACAAAACAGAACAAAAAAAAAAAAACAGAAGCAGAACAATGACTTTTTAAGCAAAAGTTTCATTCATGATGGGCATAATTCCAATCTTTCACAACAATGACAAAAAATAAAGGAAAAAAGAAAGATTTCCAGTGCCAACCAGTATTACAATATAGCTAAGCCTTTTGGTCAAAGGGTCAGTAGAATTTCAGAGACCTGTGGCTGCAGTTAGGGGTCACGTACCTCACAAGCCTCCTCCTCCCCCCCCATCGGATTCCATGGGTGAGGAATACACAGCTGTAAGAGAGTTCAGCCACGGGGCAGGTGACAACCCTGTATCACTGGGAACGACAGGATTCCTGTCTCCTCCCCACACCCCAAGCATAGGAAAAGCAGAACTGGCTGGTGCTGAACAGCGTGTTACTACTGTGATGCTCCAGCATCTCCAAATTTTGGGTTCAGTTGCTACTAAATGCACTTAGAATGACAGTACCATGTTATCAGTGTACTGTCCACCCGGGCAACGTAGTCACTGCTTACAGGAGTTGAAGAGAAATAACATGCTCTAACGGAGCTTTACACCAGAAAAACAATGTAATCTCTTACTAAACATCTTTTAGATTTGCCACAGTTGATCCAATAAAACAAATCAGGAAAACATTCCTCACATTAAGCAAAACGGGTCTTGTGAAAGAACTGAGAAAGAACTGTAATCCACTAGACACAACATTATCACATGAAATCCAGCATGCATCAAAGTCATCTTATTTCAATATACAAACTTTATGTGAAGGACTTTGGGCATAAGCAGCCATACCGCGTGTCAGAATCAAAGGACAATTATCCTTCAGCTACACAAGCCATTTGATTGTTATTTCTTTAATATTCGACTCACTAAGGCATTTTCAAACAGTTACAAGACAGTTTTATTTAAACACACCATTTAATCATAATAATAACCTCATTTTTCCCATTTCATTTAAGCCTCAAATTCTAGCAAACTAAGATTAAAGTAACTACTACTAGTGGAAAGAAATGTCTAAAATCCAAACACTTCCTAACTTCTTAGGCAAGACTGATTGTGTGAAAATCCAATTGGTAAAAAGGTCAAGCACAGCTTTGAGACTTTCTAATGAGATGGCAAATGATCTGATACACCTCACAAGAATGTGATAAATTGGATAAATTGTGTGATCTGTAAATCAATGATACTTCATTATTATGCTCTTAACTTTGAGATGTTATCCTTATACTACGTGCAGGTGGAGCTCAGTCATTTTTACATTAATATGTAAGGAGATAAATCTTGCAACAGGTTTAATTTTGTTGATAAAGCAATACAGCAGCATGTTAGAGGAAGCTGACCTGGAGATGCACTAAGAGATTAGGCAACTAATAGCTTTCGTCTGCTGAAGAATCATCAACAGCATGCTTTCTGTAGCTTCTCTGTAACAGTTTCAAATATTATGACAGCTCTCTAGTGGAAAGAGAATTTACTTGATGCAGCAATCTGGAGGATCTTTAAAGTATCAGCTGGCATTGTTCTTCACGGAACAATTTGCCAGCTATCCTTCATAACCTCAGAAGAAGAAATGAAGGTAAGAAGCCATCTGTGTTAGCCACATGCCACCTAAGCACCTCCAGGAAAGAGGAGGAGGAAGAATACTAAAATGGCCACTAACCCCTTATTCTTAGAACTTGATTGTGGCCTCCAACAATGCACCAGTGGAAACAGTCTCAAGTGAACCTGCTGCTCTGCCCGACTCATTCAGCGACCTCACGATACTGCGTCTGGGACCTCGGAAACACATCTGCCAACCTGGACTAGCAAACGAACCTGAGAAGTGTTCAAGCCAAATAATACCGAGACAGAAACCTTCGCTCTAGCTCATCTGCAGTAGTAGCTGAAGGTTACTGTGTTACCACTCAGCACATGGCTAGTGGTCAGCAGAACCAAGCAAAACACCTTCTGCAAAAGCCTCCCTACGAAAAAACATTTAAAAACGCTTTCACTTTTGGCAGGCCACAGAACAGAACTAGTCTTTTCTGTTTATCTTGTAAAATCAGCCCTGAAAACATAAAACACGTAGGGAGAAAAGGTGTGTGGGTATATACACGTAGACATACATAGCTTTTCCTGAAAGAGTAGAAGGGATCAAAGCCTTTTCACGTTCTTCCGCTTATACTGCAACTAAACAGAGGCATTTCCCAATGCATTAAGAAGTTACAGCATGTCTAATAATGTGTGCTGTATAATTAATGAACGCATAATTACAGGAAGGTGACACTGAAAGAGTATGTAAATTCAAAAAAGTTGACAGAAAGTATTTTTTGATATTTTAACCAGAACATTTGGGAATCTTTTTACACAAGGACTGAATGTCAAATAGTAAATTGAGTGCACATACCTTTTTCCACAGGGTTGCTCAGAGTCACTGAAAAAGAAAGAAAACATGTGTCTACAGAGCAAACAGGATTCCCAGAAAAGTTTGTGACAAATAATGTTTCTATTTGACATAGAGCCCTTTTAGGAAAAAAATTCAAATTCAACAGCCAAAAAGAGAGCCCACAGTTTAGCATCAAATAAAAAGCCTAACAATTCATAACAAACCATAACAATTCCTTGTTTACTCACACAAATGACACCCACAACAAGATGTTCAAAAACTGCTACTTATGCTGTATTTTCCCTTGTTATAAAATATATTTTGGTTATTTGTACATTAGAAATATATATTAAAAAATAATCCACTGGTGACAGCGATCTGACAAGATTACCAGGGCTCCCCTGCAACTATCCAAGCAACATCTCTACATATGTACTTGTAAGCACGTACTTGTAGCCTGCTTTGTACTAGTCTCTAGGTGGTCTTGATCCCCCACAGTAAGCTGTGCCCAAACACATTTCTGCATCAGCATAAATCAAAAATTACAAATTGTCTTGGCTTTGCCCTAGTCAGCAACAAAGGATACACTGTAATGACTCCATTATTTTCACGCTTCCTACCAGCAGAGTTTTTACAACCCCTCCTTACTTTACCATAATCATAGGAACAGTCCCTACTAACGGAACCACTTAGAGCAACCAGCAAAGGGTACATTGCTCAATGTCTACTTCTACTGATTATTTTAAAATCCATCCATTATTTTAAAAGCCACCGTCCAAGTTTGACAGAAAAGATAAAGACATATTTCTTTAACTGAAAAAACAGAGCAGTTCTGTGATATCTTGACAGAATACTGCTCGGAAGACAAAGATCATTCATGGGATGGGAGTCCCTTATATCAAGTCTACAGCCTTGAACCTAATGATGGCAACTGAAACGTGTTGTTCATTGGAGGAACAGAGGATGAGAGGAAAGTAGCGGCCACAGATCATCTCCCACAGGCACGGTAGTCTTAAAAAATAAGATTGTGCTCTTGCAAGAGTCAAAGATTTGAGTGATTACACACACCAGCAGTGACCCCTTCAGTAACTCTGTTAGACTGCACAGAAAAAGCAGCGACCGAGGGACTGGAGCCTTTTACTTCCAGCCTACAGCCAGCTCCTGGAAAGAGACTCTACTCTTCAAGACTCACTCTATCATCTTACTTGAATAACAAACTTTGAAAATGTAAATCAAAGTAGGAACCAAGTGATCCGGCTTTAACTGATGAAAGTAGCTTTTCTTAAAACCACGCTGACAAACAATTCTGATCTACACAAGAACACAGATGGAAAAAAAGAGACCAAATATTTGCTGTGTCTCTGCACACTCAATTTCAAATGAACAAGACAGTTAAGAAATTTTTAAGTTTTCCCTTTGGTTTGCTGCAAATCAAACTATGAAGAACACACCAGCTTTTCACAATTATTGCTTGATTCCCCCTTGAAGTACACGTTGCATTTGCAGCTTGGCCCATCTAAGGATTTTACTTGAAGAAAGAGCACACTCCTAAATAAAGAATATATAAAAGGTTTTATCGCAGGACACCGGGTCATTGTTCTCACTGTGGCAGTAACCACCAACCAGACAGGAAACCAAGGCCTCTCCTGGAGTATTGACTTGTGGCCACACCAGTCATTGAAAGTTTAAAATCCAGTATCATGAGGTATCTCTAGGACATCACCCACACACTACTTTCAGTCCTTAGCAGCCAGCACAACTAAAGATGAAAATCAAGAATACAAACAAAGCATCTACTATTTACATGCTTGCAACAGCTGAAATGGCAATACACAATGGAAACCTGAAAAAACAGAAGCCAAGACTATATCCTTGCTATGTTAGAAACCTGGAAGAGAGATAATGTCCCGAGAGCTGGTTTTCAAGTAACAGCACATGCCAACAGTTAATGTTCAAATCCTAAAATAATTAATGTATTCATTTTAACTTCTGTATAGATAACCTCCTCCACACGCAAATAAAATGCATGAGAGAGAAAGATGGGGCAAAAAAACGACAAGTGTGGGCAAAGAAGTGATTTTAAGCTGTGATTCTAGGCAGTGAGATGAGCTCCTGCCAGCTTAACCAGCATTTGCAGAATAATGCAGGCCCAATCCAAACCCCACTTAAATCAGCACAGCTGATTTAATAGCTGCACTGAGACTTGGAATTAGCCAGTGTTAAGCATTACTGGATTCGCGCAGCACCGCAAACAAAGCATATTTCAAAAGACTGACAATGTTTCAGAAAAATACTCTAATTTTTTTGTCACTAGGTCTAATCAACAGTTACATGCACCTCGGAGATATTGTTTCATGTGAATTCTAGAAAAAAACAGCCCACAAGCTCAGAGATAGAATAAAATGCCCTGAAGTATTTGGGGGTTTTGCCTAGCTGCCAATTAAAACACATCAAAGAAGCTGCATTTCAGTTTAGTCCCCGTTGAGAAAAAACAATAGATCTTACTACATTGGCAACCCTAACAAAAACATGATTTAAGTTTGCTGTACAGTAGCAGAAGGCAGCTCTTTTCACTGAAACGTCTCAAACTATCGTTCTGAGAACTCTGGCTTCCTTCATCTGGTTTACCCTGTCCTAAAAAGAAAGGGCCACATGCTCCACCTCACAATTTCAGAAGCCCAAGCTACCAGCTTTCCCCTCCACCTCCACCAGACCTAGCAATCATTTCTTCTAGTAATGGGGTTTTACACACTCACTAAATCAGAATATAGTAAACACAAGAAAGTTTGCAATTTACATAGTTAAATTGCTACATTAAACTATACAATTACCAGCCAGTGCCAAACATTTTCTTTCTAAAATTTACTGGTTTCCATGCTACTGGAACAAGTTGACTCATGTGTGTGATTTAATCATAGACTCATCTAGGTTGCAAGGGACCTTTAAGAGCATCCAGCCCAACCATTAACCTAACACTGCCAACTCCACCACTAAACCACATATAGCAAACACCACCAAGCACCACATATACATGTCATTTCCACCTCCAGAGACGGTGACCCCACCACTTCCCTAGGCAGCCTGTTCCAATGCTTCACAACCCTTTTGGTGAAGAAATTTTTCCTAATATCCAATCTAAACCTCCCCCTGGCACAACTTGAGGCCATTTCCTCTTGTCCTATCGCCTGTGACTTGGGAGAAGAGACGGACCCCCACTTGGCTACAGCCTCCCTTCAGGTGGTTGTAGAGAGCGAGAAGGTCTCCCCTCAGCCTCCTTTTCTCCGGGCTGAACACCCCCAGCTCCCTCAGCTGCTCCTCGTAAGACTCGTGCTCCAGACCCCTCACCAGCTCCGTTGCTTTGTAGTGTAACCTATTTTTTTTCCTCTTCGGAATAGGAAGCACAGACTGCGGCGCAGGACACCGGCTGATTTTCGTTACCGCTCAGACCAGAAATCACACCTGAGCTTCATCGTACGGCGACAACACGGACCTCCACCGCGGGCACACACCTTCCTCTCCTCACACACGGCACTTCCCCTGGCTGACGTGAGGACACACAACGCACGGACCCGCGAATAAGGACAAGAGCCCACAGCCGCCCACAGCCCCCCAGCAGTCCCACCGCGGCCCACCACCGCCTCAGCCACCCTCCCGGCCCGTCACCCCCGGGGCGCTCACCCAGGCACAGCTCGCAGACGTAGGCGTAGTAGGACCAGAGGACGACGAGGGTGATGATGAGGACGGGCAGCCAGGCGAAGGCCCGCTGGCAGCACCGCAGCCCCCGCGACAGAGCCATCTTTCACCTCCAGCCCCGGCCCGCATCGGGCATCGGCTGCGCGGGGCTGAGCGGCGGGGCGGGGTCGGGCTCGGCGCTCGGCTGAGCGGCCTGGCAGGGCTGGGTGCGGCGCTGCGGCGCCCCCTGGCGGGGCGGGCTGGCGCGTGCAGCCCGGGCCCCAGAGGGAAGCACCACCCACGGCGCCGCCTTAATTGCGCTAATTTAAATTCATCCCTGGTGCTCAGATCGCGGTACTCGTCCCTGGCACATCCGCTTCCAGCTGTGTGTGCTAGAAGTGCCCCATGAGGGCCTTTTGTCCCGCGGTAGTTTAATGTCTTTCCCCGTGCTCTCTCCGACTGATGAATCTTTATACTGAAAGCCCTCTTTATTATTAATCGTACGATGTTGTGCTTTGTTCTACTGAGTTTATCTTGTCTCTCGTGTAGGACCGTCCTGTCCTCTGCACCGATGCCACCAGCTTTGTATTGCTCCCAAATTTCCTGTGCCCAGACTGCGGGTAGGAGGGAATGTGAGTGGGGATACGGGAGGGGACACACCTGGGAAGATCAGATCCAGCACAACCCGCGGGACAAAACCAGTATCCCCTCCACCAACCTCATAACACGGCATGTGATGGAAAAAAAGAAGAAAAGAAAAGAGCACTCAGCTCCCCCAGCCTGCTCCACAACCCCCCTTGAATTCCCGTGGGAATCCCCCTCATGTCCACAGGCACCAATGTGTTTTGCTCTAAGGCTTCAATTAATTAAATCCACTATATTGCCCCTGTTAAGGAAACTAGTTTTTTCATCAGGAGAGTGATTTATCTAACAGAACGTACTTCTGAGAAAACCCTGGTGTAATTTTCCATACTTTCCAGTCACCTCTTTGCTCTTCGCTTTTTTCCCTCAGCACTTGTTCTGAAACTTTCCCTGCTGCTGGTGTCAGACGGGCAGGTCTGCGCCGCCTCTGTCAGCTTTTCTCTCTTTTTGAGTATAGGCACCGCATTTGCCATTCTGCTGCCCAAATCCCTGAAAATTTAGACATCGGCTGCAAACCCTTAGACCGTACGTGTAATTCCATATTTAGTTTTCAGTATTTTAAGATGGAGCTGATGACCTACAACCTTTTTCTCAAAGAATTTGTTCAGTAATGAAGTGACGGCTGTCTTAACCCCTCCTCTACCCACTCACAGTCTATAGAGTCACTGTTCTCTTCTTCTTCAGGCTATTAAACTATTTCAGTACAAAACCTGAACTTTTTGGCATTTAATTTTCTATGTGTGATCCAGCTTAACAAAGCGTTTGGATAGTCCCTGCTGTAGCAAAAGTGCTTTGCAGATACCATAACATACGTTGGCCTGAGCTGCACATAACCCTAAACACAAAATCTCAGGCTCCTGACTTAGGTTGTGAAATCCACAGTCTATGTTTTGTATGTATAGAGTCTATGGAAAGAGAAATGCCCCCTTTCGTGGCACTCCAGGCGGGGATTTGGGACACGTACACTCCATGTTTTGGGGGTCTGGAAGAGGAAGATGTGAATGCCTGCTTGCTTTCTCCTTCCTCATACTGCGTAGAGCTGAGAAGCCAACATTATTGCCAGCAATACATTTTATAAACAGTAAGATTTAAAAACCATTCTTGTGAGCTAAATCAATACCTGAAGCAACTCACAGCTCCTCTCCTAAAATCTCCAAACTCCCATCATATAGATGGGAGGCACAGCACATCCATGATACAATTTTCCTGCGTGTGGGTATATAAAGCAGGAAGGCACCCTCTCCCACACACAGCAGTGGAACACTGTAAAAGTGAGCAGACATTTTCAGATAATGCCTCTGTAAATAAAGTTAAGACTATTTTTTTTTTTGTTCGACAGCCAGTTTTTCTGAGTTCTAAGATCCACATGGATTATCTTCAAAATTCTTTTGTTTCATGGGCTTCCAGGGGAGACTTAGTCATATAAACATGAGCTCAACTGAGGTAAGAGATTCCCAAATACAGCTCTTTAAAACCAAAATAATCATGCGACCTCTTGTGATTCTTATAATGTATTTTTCACACTTGTGGTTCAAATGGTAGCTCCCCATTTGAAAGCGCCAGCTGGAGTCAGGCAGAACTGGTGTCGGGTACCTTGTGCCCTTTTCAAAAATCAACACTACTGATGTTATTCGAAACAAATGCTGAATCTGAAGTTGAGCTTCAGCCAGTTCTACAAAGTAAAGCAAACCCTCTCTGGATGTGCAGCCTCTCTGAGCTCCACAGCAACTACAACAGTTCCAAGTAGTCCGACTTAAAAGAGCGCTTTAGGAAGACGTGGCATTATCCCCAGTAACACCTCCATCTTTAAGCTTCATTCTGCCCATGAGCAGTTTCCTGCTAATGCACATCACACACAGCTCTGCAAATAGAGAAGCAAACTTCTGCAGAGTTAGAAACCTATTGCAGAAAAACCCAACGGACCACATGTACCAATTTCACCAAAAGCTGTCTTTCATAGGACAAAAAGCTCTTAAAAAATTACACATGGTAGAAAATGCTTAATTGTAAAAAACCACAACTGGAAAATGGAGTTTGTATTTCCAGTGTTGAACACGAAACTCTGCACAGACTGTAGTAAGCATTTCGAAATTATATTCTAATCCAGAAAATCAAAGTTGTGCAAGTTACTTTCCCCACTGTTGATTTCAAAATCTTGCTTAAGCTTGTAATATATGCAAGCCCTGAAGGTATGTGGGAAGATAGCTACAAAGCAACCGTGAACAGTAACGAGCCAAATCTTGTGAAGATCTAACTTTTCAAACTACTTTTAACCTAGCGTGTGCAAAACAAAGGTGTATCTTTTTTTATTATTATTATTGTCAGACATATTTATATCTGGGTAGGTTGCTTATCAGTGACAGAGATATCAAAGAAGATGTGATAATCCACGACCTAAAAGGGGAACCAAGACCAATCCCTACAGGCAGCTGAGAGCCCTGGCTTCTGACCTCCCTGCTGATCTGAAAAAGGCCTGTGGGTCTAAAGGCTGGCCCATTTTGTCATTTATTGTAGGAAAACACAGCAACCCTCCCTCCTGTGATCCTATCTTGGACTGTCACATACCATACTTGTAGGTAAGCAGATAAATCTTACAACACATGCTAAATCTGATCATATCAGATTTGGGCTCTGTATCAAAAATGCTGCACCCCAGCACATGCAGAGGAGTTAGACCAAGCTTTTTCAGAAAAATGAAAATTAAACAGCTGATTGCAGAGGGAAAAAAGAGCTGCTCCAGAGATTGGCCATGTAGAGGTCTGTAACTACTGATTAATATTCTGGCTGTCATCCAGATTATTATGTGTATTAAAGCATGAACCACAATTTACACAGTTTTGAATGGCAGTGGCAGTTTTGCTGTACCTGGAGGTTTTTTGTAGCCTTCACGGTTAGTTTCAAACAGGCCAGAATCCAGCAATTTTCTTTGCTGTCATATCGGAAAGTTCAAAGGACTAATGGGCCAAAGAATTAGGATGTCCCTGCTCAGGGTAGGGGTTTGGAACTAGACAATCTTTAAGGTGCCTTCCAACCCACACCATTCCATGATTCTGTGATTCTACACAACTGACCATCTTTAGACTTCACAAGAAATCCTATTATTTTTACTGAGGACTTCTCAGAGAAAGTCACGTTTTATAGAAGCTTTCCCTTCTCTTCACCACCTTTCCAGCCAAGTGCTGGGAGATGGTGAAATTGTAATGTGGATTGACTGGTACTAACCTATGAGCAAGCTGTGCTTTTGTTACATTCAGTAAGAACTCTCCACAACGTGTGACACATTTACACATTAACACCTTCCCAGAAACCCCAGGAAAACCTACTTTTTGTTACTTTCAGCAGGACTTTGCAGCTCTGTAGTGAGACTCCTCCATTTCACATGAGTTTGTGCACACATCCAAAGGTCCTCTTATACTTTTATCCACATAATTTGTATACAACAGCATGATACTATCTCGCAGCGGATAAAGTGAATTAAGGAAACCACTATAACACACTCCTTGATGTAAATCAGCAGAGCTCTAACGAAGTGAGTGGAGCTGTGTTTGCACATGCTACTTTTAAGATCTCTCTCTACAGCTCTGAGACAAAAGTTAGATTTAGACAACTATCCTACCACTAGTATTGAACCCAAAGTGGATTGACCTTTCCCCCCAGCTCTCTCTGTCCGATATGGTAGTACCCACCTTGCCTTTGACTAAGCTGCATCCACAGTGTTGTTCCTCTTAGTCATCACCTGCTTCCTGCTCGCACAGATTTCTCAGTCGTCCCATCCCCCGCTGTAAAATTTTATCATAACTTAATGTGGAAATATGGGCAGGGTATATAGAGGTCTGTCAGCACAGATTGCAAGTAAAGCTGTTTAAAATATTACAAAACTTTTAATTGCCACCAAGTGAAAAAGTGACGATTTGCAGCAAAAATTGTCTCATTATTACAAATGCAATCATTTGTTTCTAAGTGCACAGGAACATACGGTGAGCGAGTGGTTGCACCATTAGAGGGTGCTGGAGTCCGCGCAATACTAACCTGCAATCACGTCCACCCCGCTCGAGAGCTGCCCGTTCTCCACGGGGACAGGACGCAGACCTAGGCGAGTCTCAGTGCTGGTGACTGCAGAAAAATAAATCACTGGGGATGAAAAAGCATCATCTTGGTTTGTCACATTCATAGCCTTGCCCAAATATCGTTCCAAATACTTCCCCACGATTATTGTCTTCATGTATTCCAGAGAGACTGGAACTCGGATCAAATGCACTTAGAGTACAGATTTAGGTAAAAAGCCGCATGAAATACCATAAATGTGATATTTTCTATTTTCTGTGTTCTTCATTTTGCACCCTAAACCCCATCTTTTTTATTAGACAGTTGATCTATATCTTTCCATTCCTTTTTTAAAGGCAAAACATTAAGACAAATTTCATTCTATATACTCACAGCAAACCAGTCTTCCACATCCCTCCTCCTCTCCTGCAATTATCAAGTGAATCCTGAACTTTTGTCACAGACATTTGCTATTTGGCACTGGACTAACTACGTTAGTTGGCAGTGACTAAGTCTACTAATCTAATGGACGGGCCTTTTTCTCTTGCCCGTGCCAAGTGGAGGAGGGCCCTCATGTAGTGCCTTTAGAGAAGAACAGATAGGGAGAGAAACATGCTACATCCAGCAAGACACTTTTGTATGTCTTAAATCTCTGAATCTTTTCAGAAAACGGCGCTCTTGTCCCATGTGTCACCCTCAAAAGAGGGGAAGGGATGCCGGGGACAAACCCCGGGTACCTGTTGCCACAGTGGTTAAAGCAGTCCCACGTGCACCGGGTGCCGCAGCCTCTTCGGTGCTACACAAACCTCTGCCTCTGAAATGTGCATGCACTAATAGTTGCAGCACAGAAAATGTCACCAGGGAATACAAAGAAGAGAAAACGCTGCTTTTCTGTTGTTTGAATCTGCCAGTGCAGTTCTCTAAAACAAAACAGACGCAATTCCCAAGCCAAAAGGCTTCATCCACCCAGAGCCCTGCTGCAAACAGTGAACAAGCTCAGAAGGATTCACAAGAGCATCCATGGCCTCTTCTGGTCCCCATGGTCCTGGCTAGCAGCCCGGCACTTCTGAGCCCAGTTCTGTCCTCTGGCACCCAGGCAGAAGTGGGAACAATGTCTGACAGAACAGATCTCTGATGGAAGTATGGTCTTTTTGATCCCTGGTTCTTATGTGGATCCAGTTCTTACGCTTATGTGAGTACTGTAGCAGGATACACAGTTTCTGCTTTCTAAAATAGTTGTACTCTGTGATTACCTTTTAAAAAAAATATTATGTCTTTTTCAATCAATCTCCAGTATCTTTTTTCCCTCACACTACTGAACTTTGAAACCAGATAAACACACTTCTAGCCAATTCATTATTTCCTTATCTTTTAAAACAACATATTGTGGAGCTTTAAGTCCTCTGGCTGTGGTGAAGCTTCAGCAAAATTCAGGTTTTTTTAATTTAAGGTTAAGCCATCTTTCAAGAATGAGATGTGCACAATTATGTGATTCTTTAGAATTTTGTTTTATACCTTAAAAATAAGCATGTAGTCTAAGAGATGCACAGAAGAGAATGAAATTTTTGTGATCTCACCAGATTTTGCAAATTGATTTTTTGCAATTCAATTTTCTTCGTACCTGGTGGACATGATTTCAGAGCTGAACAGCAGTGCTGAGTGTAGGCAGGCAGCATATGCCATGTTTAATTTTTTCATTTCCTGGTAGCAGCAATTCTTACAGGCACAATAGCAGGTTTGTTTATTTTTTGTTCTTCATCAGACCTTTTATTAACATTCTGGTAGATCTCTTGACTGCACCTGGTCTGTTAGTGACTGAGTATAATGGCATCTTTGCCCTGGGCTCTTGGAGACAGTGCATATGGATGGGGAAGGCAACAGATAATATAGATGCAAATTTCAAATTACTGGTTTCGTCCCCAAGGCACTTAAAGAGGACAAATCTCAAGGAAATAGGGAGAACAGCATGACTGTGCTTTTAGTTCCTCCTGAAGGTATAGACTTGAAAACACTGTTCATGGTCCTTGCGGTATTTTCTGTTGCAAAATAATGGAACATACACAGTCGGGAATACCTGTACTCTCCTGATGAAAGCTTTGTCCAGTGGCAGATGATCAAGAGCACTATATTTATCAGCCAGTGCTTGAAGAAGAGCCTGTCCCTTGCATCAGATCAAGATACCAGAGATCCAACATCATGGTCTTTCTGATGAGCACCCATTAATTATCACTGGCACAGAATGCACACTGATTTGGACTAATCACTGCAAGGAGTGGTCTTTAATGAACTGAGAGGGAGGCATTTTCAGCACTCAAGTCAATGTTCTCTTGCCTACAGAACCACTCGTATGGAAAAAGCAACTGTCTTTTTCTACTTATGTAATTTTGTCTATCTTGCACACAAACTGAACCTTCTGAGGTGGAAAGACTTACCAGGTTTTGCACTTCCTAAGACAAGGAGTCCTCTTTAGCAGCAGTGTACAAACTTATTTAGCTAACTCCCTCAAATCTCCCACTGCACTCAACTACATGACAAATACCAGTGCTGTAGAAATCTCTCAAACATACTGCTACCTCCTCCACAAACTGCCAAGAAAGTCTTTTGTAAGAAAAATGAGCTTCATTTTTAGGTATTTTTTAAAATCAGTGCCATAATTACTGATTTGATGTATTTTCTTACTCTTTCCTCCACTGATACATACCCATCTCCTGGAGGAAGCTCTGGCCTCAGTTACATTTGATGTTTCTACCAAACTTCAGAACCTGTGTCAGTCTGGTAATTAGTCTGAAGACAGAATTAATTAAATTGGATTACTAGAATGAATTCCATAATACCCTGGGAAGTCTGATATTTGTAATCAGCTATGTAACTGTTGCTAGGATACTGGAATTCTTTATTTTTTGGAAAAAAGATCTATTAAAATATTTGCCTTTCTAAAGCTACAAATCCAAGATATACAAAAGTTTAGTTGGTCCTATGAACAATTTTTTGGTGCACTCATATGTAAGAAATATATTAACTCTTCACTCAGAAAACATGGAAAATCCCAGAAGAATCTACTAATATATGTATCAGGTATATTCCTAAAAAGAAGCACGTTATAGCTGATGAAAGTTTACTTCTGTGATCTTTTTCCTGTGTTAGCCTGTCTGAGCTGCATATACACATAAAGCATTTCACACACAGAAGACAATAAATATCTATTAAGTATCTTAGATGTAGTTTGTGTGTCTGACAGTACCAGATCATCCTCTACAGCGTAAAAATATATGTAACATTGAAACATAAAGGACTCAGTGATGAAGCTTGTACCACCTGAAGTAGAATGACTAGACCAGATTTCAGTTTTTACCCTCAGGTTCTTTTTCTCGGTTTCCTACCTGTGGCCCCATAAAACATACTTAATAGTTCTACTCCCTCTCCAGAGCTCAGCTTAAATTACTTTTAGAAGGTTTTCTCATTCTTAATTGTCATTTATCCAACTTATAATTATTTAATCCTTTAATCTCTTTTCAAAAGTCAATCATGAGCTTTTCCCTACTGTTTTTCTTTTCACAATGTTCAACCACCTCAGCAGTGACAGACAGACTCCAGCATAATTGTGATTCATGTCAGGAATCATTTTCTAGTGGTAATCACCTAGAGATGTGTCTTCTCAGCTGTCCTTAACGGACTCCAGTTCACTTGCATCGCTTTCTGCATAGTATTCTAATGGATAAAATTGTTAATTTTACCATGGTTTAGAGATAATGTCCATTTTCTTCATTATTATTTTGCCTTCAATTCCAGCGTACATTTCCTTCCCTTTCATAATCTGATAGAGACTTTGGGGCAGAAAAGCTGGGGGTATAGAGAAGTCTATAGCTGATGAGATGTAATTAAAGCAATCGGAAGAAAAGACCACATTATTTGCATGGCTGAACCCGCTTTTGACAGTCCACGTCCGTTTTCTCTTGCCTTATACAAGCTTCAGCTAGTCTAGATTCTGACTGCTAAGGATGTAACGGGTGTTGTGAATTATAGCTGATGACCCTGAGAAAAATGCAATTTATTGTCAATTGTCCATTATAATCTGTGGGAAAAACAAAATACTTTTCTTGAAATGCTGTGTGAAAAACAAGTTTTGGCCCCAAATTTTCGGAACATAATATAACCACTAGATTCACTCTTCTCTTATAATGCCGATGAGCCCCAAGAGTACTCATAAATATTGGCAGACTGAAGTAGGTAGTATTTTGCCAGTTTTTTTCCTGCTAAATTGTAGTTAGTGTTTTTAACATAGTGATACATAACAACGCCCTTAATGCTATTCCTTGGAACTTTGTCCTGAAATTCTGTTTCAACTCACTTAGGTCCTAGGACATGTAGATCAGCTAGCAATATTGCTGCCAAAAAATAGTTAATGAATTTGCTGATAAACCCCAAGAAGGGAGTGGGGGGTCTGCCTCTCAAACAGCTGCATCTCAACTGTGACAGGAGGAAGAAAACTAATTTTTGTACTTCCAAGTTTTATTCACTTTTGTTCCACCTGTATCAGTGAGACTCCCATTTAAATATAGTGTTCAAGGTATCCTATTTGTAAAATTCTTATAAAACCAGGATTTTTTTCTGTACCGAACTCTATTCATACTGAGATGTATGTGGAGGAAGACAGCTGAAACTCACTGTAGACATTTCCTCCTAATACTTCACATGATGATAGGAGCTTGTTGCTTCTCTTTCAATAATTAGTTCGTAGCCAGCTCATTATTAAGTTGAGATCTAAAATGTCATTTCAGCTCCATTTGTATTTGCCTCTCTATCTGGACACTCTCTAGGTTAACACTGTCACATTATTTCAACAGAAGGCTTGTGAATGAGGAAATGAAATGAAGGTGGGGATATATAACTGATTTATCACCATGGCTGTGTTACTTACAACTTCTGGTCTGCTGTTTTCCCAGTAATGCAGTTTTATTTGTCAAGTCTGTTCCTGATGTTTGCATCAGTGGACAGTTTGCTTCTTTAGAGTTTCTGCTTGGATACCAACATATTTTGAAATACTTGTAGGGAACTGTATACAGAGTTGGTGGCTACCCTGCATCAGGGGTGATAGATACATTATTAGCACGTTGAGCGTACCTGTGAGATGCTGGCTACTGTGGAAATGGCCCAACATCACAGCTGAGACTTGGGCACCAAACACAGACCTGCCTGGATGCTTCGTACGGTGAATCACAAGTTAAATGTTTAAAGTAACAGACTTGTCATGGTTGCTGTTTTGTTCAGGACAACGGCCCACACATGGAACATTATCCTGTTTTTCAACCTTCTAGTTTGGTTGAAGTTCTCTCTCCTAACAAAACCTTTTCATCCCAAATTGAAACCATGGCTAGCGCAGCCTTCTGAACCGCTAATGAGATGTGGCTGTGGGAATCCTCAAGACCAGTAAGTTTGAATCTTAAAAGATATTTGTGTTTATGTAGTGGAAATATGAGAAAGCATATTTTGACTAATGGTATCACCCTAGAGAGAAACATACTTGTTATAAATATGTTCCATTGCAATTGCTGGAAATCTAACAAAATTGCCATAAACAGGACTTACATCAATGTTTCTGCTTGACCTTTCTGGGAGAATAAAAGTACCTTCTGGGAATGCAAAACAAATGAATTTTTTGGAAACAAAATGAGTAACACAGCCCTTCCTCTTTATAAAATGGAGCCCTGATATAGCTGCTGCTGCTTAGTAACAGTTCCTCAAAATGATTCATAAAAGCACCAGATGTAAAGGTGCACACGTGTGTTTCTTAACTCCAGGCTCTGATGCAAACCTCAGAAACACTCATGCTGTGGGTATAAGAATTTGAGATTTTAGATGAATAGCATTTTCAAATGAAAACCATATCCTTCTAGACATGGATAAGCTGTGCACTCGGCTCCCCTGACATTCTTGTTGCTGCCAGTTGATGTGTTGTTGGAACTGCGAGAGCTCTTGCATACCATTTCCTGGTGCTTCCCACCAACAGCTAGCTCTCTTCTACGTTTTCGCCTTAGGAGAAAGATACCCTGTCTAGCACAGAAAACCTGCTAGAAATAGAGTGATAAAACCACAGTTTTTGAGAACTTGGTTAACCTACAAAAATACTATCAGCACAACAAAAGTTGAATATATTTAATAGGACCAGAAGGCTACCAAGACAGTTAACGCAAATAATAGTGTTCTGCCTATAATTAAATATTCTAGGTAAGTGTAAATGCAGAACTGAACTAGCACTAAGAAAATTGTGTTCTTCCCTTCAGAAATTATTCCAAATGACCTGCTAATTTGGATTAGTTGTCATAATCCAAATTGAAGTTTTTTTATAATACCTTATACAAATAGTTAAAAAGACTAGTACTGCTACTAATCCGCATTTTTTTTACATTCCTAGTAGCAGATGCAGTATATTGACAGAAGGAATACTATTAGCCTAAAGGAAAGTGTAACAAAGCTCCTAGAAATACCCTCATCACTTGCAGCCAGTGACTGCTGAAGCAGTTTGATCCCTTACCCAGCTCCTCAAGTTAGTGAAGTAAGAAACACGAATCCCTCATTGCAACATACAGTTCCCTCATACAGTTTCTTTTCTTTTAAAGAGAGGAAATCATTTAAAGCCAATTAGAATTTCTGATGCATTTATTACACAACAATCACCAAAAAATTAATAAAATCACCATGTTTGTCTTGCAGAGCCTGATAAAGCAAAGCGAGCGACTCCCCACCCCACTCCCAAACCATCCGGAGCAGAACTCTGCTTTGGCAAGGCAGGTTTAAAGCCAGCCAGGAGCCTTGCCAGCAAAAGCACAGAACCAGTGCATTTCTAGATTGGCTCTTCTTCTGTGACCTCTGCCAACTGGCTCCCACCAGTGCGGCAGAGCGGAGACTGAGCTCCTCTGCTTAACCCTCTGCTACAACCAGGCAGAGTCGAAAGGCTGACTCTCACCATCATACTGGGAAAATCTCATCTTTCATAGAAAGTCATGGGCTGGAGAGTGTGGGTTGCACAGCAGCATTCGTGCAATCATTAGCAAATACACGCTGTGCAGACTTTCAAAAGACATCAGTAGATAGAGTTATTCCTGCTCACCCCATCCTACAACTCTCCTCTCCTTCCTCTCTCTCCACACATCCACATGTTAAAATTAAATGGGTCTTAACAGATCCATAAGTGGGATATACCCAAGTGTTTCCAATTTACCCTCAGTGAAATTGAATGAAAAACATTTGAAAATGAAATTCTGGGTGAAATCTTACAGCACTGCAACAGCATATGGAGCTAATTTCAAATAGCACTTTGATAATGTCATGATCTGTTAGAAAGTGTTCACCTTATACCGATGATATTATAAACTCAGTTGCCTCACTCAGTATACGTTCATCTTACGATCCATAAGAAAGCTATTTAGTGGATTGTGAAATACGAACTTTGGCCAGAGCTAATTTAGAAAGATCGTTATACTATGGATGGCGCAGCTTGTTTCTTCGGTGAGTTTCATATTATTCAACTGTTCACAGCCAGTAAATTCACATCTAATAAGCTGCAAAAGTTATCAGATGAAACACAGCCCATTGTAATCTTCACATGAAGTAAATAACTGATGAAAAATTAGTTCCAGCGTGTGTAACAAATATTTTTGCAAACAGAATTTGATAAAGGAATTGGCTTTATTAACAACTAACTTATTCACACAATGGAGAAAATGCAAAAATCTGTTCTATCTCTACAGGCCCCAGCATTTCTCAAATGCTTACCAGGAAAGAAAAAGACTTAACTGGAAACAAAAGCACATATAGACCACATCTCCTGGCAGGCACATAACTTGGCACTGGGAATGCAGCGGTAGAAATATGTTGAAGTAGAAGGGATTTGCAGGATGTGAAACACAGGCGAAAGGCACTTGTGCTAATGAAAGCCTTGTTGTAGGGCTGCTTAAGATGCACTGACAGCACCGAGGAGGCCATATTCATAAATTCAGAAAAACTATTCATTGCTCTGCATTCAAGGTCAAAGGAAGCAGTAAATTTATACCCCACTTCTTGAGACAAAACAGGGGCCAGCGACTCCTACCATGAGTCCAACTAACCTCTAGTTTTTCTGAACCCAAACAGGCAGTAGTACCACCCAAAGGGCTGGTCCAGCGACCAAGGCAAATGAATTTCTGCTGATGCTGGGTCTTCCCCTCTGCCACTGGCAAGAGGGCGGGTGGTGTGAAGCTGGCTATGCCAGATTGACGCTCCTCAGAAGATCTCCAATTGGTAGGCAGTTCTTAAGTGCTTCTTGACCTCATATGCAATACATATGAAAGAGACTAAAATTCCTCGGGTTCTCCATAGAACAGCAAGTTTTCAGGCACTATAAATTCTGTTTTCAGAAGCACTGTTTCAAATTTGGAGCACTCTCAGAAATCAGCTTCTTTGCAAGGCACCAAAATGAAGTCCATTGCAGAATTTATTTTAGAAGTCTGTTTGCTGTGTAACACTTGAGACATCGCCCAAGGTCCCTGATGTAACAGCAGTCCTACTGCTTTCCCTCCAGCAAGTTTCCAATAAACAATACATGAGCAAACAGTAACAACCACCAGCTTACCCAATGGTTCTCGAATGATGCACCAGAAAGGATGCTCAAGAGCAGATTTGACAAAAATCAAACTATTCAGAAGAGCAGGAAGCTCAAACAGTTGTTCAGTGCTAGAGGTGTTACAGAAATGTCCTCTATAGGTAGCGATTGCTCCAAGCACTGAGGAGGCCACTGAGTGAAAAACACCAGGTCCGTGTAGAACCAGGTAAATGTGCTGACATGAGAACAAGCACTGAACTAAAAAGAAATCTCATTTCACTAAGAGCTGAGTCCTGGCAACTTTACTCCATTTTTTGCTTGCTTTCACAAACTTCCACTATTGTTAGAGACAGCCGGAATAAGAATTAAGAAAGATTTTTCAAGATTTAGCCGCCAGAAAATCAGTGCTAAGCGTTATACTAAGGACAACCTCTTAGACCAGAGAGGGTAGAAATTTTGTTCAGTTGTGACACATTTTCTTTTCCCCTTCTTTAAGTCAGTCCCTTAGCCTGCAGCAATACTTCTCCCCAACAGGGCAGAGGTTTCTCAGGTACTAGCAGGAACAGCCGGTACTCGGGAACAGCCCCTTTCCTCTGCCTCATTTCTCCTTTAGCAGCAATTCCTCTGCTTGTGAAGTCTGTCATCTTTTCTTGCCAAAGAGAAAGGAATGACAAAAGCATTCGAAGAAAAAGAAAAACAGAAAAATCCCAAGCTTCATGTGTGACATAAAGAAAACAATTCACATGATCTTTATTTTTGTAACCCTCGTCCTCCTCTCACCCCCATGCCTGTTGTTATCACTCAGCATGTTATTGTTATTACTTGAAATTTGTTTTTAAAAGTGCCTATCCAGCGCTGGAGGTGCTTGAATACACATTGAAAATATACAAAACATATGTCTAACTTAGACCCTATGTTCCCTGAGGAAGGGCTGGTATCCTCTGTAGTGCACTCAGCACACTTATGGCATGAACAAATTATAAACAATAATAATAAAGAATAACTTGTGCCTATTTATCTGTTTGGTCTATGAAACTGATCTGTCAGTGACCCTGAAAACTCTCGGTGACACACACTGCGGTTGAGTTAAAACCAAGCTGCTCTTTCCATTATTTTTTTTTCCGAATAGCTTGAGTCAAAATCCCATGGTAGGTGACACAGAGCGACCCTCCTGCTTTTGATGTGAATGGGAAAGGATTTGTCTTTTTATATCAAAGCTAGCTGGGAAGAGGAGGTGGGTGGCCATGAAAGGGAAAAGCCATGAAATTATCTCCATTGCTTTATAAGAAACAGCCATTCGATGGGATTTTGGGAGGGGGAAACCTTCTGAAAAATGTGCTCGTGTGATTCCTCTAGAGGCCAGCACATCTGAGCCAAGCGCTTGTATCAAGCGAGGGGGGGGCAGGAGAAGTTCTTCACTTAATTGAGAACACACTTGTTTGCAGAGTTCAATGTCGGGAACTCCAACATTGTTTTTAAAAGACAGAGTATTGTGTAGGTGTCGGAATTCAGAAGAGGCAAAACAAAAACGGATGGAAAAAGGCAGCTGTGATGATTTAAGTCTCCGAACACCTTTAGCTTTTTCCCTTCCTGTGCCCCACCAACTGGATCTCGCTCTTCTCTTTTGGCTGCTGCTAAGAGGAGCAAGCACGTCTCCTCTGGCCCTTTCCCTGCTCACCTCTCTAGCATGTTCTTCCTCTAGCTGCCTCCTCCTGCCTACACCCTGCTTACTGCATCCAGCCCTCCCTCCCTCCCACCACCACTTCCCTGGCTGCAGCTGCCACCCCGAAGCGGAGCTGCCTGCGTGACACAGCCATTCCTCCTTGAGCCGGTCCTGGCTGGAGAGAGGAGGCAGGGATCGGCCGGACAGAAAGTGCTTGTGCAGAACTGATGGTCAGAAACGGAGACGAGTTTCTGGCGGCTGACGTCCAGGTCAGCGGTGGCACGCTACCCAAGCGGCCAGGAGCCAGCCTTCCCCAGACAGCAATCTTTGGCACCTCCAGATACTAAAAATTGATATAGTTCTCAAGATTTAACTTAGGAAATAGCTACCCTTCACACAGTCAAACCCAAATGGTATCTTCTTGCTGCACAGAGCCTATAGCCTACATCTCTGATGTTCCACCTTAGGGGTCTTCCGAACACAGAACTAAAAGGACATACTTCTATCTGTCAGTTCTAATAGAATACAAAACCGAAAGAGACATCACTAAAAACCAAGAAATCCTTTACAAATCCGCATAATTTTTCATTACTAGGGCAAAGTTTCTGTATATTAGTGGGAATCCTGTCAAAGCACAGACAAACCATAGAAAGAGGCTGAAACTAATTAGCTGACATGTCAGAATTCTATTGCAGCTGGTGTGATGCAGTTACAGTTTTGTATTCCTGGTTTTGGGGTTGACAGATGAAGACGAGGCAGTTTTGCATAACTCAGATCAGGTTAAATTTACTGAGCTATCACCCTTATCTGCTAGATGACACATCGGTCCTTTCAAATGCATTGCAAAACTGGAACAGAGTAAAAACATTGTAAGTCTTTTTCTCAAAGGTTATAATATTCCTATTCCTAATCAATAAACTAATGGACCCATGTCAAGGTGATGAAGTAGGGTCCGTTTTAGTTGGAAAGAAGCAATTATTACCAAAGTCTCTTATAATGCCTAGGTATGCCCAGTTATAATGCCTAGGTATGGTTGAAGCAACTGAACTAGTGTAGCAATCACCATATAATTCTGATCAAAATGTTCTATATAATATTTCTTTTTCTAAAATATGTCATTTTGCCTGTTCAACAGTTACTGTCTCTTTACACAAAGAAAGCTTTTTTCCATCACAGTTGACCTGGCAGCAGAGCAATGATACAGTACTTCTGACTTAAAAAAGATAAGGAGAGACAAGCAGGTACCAATGTGGTAAGGGAGCGAGAATAAAAGATGCAAGGCAGAAAGCCAGATTCAGGTTGATGTCATGTATTCTACTGTGTGAATCTTTTTATCTCACCCTTTATATCTTGGCAGCCTTTATGGTAACAAATGTGGCTCCTCCTTCCCATCATCATACAGTTTAAATTGATGTACTACTTCTATTTTATCAGAAGAATTTTGCCGGGAGAGAGAAAACAGGAAGGAGAACATTCTGAATTTGAAGCTAATTAGCAGTTTTACATAATAAATTAAATGACTAAAGCTTTTGAAAATCCCGGTTAAAAGGAGACCCTGCTCAGTGGCAGATACTTTCACTTGCAATAATACTGAAGGACAAGAATGTGTAAATCTCTCTATGTTTTAATCACACTACTTAAATCACAACGTGTTAACTACAGTTGTATTGTGAATGAATACCTCTGGCATAACCACATTTTCTTATATAGTGCATATACCTCTTGCCAGCTCAAGACGGGCAGGATATACTGCCACCAACAATACTAACGTGAATCTTACAATTCATGGGAAGAATTTTTTTGTTTTATCTTAAATGCTGATATGTAGGAAGGGGAAATACTGTGGTACCTCAAAGAGATATGTTACAACCTGCCCTCATCTAACGTCTTCATGATATTTAGAAATAAAAAGCAGTATTACAAGTTTCTGACGTAGATATTAATTGTTATGGAAATCCAAATAGTGGGGGAGAAAAAGTTGGATTATTTAGTTAAATGCAGCTTCTGGTATTATCTTGTGGTTGGCTTGGCTTGGAACTAAAAAACCTCTAAATTTCAGTCCAGAAGTTAACATGTTTGCCCATCTCTTGCAGCCAATAATTTATTTTTTATCAGTTTAAGGGCCAGAGAAGCAGCAAGTTCTATGATTTTCTTAGATTTCATTTAAAAGCAGGAAACATCTCACAATGTTTTTGTAGGCAGCTCAGTAATATTTAGCACAACTGCCAGTTTCAAACAATGCATTAAAATCATGGAAAAAAAATAGGAAGAAATGCATTTATGTGTCATAGTCTGATTGCAAATGCTATCGTTATGCTCAGGTATAACAATCAGATATAGGTATTGCTCATATTAACATTCATTAAGAGATTATCAGTATAACCAGACTATGGAGAGATGGGCTGAAACAAAAAACTTAATCCAAACTTGTGGTATTTCAGTTCTGAATTTTTCATCCCCTTAGGGGTGAGGCTGAAGGATACGGAATCTGGATCTAGTTCTTAATTTTGTGGCTTGGTCTCTTTTCCAGTTCCCACAGAAACATGTTCATCAAGATCTCCTGACATTTCTCTGCATTTTTTTATTTCTCTCAATGATAATTTGAAGCAAGTCCTGCCCTTTTCCCCATAACATTATGCTTTTTACATGACTGCAGCATGTAAACACTAAAAAATGCAAGCATAGCAACTCTGTGAAATACATAGAAACAAACGTCAACAAAACAGCCTTTTCCACATTATCGTGGGAGTTCCACAGACCTGGGATTGCACATGCAAACCAAAGCGGAGTTAAGTATAAACCAGAGCGTTCCTGTCCTGGGTGAACAAACAGACTGTGACTCTATAGATTAAGATTAACGAACAAGAGATTTCAGTCCTGGCCTGCCAATGAATCATTTTGCAACACTAGGTCTGTGTGTAATACTAAGTATTATGATTATAAAAGCCAATGTCTAGGTAAAAGCTTCACAGAAATGGGTAGTTTGACTCTCTTAAAAGATTACTAGTGCTTCAAAAATTGCTCCAATAAATGGAAAATATGGACTAAAATATAGGCTCACTTCCAAAAGATGAAATCAAAGCCCTGATACCTTTTATCATTGTTTCATCATAGCTAATAAAATTTCCGTAATTATCTGAGGACACTGAAGCCTTTTATCTGTGATGAGTGACAGAGCATTGTGTGTCTTGAGTTAGAGAGGTAAATACAATACATGCCTGTGACAGCATCTCAAGAAACAAAAATAAACAGGGATCCAATTACAGATGAATACTAGCATAATCCTGAAATTGCTATTTCCCCTTCCACGCTATGCATCTTCCCAACTGCCAAAATAACTATGGGCCTGCTTGCTTTTGCGTGTGTGCTTTAATAGCTGTCTACATTAGCCCAAGCTGCTGCAGAAAGTGGCCCCCAAAATACCTTTTTGTGTGTAATCACTAAAAGTAGCCTCATCATTTAATCAAAAGCCTCTGCTTTAATCAGTGATCTCCTTCCACTCCAGGCTTACAAGGAACAGAGAGCATTCTTCTGTAACAAGCCTCTTTGCTCCTGAAAAATGAGGGATTGTGTAGACATTGAAGGCTGAAACTCTCCCAATTTGCCCCAAGGGATGCCAAGTGTAGCTCGGAGAAGTACAAAGGGAACCTGTTCTTGCTGCTTTTCAACTGTGGCCCTACTTAAATTGCCACGGGGGTTTCACATTTCATTCTCCTAAAGTTACTGTCTGAGGCTTTTCTGTAGAAAACATTAAGGACATAGGCCTTGCTTTAAACCCACTTCCCTGGGAATAAGATTGAGCTCATAATCTTATAGTACCTAACAACTCACATGTTTGGTATCGTCTGTTTTTCATGCGTGAATCAACCAGCCAGATATTTAGAAAGAGCTCCTAATTGAATCTGTTGCTATATATACACACATAAACACACATGCACATGGAATGGAAAAGAAGGTAAAATCAAATAAAACCAGCACTTTATACTTCACAAAGGCTTATTACCTGAAAATTTCACATTCTTTTTAGACATTGGATTAAAATTCTCCTGCAATCTTGAAGGCGCAAGCCAGTAACAGATACTATGCAGCAGGATCACTTGCTCTACTGTTGAAATGCTGCCACTTTGGAGTGCAACAGAGCATCTGTTTTACAGATTATAATAGTTTGGGACATGAAATGAAGGTTCTTATAACCACCTGAAGCTGTAAAGGAAAATGTAGGTAAAAGGAATTTTAATTAGCTGAATCACTACAGCAAGAGCCCTGGGAATGCCGATGAATAAAACAGGTAAGATTCTATTGCTAATGTTTTGACTCTTCTGACAAGCCCTAAAATCATTTCATATTGCCTCTAAAAGATGTTCTCACTTGCCTCAGCTTAAATTAAGACCAAGTCTACTACAGCTGTAGAATCATGCCAGATTTAAACAAGGGCAAATGGCAGCCACGCTGTGTTGGGCAACGGTGGCATTTACCATAGCTGTCAGCTGCATCCCAGCCGCAGCTGGGGGACGCCACGGCTGCGCCGCACTCTCTGGCAGTCGGCACGGTCCAGAGCCAAATCAGAGAGATGACTCCTGCCCAGGGGAGCAGCAGTGATTTTAGAGTACGCCTACACAGGGGGGTGCAGACAGAGGAGAGCACCCCATCTGCTCTCCGGGCTGGCGGCAGGGAACCCCACTTCAGCCTCAGAGCCCCAGCATGGCATGGCACCCCGTGCTGGCATGTGGCCCCGTTATCGGGCTCATCTCTCACCAGGTCAAAGCACAGAGAGAAGAACTGGTGTCTGCACCTACCAGCATAGACCTGTCTTCGGTGCTGGTGCCCTGGTTGTTGACAGTGGTTAAGAACTGAAAAGGAAGGGTACTATTTACTTAATTACATTAATTGTGGCACTGAAGGAAGAGTGACTGAATGAAGCAGGAGGCCTTTTCTATTCTGTCTCTTTAAAAAGAAAAGAAAAAAAGAAGCATCTGTGAAAGAGAAAAAAAAAGAGAAAACTGATTTTCAAGGGCAGGTAAAGTGCAGATACCCTTGTCTTCCCTTTCCTCCCTCCTTCGCTTTTGACAGACCTCATCTTTCTCCCCCTGAATATAATGATCCCATAGCGGATCCCGTAACTCCAATTGGAAAAGGCTGTTGCTTCCAGCATGTGAGAAGATGAAGAAAAAATTACACTACAGCCTGCTCTGTCGCCGTGCAAAGACAATAAATCGTGGACGCGGCGATCTGAGACGTTTAATACAAGTTCCAACAAATTCAACTAGATCCCTGGGTTCTCACTGGCACTAGCAACGTGCAATGGCCAAATAAACAGAATATTGCCAACACGTCCTCTCACCCAACAGATGTGCTGTTCTTGTTCTTATTGCTAGTGAAGATACAATATAATACATGTGCGGAAGATGACTACAATTTAATTTACACCAGTTGTACTATAGAAATATAAGCCACCACACAGAGCTGAAATCATGGAGATGGTGCCATCTGTATGTAATTGTTAGGGTTACGTTTTCCATTACATTTTCTTCTGGAGGAAGGGGAGGATATACAACTGGGTAACAATCATAACAATCAGGCCTTACAAAATATCAGTCAGAAATCACACTTTCATTTGCTAAAGGGGTGATTTGCATTTCATTCTGACACATAAGAATGGTCTATTTCTAAACAATGTCACAGAAAATTATATGAAATTAAATTTTTGTTCCAAATATTGTAAAGCAATAGGCCAAACAGATGGACAGGTATGGCATTACTTCATCTGTGGCATGCTAGGCTTGGCTAAGGGCCTACGGAGTACAAATGTTTCAGCAGTCCTTAGGGGTTAACAGGCATTACATTCAGGGAGGCCCAGAAATTAAAAGATCTGGCAATTGTTGCTTTTTGTTTTAACCCTGGAAGAGGCTGTTAGACTGGGAAAATAGCTAGCTAGACTGATCAACTTGTCATTTTTAAAGGAAAACTTAAGAAAATTTAATTGCAACAAATGAAAACCAGCTCAAAAGTATGTGAAGCTTGAATTTACTTGTTCTGTTTCATATATTTTCCTAGAAAGCAAATACTTAAAAAGACCCTGCATATTCCTTACAGATCTATGAATGTTATATAAGGACTCTGCCAAGGCTTTAATCTGTTTGCATCTTCCTAAAGAATTCACTGGTAGCTTACAGCAAGAAACTGGGGATGCAATTCCATGAATATTTTCTGTAGCAGCAAAGCCACTTAAAAAAGCCCCTTATACCATCCACAGTATCCTCCCCGTAACAGCCTGAGCCTGCCTGTGTCCGGCAGGTCACCTCTGTCTCAGCAGTGCAGTCCACAGGACTGGTCTGTGAGCTCAAGCAGTGACCAGAGGGGATGGAGGAGCCTGCCACTAAGCGGGCAGTTTGAGTGGAGATTACATTTGTGGAATGATACTCTGAAACACCACCTTCCCCGAGTGTCTGCTAAAGACTAGCCTGGAACAGAGTATTTTCCTTTCAGAATCCCTGACAGCACCAGCTGCTGCAAAGGAGTCCTACACAGGGTTCTGTAGCAGGAGAGAGAAAGAATTTTTATTTTAAATATACTTTTGCTGTGCATATTTATCTAACAGTTCTGAGTTATGCCAATGGAGCCAATGATTTTCCAGTCCCCTCTAAAATGCGCCCAGGTTTTGTGAGGACAATTTTTTTTCCTGTGAGCACTTTTCTGTAAAACCTCAGATTTGCATGTGCTATTTGCATTCATAGCCAGAAAAGGCGAAAAAGGGATAACTACCCAACGGCACAAACCGTGCACTACAAAATGTCTGTGCCATTTCACATAAAGACTCTTGGATAGACCAAAACAGGGATTAATTTCTTTGAAACTCTGACCCTTGGCAATCCCCTATGGGTCTGGAAATACAAACACTCCAGGAGAGAAAAGTTCTGCAAAGCATTCACACCTCCAAAATGACAATATACCTGTCGGCATATGGCCGTTCTCCAACATCTTTCAAGATGAGCGTTGCAGCCAACGTGCTCTTTTACCAAGAAATAGTTAGAAAAATCTACATTAAACAGTTTTACCAACGTTTGCCCATCCATCATTCTTCGGAAGAAAATCTCTGGCAAAACCGCTGCAGACCAAGACTTTGATGGATAGGGACTGGATGCCCTTCCAGTGAAATCCAAGAACTTCAGCTTAATTGTTTTAACTGTTAAAAGTGGCTTTTTTAGAAAGTGATGCTTGCAAGATAGTATAGTAAAATAATTTTTTTTACGTTTAGGTTAGCAAATTCTTAAAAGCCCTTCTAGACCCGTATATACCTGGTAAAAAAAAAATAAATTATGCCTGCAGAATTAAGGGTTAAGCTTCTGTCCTCTTATGTTAAAGTGTTAAATGTTTCCAGAGAGCCTGGAACTACAACTGGGCAGTGCACACTTTAAGCTAACTGGCAAAGAAGTGTTGCTTTAGGCTTAGAAACACTGTCTTTTCACTTCTGGGGCCTGGGTTTATTCCAGCTTAATCCAACTACAAATTGTTGTCTTTAAAAGCCTGCAGCTTCTTTTAAACGCTTCCCTTCCCCTTGTAGTGTATAATTACCCAGCAATTAACATTCTTGTTTACCAGTGGTGATTTCTGAGTTGTGTCAGTACGTGTGTGTTTATGTAAGAGATGGAGTCTTTAATAAAAGCTACATGAACTGACCCAATGCTCTTGGGAAGGATAAGACAAATTGGTGTGGAAAACTAAAAGATCTTAATGATCCAAAGGGGAGTTGAGTATTAAGTCAAAACACAAAAATAAAACATCTAATTTGGTTTTGCTTCATTTCTTTGAAAGACCTACCGCAGAGTTGTTTCCCCTACCTGATGTAAATAATTGCTTCTGCAACATTCAGTCATTCAGAGGCTGTTGTGCTAGAATAGTTGCAGGATGATAAAGTACTTTGGAGATAAGTTTACATAAAGAGAAATTAGACCTATCCTGCCAGAATAGTGACTCAGCCTAATGCGCTAGTTTATAGGCTGCCCTGGCCTTGAAAATCATGGTTCAAGTCTTGGCAACAAGGACCAGGTGAACATTGTGTTCTTCACATGGAGCATCAAGTTTCTGGGGCTTTGGCTCTCTGGCACATGTGCTCGCGGAGAGGTGCTACTGCACGGTCAATTAAACGGTCTCACTGCCTTAAGAAGTAAATCCCGTCTGCTGAGTTTCTGCGCGATTAGGTGCACTCAGCAGCAGCAAAGATCCTTCAGAAATAACCACGGACTTTAACGAGATGCAGTATATTCTAGGAGTATTATGCTCTAGTCTGTAAGAGGACCTGAGAGAGTATATGACCACTGCTGGATGGGACACAGCGTAGGATAAAGTTGTCTCTAGTACATACCAAGGAAGATTAAAAGAAGTGGGCTGGCTGGATGAGTCACAGCTCCAGAGAGCGTGAAGGAGATCGTGATGAGGGCACTGGTGTGAGTCTGAGAGGAACTGACTGGCAGCTGATTCGCATCAGGAGCACGCTGGGGAAGCCTGGTCATAACCTCTTGCTGTGAGCCAGTGAAAGGTTAGCACAGGGCGGCGCAAGAGCAGGTGCTGCAGGGTGCAAAGCAGCTCTGCTGATGCTTGTGACACAGTCTCAAACCTGTTTGCTTAGTGTGAGTGCTGGTTCATAAATTTACTGTTGTCTAGGATATTAAAATGTGCCCTCTGCTCATACCTCAGCATCTACTGCATGCTCATAGGGTGACTTTCATGTCAAGAAGGAAAACAGGCAGTGACAGAAGGGAATTCTTGAACGAATAAGTAGAAGAAGGTGAAGAAGGAACATATACATTCTTTTCTGCTTTGTGACTTTATATCTGCTATGTATTTAAACTCCTGATAATACACTGTATGTCTTTCAATTAACAAACCAAAGGCCGATGAAACCATTTTAGGAGCATGGCAATTAATCACTTTCTGTAACAGTTTCTACATTGAATTTTTTCCTTCCTGTAGAATCTCAATACCCAAGACTCTAGAACTCTGCTATGACTAAGAAAAGAGAGAATCAATCCAGTAAAATTTAACTGAAGACAGTAGACATAGTACATGAAATTAAGACACAAACAGTTCCCCACTGTCCACTAATGGTCCAGGTATCTGGGAAAACATTCTGCAGCTCTCCCATGGTGTGGTATTATCCTTGTTGCATTTTCAATATGTAGTGTAACAGTGAGCATGTGTTGCAGTCTAAAAGAAATGTTGAAGTTTGACAACAGCCCACTTTTGCAACAAAAAGGTATCCCTGGTAAGAGTGAAGTAGAAAGAGCAATGATAGAACTATTGCAGCTTGCTCAAAGGATTTGTTTAACTCCGATGACTGCTAGCTGGCTTCAGCCAAATAAGAGCAACCTGATATCAACCTGTGCTCTTCTCACTTGCAGTTCCTCTCTTTTGTGCAGTTGACCTCACAAGTGTTGATGCAAATGAAATGTATGAGAGTATTTATCGGAAGAATATTTGCTTTGCTTAATTCCTGCTAGATGCATTGGCTCACTGACATTCACTTGTATCTTCCTATGCTTGGCATCTAGTAGCTGTTCTGTTTCTTCTAAAAACATATGCAGTGGACCTATAAAACACAGTCAGTGTAATCTCACTGGTGCGTCACAACCAGCTACTGACAACTGCAGAACACCACAATTACATTGCAATGCTAGAAGGACATGAGAGTTGTTTTAGCTGTTTTATTTAAAAAGAAATACAGGTGGCAAACTATGGGAAGCCACATTTAACAACTGTCTGTTCCTAGGGGTGTGGAGACTGCTCCAGACAAAGGTAATGTGAGAACTCCGTTTCATCCATCTATCTGTCCTCCCCCGGCCACTGCCACTCCCTGCCTGGCTTTGTGCCCCCAGTTGTGTTGGTGGCAGCACTGTGATGCTCAGACTCATCTGCAGCCATCGGTACCACTCTGGCCTCAGTCTATTTCAGTTTTGGGGCTTTTATCCCTTTAATTCCCTTCTTCCTAAAGGCCTAGGGAGCCCTCTCCAGTGCTGCTCTGCCCCTACTTCTCCTGGAACAAAAAATAATAAATTGGACTTCAGTGAATTGAAGAAATTCTTTCCTTAGAAACTCAATGAGAAACGTGTAATTTCTCTAACATAGTCATTCATGTTGTTTTTCCTATTTTCCTTTTCCTTCTCCTCGCCTATCAGCTACGCATAGGCCTGCCAGTACCAGTTACTTAAACTCATCTGAACAAACTTTCATAAGCTGTAGAAAGGCAGCAGAAGTAGTGACTGCTCCAGCTAGTCTCCTTCAGCCGGAAGAGCAGAAGTCAAATCAGCAGGTGCTAAACCTCCACTCTGGTGATGGTTAATGCCCACATTGAGAACTGGTGAGCTATTTTACAATCTTAGGTCATATTATCAATAATAAAATAGTTTGAAATTTACAGTATTGCAGAAAAAAAGAAACCCTTACATCACTTTAATATACCTGACAAAATAGAACCACACAAAATGAGAGAAAAGTAGTATTTTAGAGCCCTGCTTCAACACCCTTTGCTCACATTAGATAAGGCTCATTTGCAAGAATAGTTTACATGAGTAAGCAGTCAGGTTGTAAAGCCTTTTGAAAAGTCTGAATCTTTGCAAAAGCTTTTTTTTTTGTGGTTTGCTACTGATTTTGAATTAAGCTGTGCATTTTGCCCACACCAGAAACTTACCACGGATTTACAAGTCCATAAGAATTCCTTTGCCCCTTATGATTTCTCCTTGTCTTAAAGCACTATCAAAGCTGAGTTCTAGGTGATGATAAAATGTTTATCTAAAGCTTGGTTTGCAATTTAAGCCATAAAAGTATCCATTTTGAGGCATGAAGGCATAAAGAAGGTTCTAAAGAAAATACTTTGCTCAAGTCATAAATTGAGATAATGCAATAGGCTTACAACTTTTGAGCTGCAATTCAAAGCTTAGAAGAATTTAGTTGCGAGGCATTCACTGAAATAATAACAACAACAACAACAGTAAAAACAAAGACCTGCATTTCTACAAATTAAAATGCAAGTTTGCATGTAGGAAAACATTACCAAGCCAGGGAGTAGCAAAGAAAAAATTTGAAACAGAAGAAAAAAAAAGCTCTAGATCTGTAGCAATATTTGGCAAGTAGAATTTGGCACTTCGGAATCAACATGCTTTTCTAGTTAAGAGTGCAAACTATACTACCAGAGAAGGATGAATCTTCTGGATGCAGCTGGAGGGAGTAAGAATCTCTTGAGAAACCATATGGGTTTTCAAGTCTGCCTTGAAAAAAACCTTTTTCCTGTAGTTTAAATCATCTCATTGCCCCTTTCTCCTGCCCCTGCCCCTACTTAATCAATCTTCCCTACTCTTGTTACACTCTTGACTAAAGGAAAAACACTGGCGTACATTAGTGATAACAGCTTAATTGCAGTTGTTGTCACTAAGGACACTTAGCCATTCGTAGAGTGGCAGTGCCTTTCAGACACTCCTGTTTCAAAAACGGAGGCTGTTATTACCTCAGCTAATGGAGAAATATGTTATCAGTAGCACAGCACCTTTCTCACTCAGACCATCAGCTCCTCTCCGTCTTTCGGAGGGCAGCATTGGATACATCCATGAAAACATCCCACATCCCAATTCTTGAGTACCCCAGAACTGTGGTTTTTGTTTTTGAGCATAATTACGTTAAAGGTTGTAAAGAGCTTTTTCAGCTGTGGGTGGAAGATGCAATAGAAGGTGAAATTATTATATTTTTCAAGTGTGAGGTGCAACTGAATCCAATTACAAAGCAGAAAATTCAGCTGTGACTTAGTCATTGTGAAACTCTATTGCAAATGCAGATAAGGGTACTCATCAGCGTTGTGGTGAAAGCACGAAACACCCCAAGAAACAAAACGGGGAACCGCTCCAATCATACAAAGGAAAAACCTAACAAATTTAATAAAATAACATAATCTCAGCAGCAAAATGACTGAGGTGTTTCATAGGCGAATGTAATGCTAAAACCACCCTTCCACAGCCTCAAGAAAAACTGTGCACTGCAGCAATGATGAGAACTTGATGCAGTGTATTTTCCAAAGTGCAAAGAGCCAAGAATAATATAACATCACCAAGCAGACTTCAAAGCCCAGTTCGTCCACTCACTCTTTGCTCCTGTGCATCCCTCCGATGCCAAAGCACACACGGATCGCAGGCCTCTGCTCAGCAGCTGCTCAGGATGTTTGACAGATTTCCCAAACTCTTACAGCACTTGTAAAAGAAGTTTCCAATAGAGGCAGCGCTTTGACTGTAGCATTTGTGAGAACGAAAGAGAAAAACAAAAAAGAGGCTTGTTTATTGACTGACAGAATTTGCATTTATTTCCTGGAAAAATGCATCACTGTAATTGTGCCGAATATTTTCCTGGGGGACCGCAGGTGTTTACAGAAGTACATGGAAAGACTTACTGCTCCAGAAAGGAGTAAAGCCATTTTGGGAACCATCTATAGATAATGACAACGAGGATTTGTTAATTCAGTGCATTAATTACCTTACTCTGTGAACTATCATAAGCTGGCAAAACTGAAAGCATCCAATTTTAAGAGCTACTGTTTTCAATGTCAATAAATTCATACTCCGTCTACAAAGACTTTTTAGGAAGTGGTAACACTTGATATCAGACTGTATAAGAAGCATATTGGCAGAATGAAGATTTACAAAACAAAACTGAGAAACAAACATTCAGAAGCGTTAGCTGAAATCCTCACAACTAGTGTGCTAGTCACGCAAGTAACAAATTTTCCTGAGATTTAATGGTGCGCTTCTGCTCTTGCACAGTGTGGGATGTGAAGGGCTGGAGAAAGGGTGGAAGTGACCCTGCAGAACACGCTGCAGAGCTCCGGGCTGCTGCCCCGGCGGTGGCAGCCAGGATTTCAGAGTGAGATCACCAGTGGGAGCTCTGCAGACACGCAAGTACACAGGTTTTAATTTGCAGAGTTTTAATGAAGCCTGAAACCTAAAGCAGATATGAGTCAGGACCATAAATTTCCATCTGGGTTGTTATTATTATTATTTATAATTTATTGAGTTTTAGAAGTGTGTCTGAAACTGTACGGAAAAGAAAAGTGATAGGACTCCTGACCTAAAAAATGTTCTGCAAGCACTACTAGAGCCAACTGGTTGTTTTGCTAGCTCCTGTGGCTGCCTCGTGAATTAGGGCTGAATTCACAAGTGGTAGCAAATCTCAAAAACAGGTGACTGCCATATAGTTTGGATGAACAAAACATTCACCCTCATCATCCCCAACACCCACCCCAAATATCCCATTTCTCTGCCCACTCAGATAATATTGGTTTCCATCCATTACTATCAAGCTTCTTTTTTTTATTTTTTTTATTTTTTTTTTCCAGTTTAATAGAAGGTAGCATCAAAAACTCATTCTCACCCTTAAATGCCACACATAGCCAGCAGCATGATCTGGCAAGGATACTGGAGATTAGTTGTGCTCCCTATAAGGCAGCATTTCCAAATATTCCAGTAAGGCCATTAAGGTCAGGTCAGTCCCTATGTTCCCTGACAACCAAACTGGGACAAGGTTTGATAGCCAAGACTGAACTTGGCTATCATTTTGCTTGGTTTTGGTTGCTTTGCCCATATTCATAGGGGTTTGTAGCTTGGCCATAATCTTGTGGGCTCTGCGTTGCATGTAAAAGATTGAAGGCAGAAAGAACATTTGCTAAACAGAAGTTCACCCTCAAAAACTTTCTTTTAATATTAAAGCCAGTGATAAAAAAGTGAAATGCTAGAAATAATAGAAGCTATATGAGCTGAGGGAACAAACAGGGTACTTGAAGGTACCCTGATGTTCTACGGTCCAGAGTTTTCCTATCAGCTCTGCCACTGGCGTACTTTATTCATCAGTTTCCCTTAGCTGTAAAACAGAGAAAGTAATACTCATGCTATGAATCTCTTTTGTATTTAATAGGTTACTGTTTTTAAAATGCTTTAAACATGTAATCCATATACATACACTACTGAGATGGCTTCAGTTTTAAATAGACAATAACTGACATTAGTTTAATGTGTGACGATTTATATTGGTGTTTTAGAAAAACCAAACCACTGAAGGCATCAAGCCTTGAAAAATAACCAGAAGCTTACAACATGAACCAGTGTTATTAGGAATAAACATCTGGCCTCTGCCACACTCTTAAAATACAATTTTGAGAGCAAATAGTTTTATCAATCACAAGACAATCTAGTTGTGTGGCTAAAATGCATGTAGATCCTTCAGCTTTCTCGGACAAATGACCGTCCATGTCCTGTTTCCAGCTACTGCTTCTGAAAGACCTCTGAAGGATCTGCTCAAGTGCTAAAATATTTTCCATTCACATCAAGAGGACAATAGAAGAGGATCAGCTCCAGACAAGATGACTCTGAACTTTAGAACATGCCTTCAGAAAATACTGTACCTATGCTCATCCTTTCCTATGACTGGGACCACAAGACTGGAACACGATGGTGTCCCCACAAAATTACCCTGTTCTTTCCATGCTATTTGTAATCTCCTCCTCTCAACCCTCAAATCTCTGAACTGCCGTAACCATGCTCTCAGTCTATCAAATAACTCCAAGTGATCCCAGGACTATTCTGACGCTTGTCCTTTATAATGTTCCATTTTCTTTAGGCATGTTGGAGTTGATAACGCATAGCTTTCTGTTACTGTTGTTCAACTTCTCTATTTTTTTAAAACTAACCTTTTCTGCAACATGCTTTTGATCAGATTCTTTCAGCAACTACACATTACTGCTTTGTGTTTAGATAAATAATGATTTTAAACAGAAAATTCAATCAGATTCAAACCCTGGTATACTTGAGATACAACTTGCCCTAAAATTAACTATCTACACATGTCCAGCTGGAATTTTACTCTTTTTTTTTGACACAGTATATTTAAGCATAATAGACACTAACAATTATTTATACCACAAACTGGAATGGCCTGGGTAGAACAATGAGAATCTTTTAAAAAACATGTTTTTAAAGATAAAGCCAACTAGCTTTTCAGCTTCAAATTTAGGTTTTGCAATAAAAGACATTCTACAAAACATTATACCATTGGAAATGCTTAAAAGAAATAAATTGAATTTAGAAAGTTCATAGTTATTTTTGTGAAGGGAAATGTGGTGGGGAGTTTGGATTCGAGATCGCACGACATCATAAGTCTTGGAATACTTGGAATTCTTGAAAGACAATGGAATTTCCAGAGGACTAAAAGAAAGCGGATGCTGTGCCAGTTTTCTAAAAAGGGTAAGTTGGACAGCCTGGCCAGATACAGCCTGGTGAGCCTCACTTTCTAGACAAGAAAGTATAATGATAATAGCAAGCACAGTGATTCAACCCATGGATCTCAATTAAAGAACATTTATACTTAATCCACATCAATATAGGTTGACAGAAAGCTATTCTGGCTGAACTTCAGCAAGAGCTGTTCATTGAGAAGCCAGAAAGACACAAAATCAACATGGTAGATATCAAGAAGATTTAAAATTAATTAAATGACAGTTCTCTGCATTTAAATGGGGAACCAGAAATATACTTGCCTACTGATAACCACAAACTGATTTTGAGACTACATTAAAGTATTTTATGGCTGACTAGGAAGAAAGGTAAAATCTGTATTGACCAAGGATGACAGTAAAAAACTGTGGGAGCAAAGTTTAATCACTGATAAAGAGAGATCTGCATCATGTGGTAAGCTGGCCAACAACGTCAACTTCAGTATAGCCAAATCTAATGTCATATGTTTAACCTACAGCCTTACTGCAGGGGCTTTCATCTGCTAAACAGCAACTCCAAATCCTTTTCAGGGATCACAGTGGATGAGCAGTTAAACAAGAACTCCCAGACGCAACAGCATGATCAAATGCAGAATATCCAATATTGTAAATGTGATTACATCATCTCTGGATATGGTACCGGTGCAGCTACTACCCCAACACCATTACAGATTTGGCATTGACAAATTCTGACTTGATCTTAGTCAGTTTGGTTCAGGATTAATAACTAAGTACGTTCTGGGTAAAGGTGTCTAGGAGCTACATTGGTTCAACTTATTAAGCAGAGGATTCTGTGCTAATTTTGTAAGTACCTAAAAGAAGAAGAGAAATCTAAGAAGAGAAACATTTCAGTCTAGAGACAAGAATGCTTTCAAGTCTAGTGGGTAAAATGTACACACATACAGACTAGGAGCTAAGGAGCACATTTAAACACTCTGGTTACCAACTGCTGGAATAAGTGAAGACAGACTGTGATGAATCAGTGGAAACTGTAAGATCAGGGTTCTTCTAGTTCAACAGGGATTAATCCTGTTGAAGAGATCCATAACAGTTCTACATGACCACAGTAGCCTGCTTTTGGCTTAAATCTTTATGATCCATAAATCACCAGAACATATCACCTTCCCAAAATTAACGAATGGGAGAAATGCGCAATCTAGCCACATCAGACAAGCAGGGTAAACAGTGCATAGGCTTCAAGGTTGGCATGGTTATATTGTATTTATTAATAGGTAGTCTGGTTTGTGCCTCACTGTCTCTACATGGCACTGCTCTGTGCCACTTGGGCATCTCCTATAGGAGGATCAAGGCAAACCCTGTCAGAACAGTTTTTGCTGTTAACGTTTGAGCAAAACATACCTCAGTATTACCTTCAAGTGAAAATAACATTACACAATTTAAATATTCAGATTTTAATAATACAGAATGTTTTTATTACTAACATATGCGAAGAAAATTTTGCAATGTGAAATTTTTGTGAATACCACATGCTTTTATAAACAGTGATAGAAGCTCATATTTGTATTCATTCTTGTCTGTAAAACAAATATTCTATGACCTTTCTGGGATGTAGACTATTTTAGATTAATTTTTTAAAAATTCATAGTTACCTAACAGCTTTGAGCTGGTATGAAGGCACGTGATGCAGAACATGGACTTTATAAATTTTTATGAAAGATCAAAAGAAAAGAAGAAAGCAGCCAGCATCAAACAGGCACACACATAATAACAAATAACAAGGATAAAACTTCTGTGACCAATACTAAGCCAAGGGCTTGGATGTTGTACTCTCGGTCTGAGTGCCCAGAAAGGATGGAGTGAGGACCCTAACTTGGAATTTCCTGGCTGTCGTCAATTCTGTCACAACCATAACGTGTTTCAACATGTTTTCAGCTTTTAAATTTTTTCCCTCCTCTTTAATATAGTCTAAACTAGACATAAAATGGAAAAAATGTACTATTTCCACTGAGCACTGATGCCTTTGACATCTGCTTCCAAGTGTTATTCATCACCACACAGTGTAACAATCTGAGAGCAAGTACGATGTACCTTTTGGAAAAAGTGAGTCTCTGTGATTGCTTCTCATAACAAAGCCTGCCCTTTCCCCTAGTAATTAAAGCTCTATGTATGTTCATAAAAGTGCCACAGCCCACATACATGTCCTAGGAAGCAGTAGCATCTGCATTGTTTCTTTTTAGGGTCAAACACCCCGCCTCACTGACAGCAAAAGGGATGTCCCATATTCCCTTTTTTATGCACTTTCCAATCCTTTTTTTTTTTTTTTTTTAAATCTACTCCCATCCCACAGTGGCATAATTTTATGCTCACAACAAATTTTAAGTACAGAGCAAGGAAAGCACCAAACAGAATTTCTGAAAGTACAGTGTCCTAATGAGCTTCTATGTCACGGAGTGGGCTAAACCTGATGGCCTTGGGAACCCAACTTTGTGGGGTTGCAACAGCACAGAAAACAGAATGCAAATTCAACATCAACATGTTGGAAAAACAATCCAAAAATCAATGCATGAGATTCAACAAAGGTAAGTTCACAGTGATGCCTGCAGGAGGGAATAAATTCATGTGTATACCTGCTAAGTGTGCTGGGATGCTAGTGATCATAAAGTTATCATGATTCAAAGCCAGGTGTCCTTACCAGTCCTATTGGTACTACTGGTTACCAGCACTGATCAAGAAGCTTGGTAATGTTGTTTATTAGAGATTTAACTATCACAAATAATCTCTGTGGAAACACCTCAACTGCAAAATGCTACAGGAATCAAAGGATTTCTGTCACAAGTTCGCTGTTAATGTCTCTAAAGAAATGCAAAAGCATGTCTGTGCAGTTTCATTTGCTATTGTTTTGTGATATCTTCTCATGGGTAAAAAAACCCACAAAACAATCAACAAAACACCCCCAAACAACCAGTGAACCAAACAAAAAACCCCAACACACCAAAAGACTAGGTACAATGAAACAGATCTAAAATGCTAGAAAAGTTTATAGCCTTTTGACTAGTTGCTCACTTTTTAGTTGAGCAATGTTCATCTGTGCCTTCGCCATGCAGCCCATATACAAGTGATGACAGCACTGACTGCAATAACTGATTCTCCACCTTATTTTCATAAATCACAAACAGCGTTTTGCGAAGAAAATATACATAACAGGCAAGACAGTATCATTCCTCATTCTAAATTCAGTATTATGCATAACACTCTCTGAAGTGTGCTCTGTTCACATAGAACACTGTTCACATTGCCAGTCAAGTCTAATCACTTAATTATAATTTGAAGTCTATTTAACTTAACAATGGGACACTGTTCCACACAGTGACATCTGCATTCAGCTCTTTTCAGGGTACTGCCGCAATTCCAAGCTTCAGTCTAGTCTAATTGTCCTTCCATCATTTAATACATTACAATTTAAAATGACTGTGTCCCCTGCGTATTAGGGAATTTTCCTGACTGACTAATGTTAAAATGATTTTAAATTTCTCTTCCCCATATGTTTACTAAACATGTGGCTGGAAACCAAACTTTCATTAAAAGTCCATCCTTAGCCCTAAGAGTGCTGAAGTCACATACTGGCAGGCACAACTGGTGAAGAACAAACATCAAGGGCATGCCTTGGACATTTGATATTTAACCCTATCTTTTTACCCAAGGAAACCCAGGTTGTACTTTGTCAGAAATGAAACAAGTTGGTGAATGGAAACCAGATTAGCGTCCAGAATCTGAAACTTCAACGAATGAGAAACCTTGAGAAGGCCCCCGATGCACCTGCCTTATACAATGCAATTAAGCAGAAAAGAAACTTATCTAAAAACATGCTATAAAATCTATAATATCCTTTATAACACCCTTTTTCTTTCAATTACCTTTACTTAAAAGCATTTTTTATCCTGAAGGTAGACTTGAAAAAAAAGCACTTGATTTGACTTTTTTCTCCATCTCTTCAGTTTTAGGTAAGATCACGTTAGATGTATAAGTGGATGTGTTCTTAGCAACTCAGGCTTCTGTCTATGGTAAGTAATAGTAATGATTCAGAATTTTTGTGGTTTGCTTTGATAAATTTGAAATAACCTGCTGTTGGAATTGGCTACCGCAGATACTGGTTCATCATGGCTCCATCAAGAAGTGCTTCAGTGAGAAGGTGTGCATAACTAGTGCTATTCTCTCTTCGAAATCTGCTCAGTGTTTCCATACAAACTAAATTGTCCTTTGTTGAATGCAGGCAATTAAGGATGATTCATATAAAAAAGCAAGATCTGACTCTGTACAATTATATTCTCCTTTCAAGATAATACATACTTGCATATTAGTTCTAAGCATCATTCTAAAGGGGTAAATGACAGGAAAATTAAACTAAGGTTACAGCAGTGATGTTTGTAATTGATTTTTACTCTGAACAGAATTGTCATTCAGTTCATTACATGAAGTCTCTGGCTTCATGTGTTTGACAGCAAAAACAGAGAAGTATGGGAATAAATGTGGATCTCCTTTGTCATGTGTAGCATACTGAAAAGAATGAAATTCCAGGTAAAGATTTATTTATTTTAAATACCAAGCATCAGAAACAAGTGATGGCAATTACTACTGGTTATTTAGTAGATCTTAACTTGCTGATGTGTACAGCAGTAAAATGAATTTGGACATAAGTTAAAAAACAAAGTCTGTGAACAGCTAGCTGCTATGATTTCTCATTGGTCTTGTATAGGACACTCACATGTGTTTGTGCTGCCAAGACCTTAATACAGATCTTAGCCAAGGTCTACAGAAATCCAAAAAGTTATGCTCAATGTCACTCTTTTGAAAGAATCTGGGCTCTGACCTGGGGTCCAAATTAACTCAGCATACTCTTTACAAAGTGTTGACATGGAGACATTACTTAATTCTTGTACAGCGAGGGTGACTTGTATGGATCATTTAGGACTGTCAAAACAGACTGTCCTGTGACTAAGGACTTGCTCCATGTGCTTGCAGTATCAAATTCTTGGGGTAGAAACCATGAGCCTATTGCTCATACATTTGTGGAACAGGTCAATTTAAAATCCTCTAACACATAAATAATGTCCTTTTCAAGAAGAAAATATTTCATTGAAATATTACAGGGGAAAAAAAAAAAAAGAAGAGAAGCGAGGGTAAAACAAAATAATTTTAGTTTCAGTCTGTAGCAAACACACCAGTCAAACATAAGAACAACAGCTAGCTATGCCAGTGCTTATTTTAGGGATTCATTTTCCTTTGCATTAATTCTGAAATTAGGCAGTTCATTTATCCATATTTGGTCTCTACTGAGGAATAACGACCCCCTACACTGGTAAATCCAAGTGTATTCTATTAGTTCTGATGCTATTGTAAAAGCTACTGACAAACAGAGTGACTAAATTCAGAACATGATGTAGGGAACAGACAGGTACTTAAAAGTAAATATTAGTGTCAACACTGAAAACTTTTATACTTGTTAAAGGGCAGAAAAGGATAATTTAATTGTTTGCAGTTTGTCTATGAGAGGAAAAAAGTTGTATAGGAATGGCTTAACATATGCAAATGTGTGTTAGAAAAGGCTAGGCACTGCCATCACTGTCCCCTGCAGCTGGTCAGTGCTCAGTGACAGAAAGTGCCAAGCACAGGTAGGAAGCTGTACTCCCCTCCTGTGGCAAACGCACAACTCTCCTGCAACAGTTTCCAGGCAAATCCATATGAGCAAAGGCTCATTTTGAAGTATTGATAGAATATTTTTGCTTGAAGAGCTTTCCAGATTTTAATATAAGTAAGAAGGTGCTTCGCAAAGTGATTAAAAGTGGCAGTGCACAGAACAGTCTGGGAATTACCATATCAGCAACAATTTTGGATCTAAAAACTCTTTCTTTCTGCTAATACCAAATAACTAACTTTGGCTCAGGGCATGTTTCAGGGAGCAGGGAAAAATTAAAAAAGAATAACTAAAAAAATCTCACCTTTCAAATGAAAAGGAGAGAAGCTGCAGTTTCTCCTATGTTGTTTGGATGTAGCAGCCCTATTTGCTTTCTCACACCCCCTCTGTGGGACCCAGCAATAATAATATTATGAACAAACCGATCAGCCCCATTATAACCTCCCTTAAGCTGGTCCCCATCATGCCAGTACCTTATACTTTTAAAGCAACATCAAAAAGTTGGAGTCTGGTACAAAATTAACTTCTGGAACGAACCACAAATGACATGGCTTAAAACATACAAAAGAAATATTTTCCTTCTGAAGACTGAAGTTCTAAGAAAAGTCATATCAAGCTCTTTGCTGGATCTTACAGACCTCAAATCACTCCTGAGAGAAGGTCACTGTTCCTGCTGGAGTAACTTATCTCCCAGACCAATGACGAAGTTGGGAACAGGACTAAAACTTCCCAACTCTCAATCCAGCAGAGTCTAACAGACCATCTGCCTTGGATACAGTCTGTTCCAGCACAGACAGAGGGGAACAGCCATTATCAAATGCCACAAAGTAAAATACGAATAAAAGTCTAAGGAAAGGGAGTCGGGGCAAAAGGTAGCAGCAGTGGTTTAGTCATTCTTCTGAAAAGAAGGTAAAGAAATCAAAAGCTTGCATCTATGAAGATAAGCTGAGGGGGAAAGCTATCTATTTCAGCCCAGACATTATGGTGCAGGTTGGGAGAGACAGGAACTTGGCATCATTCCTTGGAAGAAATATCAAATCACTGTCACCACTCCCTGATGAAAAAGTAGTTGCACTAATGTTTACGCTGCTATTTTTAAATCTAGCACAGTTACTCTACAAGAAAAATTCCTTTATTTCAAAGTTTATAACTGTTGTAAACATAAACTACAAATGTAACTAAAAAATGAAGAATCACATGCTATCTAATAATAAAATCCATTTAATTTATTTTTTGTATGGGAAAAATACTTATTTTTCCAATTTTCCCTTGTGTTTTTCTTGTTCTTTGGTGCTTTTTTTCTCCCCACCTTTTCTTTTGGACTATTTTTGTTTCCTAAAGAAAAATTACTAAGACATTTGTGATCCACTTTTACCTCCATAAACTTGACTGAGAACCACATCAAACCCAACAATGTTTTCCTTGAGAAAAGAGTAGCAAAGCACTTCAGCTGTACATTCTACTTGCTACTGAAAATATTCTATGCATTACAGAAAAAAGGCAAATTCTAAAAAGATTAATTTCAGCTTCCATATATTCATAGTAAACTCCAGTGACAGAAGTGCATGGTAGAAAAAAGAGAAAAAGGCATTTTCAATCCTGGTTCAAGTAACTACCTCACTTTAGATATGGCTTATAAACCAGTCTCCATAAAGATTTTAGGATGTTTGTCAACTATGATGCCAAGGACTGAGTTTCTTTGCCTTTGAAAAGACCTGTGAAATTCACAGGAGAACTACTATTTACTTTAGCCATTTAAACCAGTTCCAAAGTTTTCCAAAGAGTGTTGTTCTACCTTTAAAATGGGGGGGGGGACACCGCTGGTTACAGGCCTCCAGCTTGAACCTGCTCCATTAATCGTTACCCTTTGGGTCCTGTCACACAGC
>JAOXNO010000063.1:14434622-14450799 GCA_028565335.1 Limnodromus scolopaceus | reverse complement strand
AATGTGTGAAAACTGCATAATGTGATGAAGGAGTTAAAATAACTGAGGGAAAGGAAGGAGAAAAAAAGAAAACGAAAGAATTTCACTCTTCCTTTGCCTAGCTCCATATAGTATGAGCATTGTTATACTTCTGTCCCCTTCCCTTGGAGTGGACACAGCAACATCCTGAGATGCAAAAAGGCAAAACCAAGCATGTGATTTCAGCTGTACCTATCCACAGCTGATAGATACCAAAAAATCATCTGTTGAGAGGAAGAAGTAGAGGTTCTGTTTGGCATAGCATTAGAAGGATAAACAAAAGGCAAAACATCCCAAAGTGCAGCTGAACGGCCCTTTCAAACTCATGGTGTAGCCATTTAATCAGAAAACAGCTGGGATGGAAAATCTGATATTTCTTGGCAGTCTCTGTAACATTTTCTTCTCACTGCTGAAAAGTATGATCCCGAGGGTTTATAATTAGGCAATAATTAATCAGGCATACAAGCACCTCAGCAAATGACACAAAGCTTCAACATCTCTGAACATTCCTTCACTTCTTTCTGCTTCTTCCAAAGTACACTGTGAAAATCAAACTCCAAAGTTAAAGACTGAGAGGCTGCCAGGTGGGACAAGGAAGATCATAGCACCAGTCAACAATAACATTGAAACATGTGAGCATTTCTGCTCTACAGCTAATCCTGAAGGGGAAGGTCCACACATATACTATGGCTTAGTAAAATTTTGCAGTTTGAAGGAGGATATGACAAGGACACATAAAAAGAGAGGAGCTCCAGTGACTAAGTTTGAGTCCAGATTCAAATGGGACTTCTTACTTCAAGATTCAATTTAGTCTGCTGGGAAGGGAGAGCCACCTGCACAGTCTGGACCCGAACCTTTCCAGAGATAAAAATTGCCCAGAAGTTGATTTTTAGTTGCAGCTCGTGGAATGAGCTACAGTACATTGCATTGCACTTGTGTCAAGGGATAAAGTTCAAAAGCTAAATGTCAGTAACGACTTCTCTGTAGTTGTCTCTTCCATCCCATTTTCAGTACTTTCTCAGCACTTGGAAGACCATCACAAAGGTAATTGTTGACACTGCCCACGCTCCATCAGCCTGCATAAAAGAAATATTTTCTTTTAAGCTTGCATCAGTAAAAAATATGCCTGCCAAATCAGCTCCAAAGTACAAAAGAGGACGAAGGGACAGACCACAACTGTCATTGACAATAATGACAAAAGATTAAAAAAATGAAAATTCATCTTTTGACTTAAAGGATAACCGCTGCTTGGGATGACAAAATATTCAAACTATTCAAAGACCCTTCTCCCTTCGCTGGCATAGTATCTCCATTCCACCTAGAGCTGTTGCAGATGTATTTTTTTGTAACGTTGTCTTTTCTACTTTTTTTAGTAACATTTTCATGTTACCTTTTACAAGAGAGAGACCGACAGACAGAGGAGGAGGGTGCCTATGGGATTAAAACCTCCATGGCTGTGCTGTGCAGGTCATTTCCATTACGTCTAACTTCCATTGATCTGCAGAAAAACCAACCCAGCAGAGTGGAACAGGCAGGCTGGCAGCCAGAGAGGTGGCCTAAGGTTAGGCTGCTTTCAAGTACAAAGTCAACAAGGAAGCTTTGAAGATCTTTTCTAGCAATTGCTGTTTGTAACCATTAAATGGCTTTTGCCACCTCTCAGAAGTTTTGGTGGTACCTTCAGGTGACAGGCAGGTGCCTTTTGATTTGCTTATAATTTTGGTGCTTCATTTTAGGGGGTGAGGACATGTAGCCTGAAAAAAATGAATTTCATTATTGAGTCCTTCGGAGACTTGAAATCACAGAAAGATAGATAATTATTTGAATTTCAGCCTTTGCAAGGAAATTCTGTATTGCTACTTGCATCCCAATAGAAGCAGCTGGGAAACAGAAGTGACAGAGATTGTGCTTGCTCTGGTAACTATATTTTTTGGCTCCAACGCAGTGTGAAAGCCGGCTCTTAAATTAGTTGGCATCCAGCGGAAATGGTTTAAGATTTCTCTACCTTGCTGGCAGTTTATCAGTGATATGTTGACAGTTACAGACCTTCATCTACAAGCTTTATGTCTGTAACTACTCATTCTTAATAGTCAACTCTAATGCTGGTTTGCTGTCACTCCTTCATTCACAGTGACAAGAAAAGAGAACACGGTCAGCACAGCTGCCCCTGGTACATGCCAGATGCCAGTGCAAAGGCAGAAGCAGAGACATCCCAGTGAAAGCTGCAACGACAAAAACTATTTAATGAAAAATCTTTTGTATCATGTTCATGTGGTAAGTACCAAAGTGCACTGCAAAATGTCTCTGGAGACAGAAATACCTACTGTAAAGTACTACAGAACAGGTACAAGCACAGGGCACGAATGACCAGCTTCCCTTTTCAGCCTTTTGCACTGTCATGTTTCAAAGCAGACACAGAAATATCAGCTGTTGGGATTGTCAGTTAAAACTGAGATGTTTGAAAATGAAATTCTTCCCTCATCTACAGGTGTTACAGAGAAATTCAGCCAAAACAAAGGAGATTAGGTAAGATTTCTTGTAATGCCTTGATAACCCCTCTCCCAACCCAAATAAACCCTTACACCACACTATTTCCTTACTAGTAGTGCCTTTAGAAAGAACAGGTGTGTAACATACAAAGCTTTCTACAGACTGCATTAGAAACAATTCCTATAGAATATTTAAAGAAAATACACTCATCTTTATCTGTCTGGTGGCATAAGAATAGCTTTGCTAAAACTCAGATTGTCTTTGTCAAAACAGATACAAAAATTGTAGTTCCACGCAGTCAAAATTCAGCACACGGGTTGCTTCATGTTCCTGAAATGTTACAAGCTAGAGAGGCATATAAAATGCCTTTGCATTTACCATGAGTGAGCGTGAACTTGCAATAACCATACTCCCAAACAAGTAGATGACTAATTTGACTGGTGTCAAAATCTTGTTTTTATACCAAGCATTTCATTCCAACACTCACAAATGACTATAGTGCCACTGAAACAGAACCACTTCTGTGGCAGACAGTGGCAACTAAAAAAACATCATACAACATTTGAGGGAAATAAAATGTTGGCAAAGATGATGTTGTCAAAGCTCTACTTCTGTGAAAATTGCTCTGGGAACTTTCAAGTGCATTTCAAGTACATGCAAATATTTTCAATTTATGTAGTTTCAACTACATAAAGCAGAGACAAGACCTCAAGATTATATTTCCAATTTTCTTCTGCAGTCCTCATCCTAACAAACCACTCTTCCCTTAGAATAAACTCAATAATACTCAATTTGTACTTTGTCTTCTCCAATTCAGTTAGGACCAGCTGCTATACATAAAGCTGAGGAAGAACTAAAAGCAACTAAACATTTGCTTAACTTCAGGCAGGATTTGACCCAGAGAGAGGTGGAAATAACAAAGTTGTTCCTCGTTCATTGATGTGAATATACACGGCGGGAGCGCTGAAACAGTTGTGCGCAATCACCATTTTGGACCAAGCTCTGACATAAGTCAATATAAACTGCACACTCAAGCGCATACAGAAATGAAAATATATTCTTGCCATTTGAAAATTAATCAAAGTACATGGCTATTCTATAACTTGAATCTGGAAAGAGATTTGGAAGCAAATAGTAAATTGGCTGAAAGATGCATCTTTAAAGGAAAGGAGGAGGGAGTGTCAGGATAACAAAATAAAGTGTTTTGACTTTTTATTGTCAAACATACTTTTGCTTTGAGCATGTTATATAAAGGTCACTTAAGAATATAGCAAAATTTATTGCGAGTTTATTGCAAAACAATTAGAGATGCCCAAAAATTCTTAAATTCTTCTATTCGATCATTCCACCCACTGCACTCAGTGGATTCAAATCTGGTTATCAAAGAGCACATCTGTGGCTAATACTTAGTGAATAAATCTTTTCAGCTAGAAAAAAACCTGCCGACAAAGCCTTTGGATAATATGGAAAAGAGGAATGACTACTCACCAAGTAAAAAATCTTAAGATCTTTCTAAACGCACATTCTGTTGCAAGAAGTAATGTTGAATAATTATCTCTACTTGGTCACAAAAAAGCATAAACAAAACCTGAACAGACTCCAGGAAACAAGATCACTAGTTTTCCATATGCTATATGTGTTGGTATTGTACTTGGGCTGCTTCTTTTTACAGCTGCTAACACTTTGCAGAAGGACTGTGACTTCTCACTCTGAGGTATTGCCTTCCTGCTCTGAACATACGGGCTCTACGGTGATTAGGCCTGAACAGGACAGCAGACTATGTGCAGACATCTTTCTTTGGGGAAAAGTGGTATCTGCTGAAGATATCAAATATAAACAACATTTAAAGCCATGACAATATCCCTCTTCAGTGTTATCCAGTTTCACCAAGTTGCCAAGAAATGCTATTAAAATTTGGCAGAAGCGTGAAGAAGCACTATAGTGCCATGTTTCGTGTTTGTGACAGTTTTAGAGTGCAACGGGCCTCCTTCTGATGTTGCTTATGATGACAGAAATCCAGTAAATCAGTGGAATGCTTCCTGCTTTGCACCCATCTAAACAAGTCAAAACAGGCTTAACTTTACACCAACAGATAGGCTTAAAGTTATTTTGCCACTTTCTAGGGTGGGATCACCCCTTCTGAAGTTTTGTTGATTATTTCAAAGAACTGTTAGAACTGGGAAATGCAAATGGGGTGCTTCCAGCAGTCTTATATGTGGCAGGTTTTTTTTCATAAAATCAAATATATTTAAAAAATTTTAATGGCACCTGTGCAGGTTACAGCAGACACTCGAAGACCTGACAATCATGAAAAGCATGTTCCCACACCCATTTGCAGGCTTTCTAATGACCAAGCTGTAGTTGAGGATTTTGACAAGAGCCCAGGTGTAAGCTGACAGCAACAATGAATGTGACAGGTATGGAGTAAACAGAAATTTGTGTCTAAAAACCCAAAGAGCAAAAATTCTCTCTAAATATATTTTCTAAGTGGTTCAAGACTAACTACAGATACACTAGACCACGAATTAAACACCGGTGGCTAAAAGGTGTGTTTTCTATAGCTAAAATCAAGAAGTTTTCAATGTAAATCAAGGTATAACTTCTTATTTGCAGGAAATAACTCCTATAAAGCAAAATATAAGAATTATAATGTAGCAAGTTGACACAATACAGCCACAAAAGTACAGGAACACAGATGACAGCAACAGATCATAGAATGATAGAATCACAGAATCATTTAGGTTGGAAAAGACCCTTGGGGTCACTGAGTCCAACCATCAGCCCTACTCTACAATGTTCTCCCCTACACTATATCCCCCAACACCACATCTAAACAACTCTTAAACACGTTCAGGGATGGTGACTCAACCACCTCCCTGGGCAGCCTATATATAGATTCAGCTCAAAATAGTGCAAAAATAACCACAAAGCACCCAGCATGTCATAAGAGATGCAATCAGAAGTGGTTTGGGGAGAAAAACCACAAAACCAAGAAGACATGAGATGAAGAATTTTTGAGAGTTAAAAATCTTGGTATTGGAAGTAAAAAAACTGCAAAAACACTGTTGAATTTCTGCTGTTGAATTTCTCTGCTATCCCTCCCAGGAGATGTTTCTTGTGAGTAGTCAAACTGGAAGTAACATGTCCCATAAATACATATATCCTACGTGCAAATGTTAGTCAATTGCTGAGTCTTATATAAATGAACATATGGTATCTTGAAAATTGTTTTATTCCTTAATAAGGAAGAAGGTGATAATAGAACAAATCCAGACAAACTGCTCAGAAAAGGTGAAAGAGCTTTTTTTCAACCTTTTATGACCTCAGAAACAAATCTATGATACATGCATCAGAAATTTCTCTAGAAATAATGATTTAAAATCTGGTAAATAAAACACTAGATTATTTCCCTTGTCGCCACCTTTGCTGGTGGAATTATCAGTCCTCTACTACCCTCCACCACCAGTTTCCTTCTATATGCTTCTATTTACTTCAGTAACTTAAGCAGAGAAGCACTGAGGATTCCTGTACAATGTTATAAGCCAGATGGGCACACGATCATACGCGTCAGCGGAATTAACAGCAACATCCCCATTGGACAGAATAATTTGTAAAAGGTGTGTGAAGACTATGGTGCTTGTGCTTACACCTGTGTAGGTTCTTAACCAGAAAACAAGGATGTACTACATAAGAATATGAAGCTCACTGCAATACTAAACTTTGTCTAAGTTGGTCATACCTATGAGAGACCTACAACAGTAACTGAGAAGCAGTATAATCCATGAGCTGAAACATCAGTTCCAAGGCCTTTCAGTAAGCATGTTTTTCTGGAATATCCCCTTAGAAATGTTTTCTTTAAGTTTGTTAAAACAAGTGAGGCCTGCCCACCCTCTTATGTCTTGTTTGATTGGTTTCTTTCCAAGTATGACATGATCCCAGTCCATATGGTTTAAATTAGGGTGAGGCGCTTTGCAATGCTGTGACAAAAAAGAGTAAGTCATAACAAAGCCAACCAACTGCATTAACATGTTTAGCAAGACCACAGTTATGATTGCTTAATTCTACAGATCGGAGCCATGTGAAACACAGCCACGGATCAGATGCAGCAATGGCTAATGCAAGTTCTTCCTCCCCCATCTCAGCACCATCCAGTATATTCCTTTACCACCGATGATGGTATCATTTGAGTCCCCAGTCATTTAAATTCCAATTTACACTCAGATTTGGTAAGTACCTTTGATTCTGCCTCTTTTTATTTATCAATAAAACACCAAATGGTCTGCCAAAATATCCCAAAGATATTTAAGCACTTCTGCACTGTAATTACCCTCCACACCTCAGCTTTCATGTCTCAAGGTCTGAAATCATTAATGAAGTTACTGATATCTTTTACAGATGACTCCACATAAACCCAAATTAAGCAGTGTTACAACTTTGGCAGCCAGGCCCTGTAGAGCAGCACAGAAATCAGTACATCCAATGAATTGAATGTTGTCTCAAGACATTAGTAATAGTAATTGCAGAATAATTTGAAAACATGGTTCTAATGGAATAAAAGAAACACTACACCCGAAAGTATCCAAAGACCCCAGCTCCCTGAACACAACAGCTATGGGCTGAATTCTCCTGTAAGCTTATGACAAACCTGAATTGCGAGAGAACAGGAACGTTCTCTAAAAGCATAACTTCTCCAAATATGCCTTCACAGAAAACCAGAAATTTCTCAGCAATATCTACACTGCCATCATATCAATAAGTATCTGAGATGGAGAGTAAATGGTCCTCAGGTTTATTTGGGAGTCCACCATAATTAAACGTAGGCTACCAGCATTTGTGCTGTGAGGGGAGCTCTCAGGAAGTTAGTTGGTGTTGGGTTCTGCCTATGTACAACATGTCAACTACCAACTTCCCAGGCAGTGAAGTATCTAATAAAATGAGGCCAGACTAAACAGATGCTATAAGCTGATCTTGTTTACTCTATTGTAATAAAAACCTAGCAGTTGTTATTTACTATTCAGCCTACCACATTAAGGTAGCTTGCCTCTGTTGGCTATTCTTCCAAACCTGGCTCCTATCCTGCTTGCTTTAAGATCGAAGTGCCAGATCAAACTTATACCAGTTTCCTTCTGTGTGTTGTTCTGTCTGCTGTACAGATTTCCTGGTTTCCTACTACTGACAATGTTCCTGGGAAATTGCAGTTTGGTGCAAACACCAACATCTTTGGTTCCCATTGGTTGCTCTCCTTCCTTAGGGTATGTTCCTCCCAGTCTTTCACTAGATAACCTATCTTTCATTGTTTGCCTTTATAGAACATCATCAAACACTTGCATGAAACTGTACTGCCCCAGCAAGGGCATTTATAACAGTCTGAACGAGCACAACAGAGTAACTGAAAACACCATCACTAGACAGCTCAGCAACTTGTCAATAGATTTAACCACATCACAGACCCAGAGTCTGTTTTTACACTGCCAGCAAAACTACGTGTGACTATTCTCAGAGCCCAGATACAAGCACTGGAATGGATCTTTACAGCTTGGCATTGCTGCTGCCCTCTGAGGAAGAACAGTATGATGAGGTGGGAGAACAGCACCACAGCCTCTTTGGTCTAATGGATAAAAAATGTAGGCAAACTATTTTTAGATGAAAGCATGAAAGCATTCTGCTTGAATTAAACTCAGAAACAACTTGAAAAAGCCAGAATAGATGCAAAATTACTTTAGTAGAAAAATATGTTTAAAATTCTCAACAAAGAGTTTGGAAGATGCACTTCCTTGCAGACTTACACAAAGTTTAAAAATGAACCAACAGCCACCATTTTCTAACCTCCAAATACTCCTTGAGGCTCTCTGTGCTCCCACAGGAGTTCTGAGAATGCTTCGAACAAGCACAGTGATGGCATGAAGCAGCATTGATGTAAATGAATATAGCAACCACACGTTGGCAAGCTGGAGTAAATCAGTGCAAAGAAGGGATAGTCACAGCAAGAGGCTTTTCAAGAATGGTCATTTATAAAAGCCCATCCTCCTTTTACATCCTTTTAATAACCTTTGTCAGCTACAACCATTTCTTTCTGTACATGTTCCCAGGCTTTATTCAGGATAAAGGTCTTAAAACCTGAAGCTGGGCAGCAGAGCAGAGAGGGGAGGGCTGGGAGGAAGCCAGCCTGTGATTTCTCCCAAAGGTTCTAATCCAAACCAATGGGTTGTGCCAGAGATCCCCCCTCCTGCCACGTTAGCTCTGTCCTGATGCCTCAAACTGAGGTTCAGATTGACTTAACTTAGAGATAAAACTTTTATTTAAAGAAAAAAAAAAAAAGATGCCTACATTACGCTCTGCAGAGACAAAGGCTGGTGAACTGCACAATGCGAGTTCAACTACTTAATAATTGTTAGGGCTATATTACTTCTCCATAGATACTTTGTTTAAATAGTGTTGGTTCTTTAGCTTAGAAAATCTTACAGTGCTACTATTTTATCCTGTGCAAGATTCTTCTCATGGAAAATATGCTTGCAGACGTGTTTTCAGGAGAAAAATAACAGTAGCAGTCTGAATGTACCAGGTCCATCTCCAGGTTATTCAAAGTTACACTTACAGGAGTACTAACACCAGGTCATGCACTACCAGATCACCCAATAGCACAGTTTGATCTGGATCAGGTGTGGGCAGGTGATTACATTTTTCTAAAATTAGCCAGAAGCCCCAAAGTGGAGTTGTGCCAACTTTACATGGCTTCCTGCCAGCAGCAGGGCAACAGCCAATATTGGATCCAGCATAAAAGCACACCAGTACCGTAGAGAAAACCTGAACCAGACTAAAGTCAATCAGTACAAATGTAATCTACTTTGATATTCTGAACACATCTCAGTGAATTTACACTAGGAGAATACTTTCTTTGCACCAGCTAATGGGAATCTTAAAACCAGATTCATTTATTTTTAAGCTACGGCACAAGTGCAAAGAGGAAGGGCCAAACTGATAAGCATCTATTTTGGTGTTTGGCACTAGCTGGAAAAAAATACACAGCAGGAATGGAAACACAGCTTAGCAGAGAAAGCAATTAGCAGAAAGATATAATAAAGCAGAGCTTCCCACCACAAAGCACTGCTCCTACTATCCACACAATTCCTGGAAATAGATCAATCTACTAAGCCAGAGGGAATTACACTCTGTATAATGAGGCCAGTTATACTTATTTTACACCCTACTGAGTGTGTAAAATTTAGTCTGAGTTTAGAAGTGTTAGCAGCAACATAGGTTGTCTGACAAATAAAGCCGACACAGAAAACTCCCACTTGGGATAAGCTGCTGCAGTTAAGTCAGGGGCCATTTCCTTTCCCTCACCCTGGACCTTTCAGTCACAACGTCATTTGCAAAGGAACAGGAGCTTCTTACACCAAGGCACTAACACTCATTGGGAAAGTGAGAAGAATTACCCTTATTTTTGAAGCAAAAAGAATTTTTTTTGACATCTGGAATTTAATCACGAAGGTACTGTGAGAGTATAATCAGAAGTAACATTTTTTTCTTATGTTCTTCCCTAAGCACTGCCTTTTGGCCCCTGCACAAAGTGTCTGACATACTGAGGTCACTCTTGCATTCTAATGAAATATATATATATATACACACACTATATATATAGTCCCAGGATAGAAGTGACCACATCTCTATAGGCAGGAATCTGGTTCACCTGTCATGCAGAAAGGAATACCTTTCAACTGCTTCGGTGTCACTCAGCCACATTTTGGAGTGCTGGCTTCTTACACGCTGGTGCTTTCATTTACATGGAAGGCTGGTGCGTCACAGTCAGGAGTTAAGTTTCCAGAAAGCAGTGTCCTGCAGCGGGATAGACAGAAGTAGGTTATAGGCAGGAATAACATAACTCTCAACTCTGGCTAGAGAGCTCATGAAAATAGCCTGCATTTTCTTCTAGTAAGTTTGGAATTAAAGTTTTGCTTTCTTTTTTCTTTTCTTAAATCTGTTTTCAATAACTATGGAGCTAAAAAATATGAAGATAATTATAGCTGTCTGTGCAAAACAGAAATGTCAGACCTCACATTTCCCAACTGACCTTTCATCAGATGAAAATTCCCACAGCAACCTTCTCCAATCACAGAGTTGGGAATTATGAAAATTTGCAAAACAGCATTCTGTCCAATAACCTTGTTCACATTGCAGATGCACAGGTAGGTGTTACTATGATTTACATAGGAGGAACAGCATTAAGGTAGTAAAAAAGTAATCAAACTTTAAAAGCTGTTCTATAAGAAAGCCTGCTCTGAACAATCAGAGAATAGCCTTGCTGAGGTACTCGGTGTGAAATCTGGTATGCTGGTCTTCTGGCTGCAGGAAAAGGACTGACAGAAGCTGGCGAGAAAGTCTGAGATAAAAATGAAAATGGTATATTTTTACAACATGGCCTGCCGGGCTTCTCCCGCTCATTCTGAAGTGTTGCATTGAAAGTCACCTGCACGGAACTAAGAAAGACCAAGGGAAAAAGTTCTCAGTAACTAACATTGTGATAGGAAAGTTGGCTTGGGTCAATAAAAAAATGAGAGAAAGCCACGTAAATTCTCAGTCTAGCTGGAAGCAGCCTAGGACTGCATATCATAAAAAGCATCTTAAAAATAAATTATTTTTTTCCCCAAAGTACTCTGTTGGCTAGATGTGCAAATATCACATAGTTCATGTGCAGAGCAAACAGAGCACTGAGGAATGTATGTATATATTTTCAGTTGGCTTGAGAAGAGATTCGATGACTCCCAAGTTCTTATTTCATACCTGACTCCAACTCATACTGCAGCCGCAGGTCTATCATCCCATTTAGTTTTCCCAGGTGTATACAGGTTTCTCCCCATAAACCACTCCAGAGAGGAATAGGCACAGCTACAGTCCCCTCTCCCTAGAGCCCATTCAACCACCCAAACCAGTTCAAATAACTGTCAAGCACGTCAAGCTGTCCTTCAACACTCCCACACTTGCTCCTACATCAGGCAGCAAACCCAACTGGCTGAGAGCAGAGCCGACCGCTCACCACAGGCTCCTAAAGGCTGCTGTCAATAGCTGATCCTCACCCACATGCCATGCCCCGAGGAAGCTGAGGACCCTACACCATCTTCAGTTTTCATGTTGCTCCTATCACGCTACAGTCTGACCAGGAAGATGAGAGCAGTTTACAGGAAACTCAGAACTAGTTTCCATCCTACAGTTGTTCCAATATCTGTTATCCATTGATTCTTTACGAGAGGACTGTGGCAATTACAAAGTCTTTTTCTTGTTGTAACAGATTCTCAGCTGTTATGAATTGACATAACTTCACTGATTTAAAGGCAGCTATAATGATTTACAGCTGAGCATTAGGCCCACTTTATAGGGACAATGCTTCCTGACTTCCCCTAAGAATTAGTCTTCAGATATAGAATTCTTTTTCCTATTTACTGTATAAGAAATTAAGATCTGTTAGGTACCATGTAACTACAGCAGTCAAGTCTGAAGATCTACAGACTTCCCCCACACATCCTACTTCATCCTGAAATCTGATTTGTCCTCCAGTCACCATTCAGCTATAATACAGCCAGGCACTCACAGGCTCCATCACAGACAGATCTCCTTAAAATTCCAGTAACAAATGTAGGTGGGATGATCTTTTCATACATGGTTAAATGCTTTTGATGCTCCTAAATTTTTAATTAAAAAGAGTGTAAGTAAACTGGATATGTTTTGTTCCACCTGTAAAATGCAGGTGCTGCTTTCAAGAGAATTACCATCTCTTTTATGGAAGTGTTTGGCTTTCATTTCACCATTGGTTATGACAGAAAGGTTGCTCATGAATTTGCCTGAAGTAGTTAAAAGACAAGACTTATTCCAACAAAATGAGCCAGATCTAAAGAGAAGTGGACCAGGTTAGATAAAGTAAGAGTAAATAAAATAAGAAAGTTAATTCCTCTCACTCTTTCTCTAAAGGCAAGAATATGGTTGAAGATAAGTGGCTTTTTTCTTCATTTTAGATTTTGCACAAGTTTATCCAGTCATGATGTTTCTAAGGGTAGCAAATCACATTTTAATTATTATTTCTTATTCTTTATTTGTATTTTCATAGTGTCTACAAAGTATTTCCATACAACACACCAGGAAGCTAAAGTAAGGCTCATATTGGATTTAAAAGAAGAAATATTACTATATTAATTCACCATTATCAGTTTTACCCACCACACTCACAAAAATCCCAACAACACTTTGTAACACTTCCCAGCCCATTTTCAGGTAAATCACAAGCCTAGAAAGATTCTGAAACCAGAATGTAAAATCTAGATTTTGAGTGAAATAACTACAGCTGCCCAAGAATGCACTCTATATCCACGTCTTTCTAACTGATTTTGATTAATTGCATTCCTAAAGGTAATCCACTGAAATCAAATGGAACATTTGCCTAGATCTGCTGCCTGAAAATAACAAAACCAAAATGGAGCATTTACTTCTCCATTTAGTAATCAAACTTTCCCCTCACAATTACTTACAGAGAAATGCAATTTCCAATGAAAAAAATCATTTTTCAAACATGGCTTTCAACAGTGTGGAGTTCTGGAAAGATTTTGCTGTTAAAGAAAAAGTTCTGCCAGAATGTTTTGGCTAACAGCTGAGGTTAAGAAAAAAATGGGCTGGTTAATTTTTTGCAAGACTGACAAAATTTTTAAATTCTTACCATTTTCTGACAATTGCGGTGAAAACTTCTACCATTTTTCAGCAAACATATTTTGAGAAATGTGTCATATGGCTCACATGAGTATTCCCTGGGGAAAGTAACCACATTGGGAGTCAAGTGATGCCCTCCTTGATGTTTAGTATTACCCATCCTCATGTGTACAAATGTGTGATGCCTGAACCTAGAACACCAGTTTTTCCTGGGTTATATTTTTATCCAGAAATCTCAAAGCATTTATGAACTGTCTCACCCACACTATGCTTCTCCTTCCTCATCACTGGAATACTGAGCATGACCGGGGCTTGATTTCTTCTGATAAACCTTGGATAGCAGCATACCAGTGCAAAGGAAACCAGTTCTTCCGAGGTCCTCCATCACAGGTCTTTCAGCATAAAATGGATAAAACAGACTACTAACGCCTTTGACTCATTTTCTTTGGTACAGGAAAGCTGTAAATTCTCTCTGCTCCTAGGTGAAATGTCGTGATAGATGTCAGTCCAGTAGGTTTTAAGTCCATAAACCAGTTACATAATGCTAAACATGGGCTACATTAGAAACAATCATGGCAGCAGAATAATAATTTTAAAAAATAGCACACTTTCCCACTTGTATACTGCTGTTTACATTAAACAAGGTACAAATCTGTTTGGAAGTATCCAAAATAAAAGGTGATATAGAATGGAGATAAAAACAAATAAGGGCCTTAACCTCTGAATGGGGTTCCCAATGCTCTGTCATTCTTGTCAAAAGTAGAAGTCTTAATAATCACATGGCTATGATTTATTATCACTGTATGGCCACATTCTGAAAAAAAATCCCAGGGGGTCTGTAAATTGCAGATGTAACCACAGATTAATGCTCATAATCCCTGGTAAAAACTCTGCAATAACACTTCTATAGCGTACAGAAATTCTCCCACTAATATTCTTAATCCTTTCCCATCGGACTTTATGGTACTTCTGTGATTTTCAGGCAGTCCAGCAGTGACTAAACAATATTTATGATTTAACTCTGCTGTTTTTCATTTCCAGACTAGAGGGTTTTTTTAAAATTTTACTTTAAGTTACACCCACACACATAAATACTACCTCCTATATATCCAGGAAATGACAAAAAAGAAAAAAAAAAAAAAGAAGATGCTTGTGTGTCCCTTATTGTCTCTCCTACCATTGCATACCCATTTGGAAACTTCTATTTCTTATCAGACACTTGAAAACAGAGCTGGGAGCATTAGTGACCTTCCACTGCCACTAGTTTAGCATCACACCTTCAACTCCACACTTGCAAAGAGCATACGAGGGGCAGGACAAATGGAAGGAAGGGCCTTGTATTTTTTTCCCTTTTTGTTACATCATACTTAGTCTTATTCTTTCTTCTTAGACTGAAAAGCTGCCAGTTTTCAAGTGTCCCTCATTAACTTTTAAAACCTAAGCTCTGCTAAAGAGGAGTTATTAGTTTTTTCCTGGCACTGCCTGAAATTGCATTACCCATATAAAAGCACTAAATCCTAATAGCTACTCAAGGCAAACCAGGAAATACTGCTTAATATGAGATGTGAGATTAAATATTTGTACACAATAGGTTCTAACGTGCAGGAATTTTACCTGTAGGTGATTATGTATGCTTTTGAAAAATCAAATGATCAGGCTGTTTCAAAAAAAACCACCAACAAACCCCTTTTAATTTAAAAGTCAAAGCACTGGAAAGATAAAGTAAATAAAAACATTTCTGTACAGCTTAAAGGAGAGAATTTGCTTATACAGATATGCAGATGTGAGCTTCTGGTTGTCCTTAGTCAACTGAGCCATGAATGCCCCATGTGCAGCTCACACCACACATTGCAATCTGCATCAAAATCACTCAAAATCACTCAAATCACACTTTATACTCTGGGGAATGATTCTGAAACTTCTGTCAGAGAACTGTGTGTCTTTCCTTCTGCCCCTATCTCTATGTGCTTTAAAAACAGGAAGAAGCAGAAAAGGTTCAGAATTCAGAAATCGCCTTGTAGGACTGTTGTGGGTAGAGTCCATGTGCTCAAGAGCTTTACAACTGGATAAAGCCCCAACACCCTCCAGAAACATGTTGGCTGCAAAGGCAACCAGGGGAAGTTTCATACTAGAGACTGGCTGAACTAACGGGTTTACAGTATTGATGGCTGGCAAACTCAGGGTTGAAAATATCTGTAAGGTGAACCCTATATAGCAGCAGAAAACATAAACAGAATGTCACAGCTAGATTCTGTTCCTCCACAAATCACTCAAGAGCTCCGCAATTCATCAGTTTGACATCTGCACACTCATACCCTATCAGGACTATGGGATTTAATTACTAATTGTTTGGGGCATGGAAGTGAAAGATGCCAAGTCAAATATATTTAAATCTCATTTTGATATAACATAAAACCAAAAGATTATAAAAGTTTCCACCAGAAAAATCTTATTTGCTGCTCCTTTCAGAGTGGAATTGTAGCCACATAAGGTAAGACTTTTTTGATATATACATATTCGTAGTTTCAGTGTAACAAGAACATAACATCAGGCCTGTCCTTGAGGCTCCTGAGCCAAAGGGAATCCGGGAATCACAGACAAAACATCATGAAGTAAGGACACCTGAAGAGCAACATGAAGGAAATGGAGCCATTCCAGCCAGTAAGTCAGCCCCACTGGGCGCCCAGCGGAAGTGCCTTTACACAAATGCACACAGCATGGGGAACAAGCAAGAGGAGTTAGAGATGTGCGCACGCCTCCAGGGCTACGACCTTATTGGCATTACTGAGAGGTGGTGGGATGGCTCTTATGACTGGAGTGTTGGAATGGAGGGTTACAGACTCTTCAGGAAAGACAGGATGGGAAGATGGGGAGGGGGTGTTACCCTCTATGTCAATGACCACCTGGAGTGTGTGGAGCTCCACCTGGGGATGGATGAAGACCTGACGGAGAGCTTATGGGTCAGGATTAAAGGGACCAC
>JAOXNO010000063.1:14417858-14434522 GCA_028565335.1 Limnodromus scolopaceus | reverse complement strand
TCCCTGCCCATGGCAGGGGGGTTGGAACTAGATGATCTTTAAGGTCCCTTCCAACCCAAACCATTCTATGATTCTATTATTCTATGATAAAATTCCAATATGAAGTTTTGCAACCAGCTTGTTTTGAAGGTGTCTAAGTGCAATAATTTATTTAAAGATTCCAGGAATCATGTGGATTTCAGAATTTTTACTTCAATTTTCTATTTTCTCACAGCTCTGCTGAGCTAGAGAACAAGTAAAAACAAATTGCTATTGTACAGACACTCCATCAGTAGCACAATAATGCTTTTCCTCCATTTGGGGAAAAAAATTTAAAATAAAGACTGTCTTCAGGGAAACTACAACTATAGTCTGTGCTTCATTACATCACGGTAACTCAGCTGATTTAAAGGGGATTATTCAGGATTTACACCATTGTAATGGAGCAGGGTATTAAAATTTGAATTTCCACTTTAGATTCCATGAAACAGGATGGAGGGGAGAGGTAGAGCTAGGGTAAGGCATTATTCAGTGTAATGAATCTTTCACTGGGGCTCTGTACCATATATTCAGCATACTGTTCATCTCTTGAATTTAAAATATTTCACCACCATTAGCAGACCAGGAACATTGTTTTCAGTTGACAGAGGTAGGACCCTCAAGCAAAGACAGTGACCTTACTCTGACTCAGCAGAACACTGGAGATATTTAAGAAAATAAGAGGTAAACTGAATGTCTCAAAATACCTCCCACAACACTAACATTTCACACTTCTCCCTGTGATGCCTGCTATATAATGGAGGTAGGAAGATTCACGAGCACACAGAAAGAAACCTGGAATTGCAAGAAAATACAGGATGTTCTTGGAGAATTACCTTGGTTTTAGTTGTGTGGCACAGTCAGTAGCAGCAGAGATGAAGCAGCAGAGTTCTGCAGTGCTCTACACAGCGTGGGCCAGGCGGTTGCCCTTTCAGACACTGTTTGCAATGTACAAATAAATCCCAAGCGGTTAGGTAACTTGCTACCCTGTGCTTAGAGTTGCGCATACACACACACTTCATATTAACAGATTTTATTTCTGGAAAGTTGCTTGAGCAGCTGAGTGCCTAACCGGGTGTGCTGGCAGACTGCAAACCACAGGATCGTTAGGCTTGGAAGGAATCTCAGCTGGGTCAACCCAATCCATCATTCTGCTTCATAGCACAAGTGATCTCACTATCCCTAAACTATCCCCAAAAGATGGGTGTCAAGCTTAGCTTTGAATATCTCAACTGGTGGGACTAGTCACCTCCCTTGGAACCTTACTGCATTGACTAAGTCTTCTTAGACAGTTTTTCCTAAGTCTTCTCTGTTCTGGCCTCATTGCCTAATCAAAATAATTGGTCCCTGTCCTCTTCATAACAGTACTTAAATATGTTTGCAGACGCTTATGTTTCCCAACAGTTTTCTTTTGGTCTAGACTGAACGTGACCCTTGAATTTTCCACAGAGATCTGAACGGTTGATGAACTCCCTGGGGCTGAGACTGGGGCCTGGCCATGGCAGGTAACACAGCTGTTAGGAGGACTCTACCATGCGTTTGAATAAGCTATCCACATAATTCTGTCACTCACAGAAACAGGTTTAAACATTCCTCTCTCTCACCACATTATGGTGAAATTTCAGTTTCTCCAGACCCACAATCGTAGCTTATTTATTGCTGCTTTACCATTTGAAGCAGTCTGCTCTAAAAGAAAAGTAAATTTGGTTCCGCTCTAATATGTGGGCTAGAATGCTGCCTACTGCAGCTAAGTGCAAGAAGCTGGACCAGCATCCATGTTTAAAAAGGAATTTTAACAGTTAAAGAGAAAAACTTCAAGGATATATACCTAATAAAAGACTTGAAAGGACTTGATCTATTCGTCTTATCACAGAAAAAAAATGTAAGACACAGTTTGAACACAGTCTTTCAGAATTACTTCTATAAGGAAAAGATAAGACATCTTGAACTTCGCAAAGGTATAACAAGATCAAATACTGGAAGTCAGGTATATTCAAACTAGAAACAAGATGGAAATTTTTAACAGTGAAGACAGGTTACCAAGGAACGTGTCAAGGTCTCCATTGCACAGGATTCTTCAGTTGACAGCAAGGTCTTTCTAAAAGAGGCCAATTCAACCACATGTGGAATTCTAAGGACCATATTATGCAAAAGATCATAATATTCCTTTCTGGAAATCAAGTCCCTATTTTACAATATGTCAGTTGCCTTCTGGGAGATCAGGTACAGAATATTTGAAGGAAGTCTAGACTGCCAAGCCGTGAATTAGGTTAGAACAAAATAGCAAACAGCAATTCCACACAATTTCATGAAAGGTAGTGCAATCTTTTCTTCTCCTATTGGTAGGCAGACAGAAAACGGAGGAGATGAAAAGTAGAAGGCTTGTCTAAGTAAAACAGCCTGAAAGGAAAAAAAAACCATGGCGTATTTAGTAACTACCCAAATCTTTTTTGCTTCCTTTTTCTCCCCTAGGTTTGCTTTACTCCTTGAGGAGGGTCTGCTGGAATGTCTCTTTTTTCCATTTCCCTATCAGCACAGAAATTATGCACTAATTTTTACTCTTATCTGATTAAGCACAAGAGCTCCCACTTCCCTTCTGTTGTTTCATTTCATGTTGTCTCTTCTCCTTCCCCAGCATCTCAGATCTGCTCTTCTATCCCATCCAGCCTGCTCTTTCCTCTCTAAATGGCTACCCTTTGGTTTTATGAGTTGCTGGTTGGCAATCATACCTTTCTGTTATTAGAAAGGTTTTCCCAGTTCTTGAATGAACACTTCAGGCAATGGAATTCCTTCTTTAACTTTATTAATGTCAAGTACTACAGTTGCTGTGGTGACCATAAGGTAAATTAAATAACTTTTTTGTGGGATCTAAAATTGGATTATAGACTAAGTACCTGCTAGCGATGGGAGTAATAAATAAATAAATAAGGCCCCAACGGCCATAGCAATCTACAAAACATAATAGGGAAAAATTGACCTTTGCTGTTTGAAATCAAAGTATTAAAAGGGTGTCACACTGCAAAACGTTAAGGCCTATTAAAACACTATAATTTTGCAGCCTTTAATGTTATTAGTATTTTCCACTTAACGCTGCCAGATAATAACTAACAGCGGACAGCAGACATCCTGCCTTTACTGTCATAACGTGTAGAAAATATCCTCCAGGTTTAAAAAAAGAAATTCCCTACATGTGAGTCTGGGGTCCCAGGCAGGACCTGGTGGTGGAGCTGCCATTTTGTAGCTGCAGGAATAAAGCGAGTGTTGCCAGACTCAGACAGGTGCTCCTCAGAAGCACTCCTGCCCCTGGACAGCCAGACAGGCAGGCAGACACTCTAAACTATGCCTCATTTTGTCTTGTCGAGCCTAATTCTTGTGGCGGTGTCAGTCAAAGAACAGTGGGATGGATTTCAAAGTTAAACAATAATCAATAGTGTGATGTCTGGCAGCTGGGATTATTTTTTTTTTCCTTGAAAAACTCTCACATTTACCCTTGCCTTTGATTGAAAGCTGGCTCCAGGCTCCCGTTCAGCTCACACACTGCTCCATTGGTCAGGAAATAGTTTTGATAAATGAACCAGAGAGCAGAGGTATGACAGATACCCCAGCAGCCAGGATCTCTGAGCAGCGTACACTGCTGTAGTCCTCTGACACGCTTGCTAACCAGGAAAACTGACAGCTGCACATTTTAAGAGGCTGTTCCTACTGCTGTGGAAAGTAACTTCATCAGCCCTTATGCTCAGAGCTGTAGGACAGGCAAGGCACAACGTACAGGGTTGTCATCACGGCAAAGGCCTTGACAGAGTCTACACTCAACACCATCTAAGGAGGACCTAGGCTACACCACCTCCAACCACGCTGGCGTCACCGGTATTGGCTTCATTCAAAACAGCCCCGCTCTCGAGGCTCCACTGCACCTGTGACTGCATGCATCAGGTGAAGCTCTTGCTGGAGCTAAGCATTTTATACTCCATCAAAGCACCCTGCTGCTGGATCACAGGGCTACGTTGCAGTTTAGGTAAAGAATTGCTGAAACTATTCATGTTACCGACATCTAGTAAATGAGAACAGAGCAGCAGTTCCCAAAGAAAGTGGGATAAGTAAAGAAATCTATGAAAAATCTTTCTACATCTACTAAGATTGTGCATTTATCTTCTTTGAATCTGTTCACAGACACTTAAACTCCATAACATCTCCAGAAGATGGAAATATTTATCATAGGAAGACTGAGATAGTCATTTAAACAATATCAAGGACTAAAAAGGAAAAAATAAATTAATGAGCCTGTGCTGTGCTCTAACCACTGGGCAATGCCGCATCTGTATTAGATGGATCAAGCTGCTGCAGCGCTTGAGAGGGAGGGGCTGCTCCTTGGCAGGAACAGGCAGAGGGTGTAATGCTCAGGAACTCCACTGTCCCTTGCCCAGCACAACACTATAGTTGAGGGAAAAAAAAATAAGATGGAAAAACACGGCAAGAAGAGATGATTTTGGCTGAGCACGTAATGGGTATCTTGAATAACTGATATTTAAGTCATGTTCTTGTTTATTCTTTTAAACATACTTGTGGTGAGCAATCATTCACCTGCTATAAATTACAAGCAACTGATAAGTCTCCATTTATGAGTCTCCAGTCAATAGCACTTGTATTAAAAAATAGCGCAAAAGAAAAGCCGTCCATAAACAGCGGCATTTTTTCAGAGTTGGACCACATAGAAAACTTTCCAAAGCAGATATGTAGCAGATTTCTTGAAAATTTAGCCTCAAAATAGCCTTTTAGACTCAAAAAAAGAGTCCCAAAGTGTTATTAGGCAGTTCAAGAAAATGTATTTCACTCTTCATCCATTAGGCTGTAGTTCTTTGTTAGATGTAACTTTAATATTAAAAAAAGATTAATTTGTATGCTTGAAGCCTGTTCTTTTTAATCTTAATGAGTTTTGATTTTACACAGTGTAGAATCTTATCCAGAATAGCTTTGAAAATTGAAAGGAATAAGATCAGAGAGTTGAGAATATGAAGTGGGGTTTTTTCCAACATATGACTAGATGTTTCCAACTAGTATACCGTGTTAGGGAGAGGAAACTGAGCCATTAAAAAAAGAAGTATTTTCATAGGAGATCTTCACAAACATGTTACCTCTGCTGACCTTTAGATAAAGGTAAAAAGGTTAATGCAATAATTTGGAAATTATTAGCCTGAAAAAGGACCGATGACCCTATCAGGGTTGTTCCCAGATTTCTCCAGCATAGCTTGTAATTCCTGGGAGATCATTTGAGCCATGTAGAGACCTTACTTAGTCAGAGTCAAAATATTTTTCTGCCTTTGTAGTGGCTCTCTGAATATATAAAATGTGGAGTTTCCTTTTGTTCCACCTCCACCCCTAGACTTGGGGAGGGTGCCAGAGTAGGCTTTCATTCATGGGACTACAGATTTTCCAACCATATACTGTACCGGAAAGAATAACAGTTGAGATCGACTTCTCCCTAACATATCCTCTCCAATTTTAAGGGTTTGATCATTGAACCATCAGTTCCCTCAGTGCACCAAACTATGCAAATTCATTTTACCCATTTACATCATAGTTCAATTTGGCTGACAGTTCCTTTTTCCCTGGTTTAAATCATGACGGTATTGATAATGCAGACCTACACAAAGAATGCAGAAGAAATCCAGAATTCTGGGTTCTTTCCCAGATCCTTCATTAACTTGTAATTCAGCTTGGGCAAACAACTGTATTTCTTTATGCCATGATTTACTTTTAGGTTAGTGTCGAGCAGTAAAGTATCTCTGGGATAGATGTGAGTCTCAGACAAGTTTACAAAGTAACCTTTAGGTTTTGCTAAAATAGGTAGTGCTAACTGGAAGGAAACATGGAATGACCCCCGAAAGGGAAATTTCAAAGCAGAACCTTCAATAAGGGCCATAATACTAATTTTAATCACAAATTCCTCACAATTTCAGCCCCTTCATTCTTCAGATGTAGATTCTCCTAAATCCAATTTCTATCAATCTGTTTTTCTGCAAAACACACAAATGTGAACTCCGAGAGAGAAGACCAAGAAAAATTTGCTGTACTACTACAACAGACAGTCTACTCATGACTTAGCAGGAGTTCTGTCACTGAGGATCAAGCTCTTTGAAATATATGCCACATTTAATTCAAGGTTACATACTCTGGAGACAGGGAATTAAAACTTTATGTGATATTAAAACACGCAAATTTGTGGCAGTTAACACACCCATAAGAAATTAGAAGTCTAGGTTAAGAACACATTATATTATAATATATATAATAGATATAATATTATAATATAATATAATATAGTATATAATAAATATAATAATATGTATTATATATAATAACATATATAATAATTCTTTCGCAAGTAGTTCATGATCAGTATCTCTTATTTAAATTTTTATAAGGGATACTTTAAGAAAGGTATGAAGACCATTTTTAGTTTTCTATTTTGTTATTTAGTTTTAGGCTTTCTATTTTGTGTTTCTGAGATATGACTAATTTCTGAGAATTGTACTCACTTTCTAATAGTATATCATTATTAAGCTGCTTTTTCCCCATGAACAAACAGTGTAGCTGAAGTCTAAGATTGATTTATATTTCTGCAGTAAAATGCAATGGAATAATTTCTAACCAGGTCTGTAATTCATGAAAATGAGTTACTGTAATGCTTCTCTTGCAGATGAGCTTTTCCTCATAAAAAAAAAAGGCACTTGTTTCTGAAGTTTTGAAAGACAAAATAGTCGGATGAGAGAGCAAGTGAGAGAGAGTTGTGCAAACATGACATTAATTTTATTCACTGATTAACCTCACTCCTAGGTAAGGGCCACAACTGAAAGAGAAGTCATGCACTCTTTACTCTTTCTGACTCAGTGAATCTTGCATTCTCCATGACCCACTGTCTCATGGCCTGCCTTCCCCATATGCAGGGGAGAAAGGGAACTTCTCAGGCAGCATTTGGTAGCTCAGCTCAAATCCCCAGTCACAACTGCTCTGTTTTCAGTGTGGCTCCTTAACACACGCTCCAATTCCCCTTTTATTGTCCTGCCTCCCCACTTTCCTGGGGCTCAGGTCTCAATCCATGACTTTATGCAACCTGTTTCTGTGACAGAGCCTGTAAATATTCATGAGGCAATTGTTAAGAAGGGACAGGCAGAGTGCACCAGAGCGGAGAGGGGGAAGTGGGGCAGGACAGTCACCCATTCGAAACGCAGCCCCTTGACGGACTTTGACATCATCTTCAAAAAAACCACCAGAACTAGACTTCTGAGTGACACAAATCAGGCATTGCACACACCAGCCAGCTATCGCTCCAGGCTCCTTGAGGGCTCAGTCAGCACTTGCATCCATTCATATTGAGTCTATGTGTGCAGCCCTAGAAACTTAAATTTCCTTTAAAATAAAAACTAATGCACAGCAGTATAGTTACAGGTATTGTATGGACTATACATGCAGTGTGCATTTTGCCAAAAGAAAAATTGACAGAATCTGGATATAGCACAATCTACTTTTGCAAGAATAGGGGGCTGCAATGATTTATTTATCACACAGTCTTGTTACAGCAGGAGAACTGTTTCTTGGTTTCTATCATGGAATAGTGGTGCCAGTAACCCCGCAAAGTCACAGGCTCCTGTCACCCTTTTAAAAGGTTTTCCTGCTGATGCTGTTCTTTTCACCAGTAGCTAGATGAAAGCTGAAACCAGGATTCAAACTCAGTACTCTGCCAGCTGTACTAAGTGAAAGCTCAGGAGTCCTGACTAAAGCAGCAAGCAGTAGTGTCTAGAAATTAGACACACTAATAAGGCTACCTGTTGACATACACACCAACTCCAAGGAGTTCAGATTATTTCTTCACTCTCCCCCTCCCCTTTGCATATATGACTAATAGTATTAACTAGTTACATATTATATACATATATTATAACTAGTTCACTAGACTACAAGTTTGGTGTAATAGTGCAAGCTATTTTCAATCTGAGCTTAGTTAAAAAGGCAAATGGTGTCTCAAGGAGCAAGCTGACCCCATTATTAGACCCTCAGGGAGCTAAGACACCAGCCAGCAGTGGAGCCAGCCAAAATGCCTGAGCTGGGGCCAGCTAAGAAGCCAGCCAGGCAAATCCAAAGCTGCTGGAAAAATACGTTTTGGAGCATGGTGTCTGGGACCCCGAGCTACTATGCACACCCTGCTTTAGTGGATATGGGTGTTGGCTTGAATCTAGAAGCATAGATGAGAGGGTGGACAGGGAAAGCAAGTTAGACTGCAGTTACATAAGAGGCCTATTGACTTTTTAATGACTTTGTTATTTGGAAGTAGCAGGTATGTTTACCAGAACATAATCTCCTATTTTACAGTAAAAGGTTTTTACAAGGAAAGGATATGTAAAAAGGGATCTTACAATATATCCTTACAGAAGCACAGAGGGCTAGAATAGGCAGCACAAGAAAAGTGTGATGTACCTGTCTACTTAAAGTCTTTACAGGCTCTGGAAAGTGTATTTTGCAGTCGCTGTTGAGCACAATTGCTCTTTAAAGCCAACAGACAGGAGGACTTAGGAAAAACACGGCCTTCACCACCAAAAGCAGTAAAAAGCAAGAAGATTTAACAGGATCACCGTTATTCAGTCACTTCCAGATCTTTATTGTGATAATAAAGCAAGCTATTTATTAATTTCAAAACACAGTGTGGATGACAGTACAGAAGATAATCCAGAGACACAGGGTCTGTTCTCCCACTGATCATGGACTGAACTGTATTTCGAGTGACTTCCGTTGGTGGGATCACTGCTTTAAGCTTAGCCAAATAACAGGACAGCATCATGCCACATTTCCACATCTGTGACCAGTGTGGAAGAGCATGTCAGCCTTAAACATCAGAAATTGATATCTAACCACATTCTGTATCAGTGGATGAATCACTTATGTCATTATACTGAAGGGTTGATCTGTTCTCATGAAGGTAAGATTTCCTAATGCATAAATGCCTAAGCAATTACTGATGGAATTAAAAAGTCACAATCCTAGATCACAGTACAGCTATTTATAAAAATCCTGTTCTGTTTTCACGTCTTCCATCGGGCCTCAGCCCATCACTGGAAAGGAGCATTTCCATGGGATGCTGGAAGTCTTGAAAAAATGTTTGTTCCAAGGGTCTCTGCTCCCTTTGCTAGGGAAGCATTTTACTGGAACCCTAAGTAAGAGGAAAAAAAAAACAAACCACAACAACCTATGCCCACAAAAGCTACAAAATGAGAATGTAATAAGAATCTTGGGAAATTGAACAGTAGATGGAAATACCTAATATATTTTGGGATCAAAACATGGTGTTATGTCCATGGCCACTTTTAAGAGTATTAGCTTTTCACTCTTGTGCCATCTGAAGGTTCAGGCACAATGCCTGCCCAAGAATTCAGACTGAGTTTTGGACCCAGCTCCCCTTCTAAGGGAACAGAGAGATTGAAGACACAAGGCAGTGAGCCTGCAAGCAGAAAGAAAACTAAGTTAGAAGCCTACAGCAGAAGAGAAGAAATGGCGCTTAGAATTTTTTTTCAAAGGATTGTCAAGCACTTGCAATGCTTCAGGTTGGAGTGAATTAGTACAGATCAAGTGACGCAGACTGTCACACCCTTGTAAAAGCTTGCCAAAACTATCACAAATTTATGTAAGATTATTAGTATCTTCATTACAAATGAAGATGAGCAATAATTAATGTAACAGGAGCCCAGAGAGCAATCTGGAAGAAGGGTGATAAAGAGCCATGACCCTACCAAAAATGGGAAATGGGGCTCAGGGGATATTAGAGATTTCAGTTTCCCTTGAGAACATAGGCCAAAAAAATTTTACTCAGTTACACAGATGTAACATGTTTGTCCTGAGATGACCGTCACCCCTGTTTGTTACCTAGTGATATACCCACAATTTTCAGTCCTTATGGCATTTTATTCTCCTCAGTAGAACCTGGGGTATCTCACTGAGCCAGGGTCTCCTAGTGCTTCTCTGTATAAATAGAAGTACCTTTTTAAGAACCTTGTCACCAACGTTTGTTTCTGTTTGAAGTCCCAAGTAACTACAAATCAAATACATAAGATACTATATATTTTTGTGTAAAGAGAGAAATGGAACAGAAAACTTTCCTGCTGTCAGAAATGCTCTTTTTAATCACTAGTGCTTTGGCAAGAAAACATATGTGCACATACACACAAGTTTACTGTTTCTCTAGAAGTCTGATCTCTTGTACTTTAGACCAAATAAAAAACAAGGAACAGGCCAAATTCTGACCAGAATCTGAAGCAAAGTTAAGTTGATCTGCAGTGTTGAAAGACCATCACTGTTTAAAACAAGTAATTACAAGGCAGTGAAATTAACTTGGGGTAAACATAGGCTACTGTTGCTTTGGCACATAAGAGACTAACATGGTTTAGAAACATCACTGCTGTTTTCTGCTCACAAGACCAAGGAGAGAACATCACCATCCTGAAGACACTAAGACTTCTGACAGGAGAATGATAGATCTGTCAGAACAGAGTAACAGCAGCCTTAAATGAGCAGGAACATAAAAGGCAACTGGAGAGATGGTCTTCTGTTAGGAAAAGTCATCGAGACCTGCTACTACTGGAGATTGAATGTTGCTGCTTTATCCGGGGGATAAGGCATTTAAAACAGGAAGGAAACATGAGCACGTTTCATCTGGCACCTGGTGAAGACCACAGAGGGTTGGATGTCTTACAAACCTGGAAGAGTATCTGGGAACGCAGCAATCCCAACAGGGTGTGCATCACTGGTTTAGGCACATTTATGTTACTTAGCGCATAGAACACTCTAGCATTGTTTGCAGATTTTTTCCACTAAAAAGGCAGGGTATCAGACCTGTCTCCAATTTCTAAGTCCCTCATTTATGGTAACACTCAAAAGTGGAAGAATCTCCATAAAGATACAGAATGAACTGAAGCAATGGAGATGTAATCACAAGTTTCCTTCTGCTGAAGTGATAACCTCTGGCCAAAAGCCAGCAGAGACCCAGGTGCAATGACTTCTAATCCTTTGCCAAATGATTTCCCATTGTTTCATTCACTGAAGCCTTGAAAGTGACTTTGCAATGGTGCTCCAGGCATATACAGGAGGCTTCAGTGTTCAAGAGCACCCACTTTTAGCTCAGAACTTCCAGCAAGAGAATGTATTTGTTCGGCATTTAACATCTATGCTTCCCATAGCATCTGCACTACCTTCTCCATTTCAAGTACTTGAGAAGCAAGGCAGACTGCTGTTTTTTCACTTAACCATTAATCATAATGAAAAATCAAAACAGAAAATGTTTCAAAATATAAGGCATATTCATTCACATGGAAAAGTGTGGTTAATCTTTGCAATAGTCACTTTGATAAAATTATGCATTAAAACTAAGAAGACAGCAAAGAGGAAAGTAAAGCCATTTTTTGAAGTTTAAATCTTCCTCACGGAATGCCAAAAGTCACAGATGATTACTGCTTGTCTCTTACCTTTTTTTATTTGGAGGTTACTATTAACAACAATTTGGAGTTAAATCAAGACCCTGATAAGTGTTTTTCTAATTTTAAAACAACAAAAAAAATATACATTCAAACAGATGTAGTTCACCTATGTATTAACGCAAGGAACAAAACACAAGAGGTTTCCAAGTGGCATGCTGAACCAATCAGACATCAAAAAAGGCATTTTTCAGCATAACATTACAGATAATAACTTCAGAGCCACTGTGTAACAAATTTTAGGTCAAAGATAATCAGCTTGTATTTGTTGATACTAATTGCAATGGAGAATAAACACAAGGCATTTAAGTTTATGAAAGCATAATCCATGTACTTACCCTTTTAGTTGTTTCATTTTTTCTCACTGTGGCTAACCAGAAATTTAACAGCAACATTACCATACATCAGTATCTTCCCTTTTGGCCAAAGGAAATGGACACATTTCTGCCTTCCACATAAATTTTAAAATTTATATCTAAACCAAAACACACATAGGCAGGTCTGGAAAAAAAAGAAAAATGCCAAATTTTTCATGGAAGAGGTAAGCAATGCATTTTCTAACCAGCTGTATTTTAAAGTTGGGACTCCAAAACTAGAACTAGAATGGTCAGACACAGATCTTTTTAAAAGGACTATAGCAGGCACATGAAGTTAAGCTAAACACACATTTAAGTAAAAAAGGGAAGTTACTGAATCAGAAAAGTGACCAGAAATTTCTTAGGTAATCAAACTATAAAAAGAGCTCCAAAGCCTTGATGGATACACTGGACTTTATCAAATCATTTAGAAGTTGTGTAAGACATGAGTCAATACGAAAACACTGGTGTAAAAGCAGACAAAAGGAGCTATTTATTATAGATTATAGTGTTTCAGCTTGCCTTTCATTGATACTAGCAAATGCTACATTTGTCAGAAAAGGAAATAGATTCTCCTACATTTTTCCCAGATAATCAAATGCTACCTATAAGTAGTATGAGCAGTAGCAGAATACCACCAGTTCTACCTTTCTTTAAAGGTAGAAATTTCCACATTTCCATGTACACCTAATTACCCTGCTTCAACAACAACAAAAAAAATTGAAAGACTCCACTCTCTTGTGAGGAAGCTGCAACTGTACGTTGAACTATTAGGAGAGCTTTGGATGTTCATCTGGCTCAACCGCACGTAGACTGCACATCCATCCAGCTGTACAAAGCAATCATGGAAAACTAAAGATACGCCCGAACACGTACACTAGCAATGAGTGGGCCCTGAAGGATTTGATGAATGAAAAATACTCAGTATTGTGAACTTACGTTTGATTTCCACTGTTTAGGGAATAAGGCTGACCTTTTGGTTACCATGCAACCTAGGAAAATGGGAACTGAGAAAGTGTGTGTCACCCTAACGAAGGGCTTGAGTCAGCTATTGCTCAGCATCTTATGGACCATCTGCTGTCTGGGTACATGTCCTGATTTAAAACTGGTCCCCTGCCAAGGAAATAAAACGAAGTCTGGACTATTTCTTCCTGAAAATAGGATTAAGGAACTTTAAAAGAAAGGAAACATTGTATCATCTTGATATACCACTATAAAAGTCAGGTAAAACCCAGGAGATCAGACATCCTGAATCAGTTTCTACAGCCCCCTGTATCAGGTACCCCTACAGTATCAGGTTTATATTTATAAAAGTAAAATTTAAAGGTAAATAGGCTGAAATAAAGACATCTATGGGGAAGGGAGAGAAGAGGAGAAAAATAAAGTCCTATTGAAATAAATACTTAAACAGAACAGCAAGTAATCACTGACAAGTGATGTATAACGCAAGCTTCACCTACAAAGCTATACATGACGTATGTACAATGGAAAACCTGAACTCTGTTTGAGGCTGTAGTCTGAAGTCCCTGTTGCATTTACACAAAGAAACCAATAGAACAACTCTTTTTGTTACCTGTCCTTGCAGATGTGAGCTTATTGATGTCCCGTATGACATAACTGTTATTTCTTTAACACTCAATTTGATAGACATCCCAGAACAAAGTAAGAAAGAGTAAAGCTAGCAAGAGTTTCCAGTAGATCTTTATTATGAAATGTGATTTGTCAGAATCATAAAAGGACTGTTGCCTTCCAGTCTAATTTCTTTCAAGTAATCCATGAAAGATCTGAGAAGGGATATTGTGCCAAAAGATAAACCTCACAGGTGTTTTCCTTCCCCCAACATACACTATTAGTCCTACTTTCCTCCCTCTCATTTCCCTGTAGAAATTCCTACACTTTTGTTCCTCCCTCCTGGAAGAAGATAAGGCACTGTTAAAAAAATCTGTCAGATTTTGTTAAAAATCTGCAGAGGTAAAAAAGGAAGGGTGAGGAAGGAAGGGAAACCTGAATGCTGTGTAATTAAAAATAATCTGTCATTCTCAAATAGGGAAGTTGGCTTGACAGATGAACTAGACTGCTGTTCAAGCATCATAATAAAGATGGGACCACCTAGTTTTGTTCTCAATTGTACCTTAGTTGTACCTGTCAGTGTAAGTATTCCTGATTTGTTGCTACTTTAGGTTATCACTACAGTATCAAAACACCTCAAAAACATTAATGAATTGTTATCCATCAGCTACAAGAAAGATTAAAGACACAGAGACTTTAGGACCCTTACCCAAAACAGCATGGGAACACCAGGCACAGCAAAGGACTCAATCCTCTTCCACAGTGAAATGACTATCAAATATATTTCTCTGTCTCGTGCCTATGTCTTTACCTTCATGCTTTCATCCACACCATCCCTGCACTTCTTTTCTGTCCAGTAAACACGACCCACTCTCCTCCTATACCTGTCTTAACTGACATTTCTATTGTAATCCACTGAAATGTTACACTCCACAAGAAGGATTGCCAACCAGTTGCTCTGTCTACTCCAGGCTGTTGAAAAAGAAGTGACTATGTCATCTTCCATCCTCACAGAGGAGTGTGTCAACAGCACGTAAAAAAATGGCACCATGACTTCCAGCCAGCCTTGCTGTTGGCACTACCCCATACACAATGGATGCACAAAATTGTGTAGCAGTGACCAGAAATGAATTTGTATGCTCCTACTCGAAACTGCTCAGTTCCATAGCCTTCAGTTAAAATATAATCCCTGGCAGCACTTTTCGGATTGGGCTACTCCTGTTCCCTCAGAAAGAGGAAGCAGGAAACATAACTCATAAGTGGATAGGCCTATGATGTTGTTTTTCTGTTAACACTGCAGTTTTGCACAAATATATTCATGAAAGTAATTTACCCATATTTCTTTTCCCTTTGTTTGAGCTGTAAAAACTTTTAGCAAAATACCATTATTGTATGCCTGAATGGCACTTCTTATACTGAATGTACGCTTTATGCTTTGACAGGTGCCTCTATTTTTGATGTATAATTTTTATTTTATTATGCACATTTTCTGTGATGTACAAATTAATATTTGATATGACTTTTTTTCATTACTACCTAATGGTTTCCTTTGGGAAGGAGAGTTTGTTGTTTTATAGTTATGTCTGTGTCTTAGACTAGCAGCCAGTTTAAAAAAAAATTGTCTTTAATCAGAAATGATTCCATTATATCGCTTCATTTTTTCAACTGTTCCGTCCACAATCTAGTTGTATAACATAGATCTGTAACATTATGGTCAAGTGGACCCAACCTAGCACTTCTCTTCATAGAGAGGAACATCTTTCTCAGGTGAAATTCTTTCTGAATGATATGGAAATGCATGATAGTATGGCAATAGTATTTACATTTATACGTAATTATACAGCCATGCAATACAATGAAACTCATATATATGTGTATACATCACAGATCATTAACAATAACATTGCTGTATTGCCTTTTCAAAGACACTTCTGATTAATGGCTTAGATTTTACACTTTCTTTTCAGACAACGGGTATATTTAAGAATCGGTTTTGCACTAGAGGAAAGAATTAGATTTAGATTAATGGCTAATAGCTTAAGTTAAAAATAAATTTTAAAGTGTTTTCAACATGTTGCAACTCCACTGGAATTCTCTTCCCCATTTTTTGTGTAGTGAAAACAATCAGTGCCAAAAAATAATCCAATACAAAAAATCAGATGCAATTCCAAGGTGGCCCATTGTCCTCAGCTAGGAAAACATCACTCAAGGTATTAAAATGCAATTCTTTAATAAAAAGCTTTTCTTTTTAGCAGTTACTTCACTTCAAAAGCAATTTTACTTGCAAATGAATATGTAAAACAGTGAAAGACTTTAGGAGAATCTCCAATACTAATTGTCAACTTTTCAGCAATTCAGCTGAATTTCAACATTTGCGCATTCGATACCCTCAGACATGAGAACAGGATCTTAGCCAGGAGCCTCTAAATAGTACAAACATTTGTGGACTTTTACAAGGCAGGTAAAGACTCAAATTATGTTGCTAATTAATTTTATATTTCCTTTGGCTACCCAAAGAAACCTGGAGCTGTTCAGCATTCATTGAATGGTGGGATTTTGCCAAGTATTCAGGTATGCTATTAACAGAACAAGCCAAAAGAACAGAAGTCATGCTTTCTGTAATACCTACGGAGAAAAAAAGTCAAACTCAAAGCAAGTACATGCAAAGCAAATACATATATACACAAGACAGAAAGGGAGAAAGGAGTACCAAAGCACCCAAGACATCTAAAAACATGTAAAAAACTTAAAACTAACATTACTACAGAGGTAAGACAACAAAAACAAGACTAACAAGACTACAGTTCAAGGACAGCAAGTATCAACCTACTCCAAAGAAAAATATTTAAAAGAAATTGAGGACAAAATGCTAACTTGAGCAACTTGCAAAAGATGTAAGATGTGGTTTGTGCTGTGCATACACTGTCCAAATAGGTTACATAAGACTTAACTGATTTTTGTAATTAAGCATGGCACAATAAGCCAAATTTTCCTACATACCTACATTGTGTAGGTGTGATTCCCTGGAGAGAAACAGACAGATGCAGTGAGTACAGGCAGGACATTAAATAGAATATTTTTACCTTCAAAGCTGCTTCCCTGTCTCCTTTTAACTTGCACAGCCTATTTTGTTTTGCTTAAAAGGATCTTGTAATTCAACTGAAGATCATCTTATTTAAAGATCCTAAAACCCTGATTACCACAC
>JAOXNO010000063.1:14396584-14417758 GCA_028565335.1 Limnodromus scolopaceus | reverse complement strand
TTGTTTTGCTTAAAAGGATCTTGTAATTCAACTGAAGATCATCTTATTTAAAGATCCTAAAACCCTGATTACCACACGCAAGTATTCATTTCCCTCTTCACCGATCAGCATAAAGGAACAGCATCTCTCAGTTGATTCTCAGGACACAAATGAAACTCAGCACTCTTTGCTTTTCAGCCAGTGAACAAGTTAATCTGTTCAGTTGATATTAAACGGGGTATCCTTTATTAACCACAACATGAGTTATCAAATATCAAACTACTTTTGTTCCCACACAAAGACTTAAATGACCAGTCCTCTCATTTGTTCATGCAGCTTTTTTCATCACAAGATGATACTAGAAAACTACGCTGCTCACACATGCATTTCAATGCACAGTTGTTTGTGGAAAGCAGTGAAGGGTGTATCTGTACTGCTGTCATGTGAAGAGATTACAGAAACTTAGGTAAGTGCACTGACATCTGTGAGTTTTTTTCTTACATATTTTATTTCAGGCTTTGGAACTGGAAATCTCCTATTCTGAATAATACCAGAAGGCTTCAATTACACTTAAAAAAACCAAAACAAAACCCCCAAAAAACCCCAACCAAACACCAAAGAAAAACCCCATAGAAAACCACATAAAAACCAGCCAACCAAACAAAAACCAAAACCCAATAAAATTTTATGCTGTTTCTTTTAGTTTGACTATAACAGGTTCCAGCTCATGTCTCTTCATTTTAATCTATACTTTCCAAACAAACTGAATTTAAACTTGCAGAATGCCATTCAAGTTTATCACCAGAATGGCACAAATGTATTTACCTCTCACTTTAGATAAATAATATTCATGGTCCAAATACATCACAGACGCACAGCCAACCGTAGCTTTATCTGTTAACTTCTGATGACACACCTGCTGGAGTAAGGATATGCTGAGCTGCTCCTTTTAAGGTTACTTAAATGAAGCAAATATTGTTTAGAAGAAGCGGAATCAGACATTGTCATTTAGCCAAGAACCGCTATGTCTGATATATTTACTGCTTCGGCTTTCCTGTCAGAAAACTAATCAAGAATTGCAGTCAAGTTTTCCTCTAGTCACAGGAGAGGCACTCAGCCTTTTCACCTCTGTTTCACATGATCCCACATTAAGTAAAAAAGCCATGCCTTGACTTTATTGGAGACATACAGCTGTCTTAAGAATCTACTATGTGGATGTATTGCTTATAAAGGCATACCTTTACTAAAGAGATTTCCAATTTTTCAACCTAAATCACTCTCAAAACGATTCTCAGAGTCAATGCTCTCTTCTCATCTCATCATTGATCATGATAATTTTGACATGAGCTCATTACCACACTGCATAGAACATCTGTATGAGAAATGCACAGGACTGTCACAGGGATCTGCTGTCAGGGATCTACAAAGAAGAAGAAAAGTGCTAAAATGGAGTTTTTGCTTTGTTCAGCAATCAAGAATACCCTTCCAGATGCAGATATACAGGTAGTAATTTTGTTCATAGTTCAGCAACCAGTTCTCCTTACTCTGTTGGGAAGTAGATTAAGATATAGCAAATCCACATCACCACTTAATTCTTTTTTAAAAGGGTCAAAAGTTTTAAGTTGCATTCTTTAAGGCAAAATTTAACAATTTATCCCAATCACTGTTGAAGCATATTTTCATAAATACCTCTGCTATCTCCTTCAAAGGAAAAGAAAAAAAAGACCCCAAACATCTTGCTCCAACCTACTCTTCAATATTTGAATTTCAAAGGTTTTGGCCTCCTTAGTTTAAGCAATTCAAGAATTAGCATCTTACGCAGCCAAACATTTTGAGTCACTGTTTTAAAACTGCATTGATTATATATTTGTTAAAATTGTCTTTCATGGTATAATTCCATTCAGCTGAAAGAATTTAATTCCTGTTTAGAGAACATGCAGGTTCAACCAGCTTCATCTCCAAGCTTTATGAACTGAAAAATCTCTCTTAATTGCTAAGAAACTGGATGCAAGAATAAGGTTCCATATGTCTCTGTTATATCCGGCATACTCTGCCTCTGTTCAAGCCTTACGTGTAGCAATTCCAGACTTTAAATGAGAGGGCCAATGTTAACAAAATGCAATCCAGCTACACATGTTCGGAGACGAATAACCATCTGAGACAAATGGCCTTGAAATTGCATGCTTACGGGAAAAAGTTAAGTTGTATATTAAAACATACAAAATCCTGCTTTATGGTCCCTGAAGAAATGGATATAAACGTGCAAGTGCACAGAACATTTGCATCGTTCTCCTGCCCATGATCTGTTACACTGCAACACGAGTCTGGGCTTGAGGCAACTGTGTTCCTATGCCAAAATTGTATGGAATGCACAAAAAGGTCAAGTCTAGGAATTTATGTGTTTCGCAGTTATATAGAAATTACGGGAAAGAGAACTTGGCTACTCCTGGCGTTGCACAGGTGTAGTTAACTGAGAGCGTTCTGTGGGTCAGACTTTTTCAATCAAAATTCCACTTTATCAGAAGCAATGGCCCTGTGCATGTGATTATTAAAACTGAAAAGACAGCTTAGTCTGGGAGAGAAACTAAGGGATGACCTTCAAAATTCTTTCTTTGCACGACCTTTCCATCAGTAAAGTCTAGGCTTTATGTTAAAGGATCACTATCTGAAAGAAAGATAATTAACAATAAAATATTTAGTCTATTTATGTGGAAAAAACCTAAGACTATTACTCTAAGTTTTCGCTTGGTTATGCTCTTCAGTGGAACAAAACCACTCAAAAATCATCACAGGAAGTGTCATTTGAACTTTTAAATGTATAATGAGTAAAATGCTTCAGAAGATAAATGGAAGAGCTCACCAGTCGTTCTATCCATAATAAGAAAACCTGAACTCCCAAACTTTTAAAGTGTATGTTGTTGTTATTATTATTGTACATGCATAGTGTCCTCTAACTGTAGCAGTGTATCTGGAAACAATTAAACAATTAAAATAGCTCTGTGTCTGAGTAAAAATTCATAGACCTAATGGTGTATGAATTATCAAGTGAATGCTGAGACTGTACCAAGCGTAAGAGAAGCAGGCTCAGCACAGCTGCTTAAATTTGTTTAAAGTAACAGATGAGACGTAGCACCAGTTTTAAAATGGTGAGGCTGCCAGACCGACAGAAGTCAGTTGAAAACAGTGTTGCTCTAGAGAAGGGGGCTTCATCTTACCTGAGCTTTAAATGAACATGAAGGGCTATGTCCTCTACTACTAATGAAGTGTTATGAAGAGAAGACAACATAATCCCTGGCCAAAGAAGACAACATAATCCCTGGCCAAAGCATGCTAGCACAAACACGTACACTAATGTACTACATAGCAAAGATTCGTGCACCATAACAGAAGGTCTCCTATAAACACAAGATTTCAGGGGAGTGGTTGAGTCACCATCCCTGGAGGTATTTTAAAAGACATGTAGATGTGGTGCTTAGGGACATGGTTTAGTGGTGGACTTGGCAGTGTTAGGTTAACTATTGGACTCAATGATCTTAAAGGTCTTTTCTAACCTAAACAATTCTATGATTCTAATGGGAGATGGCACAACAAGCAGCAAAATGTATGATAGATACAATGAAGGAAACGTAAGAACACACAGCAGGAAAAAGAAAAGGAATAATGAGAAGAAAAAATCTGGGCAATTTTCAAAGATAAGCATTAGGCTGACTCTGAACAGCTGTCAGCTACATGGGACTGTCAATTTTTTGTACTCTCAATATTGTATCTGTGAAGAACACTACACGTTTTTACTGTTTCTTTGGAATTAAACACAGTAACAAATGCTATAGCATTCAAATTAAGGAACAAATTTTTCCTTCTGAACAAAATAAATGCCTAAGAAATCCTTCAGAATTAGTGGCAGCTCATGAAAGAGTGTCCCAACAACGGCTCTCCAAAGCAACACATTCAACTTTGTTTGTGGGCAAGGAAGCAGTCTTTCCACAACACAGGGTGTGCTACTCAAGTAGTAATCTGTCAATGCATGGAAAGTTAAGAGTGTCTGGACAGCACAGTGGTGGGTAATGTAATACAGATGATTTCACCTTCAGGTCTCCAGTTCAAAAAAATTCAGCCCAAAAAGTGTCATCACCTGGTAGTTTTTACTACTTTTATTTACAGTACAAAATTTCCCAGACGGCCAAACTGAGATAAAGAGTTTCTCTCTACTCCCATCCTTTTTGTGCTATGCATTGTGTCTATATTAAAGAACAGACTCTCTCTACAGATCCCATATTGTAAGCAGACTACAGATATGAAGGAAAAAAGCACATTATTGAAATACATTATTGAAATTTGGCAAGTCAGACATAAAAGTGATTTTGACTCCCAAGCTGATGACATTCTGACGTGCTTTTTGTGTGTTAGGATAGCTTCTCTCCCCCACCCCTGAAGGCAAAATGCACACATGTGCAGCAAGATCCGAGCTCCAGGGTGCATCAGCCTTACTAGACAAGTGCATGTTTTCCTTTCAGCCCACGTGGAACAGGGCTGATACCTCCCAGGAGTGCTGGGCTCACTGTACACAGGCTGCAGAGATGGTCTGTGCACACAGAGAGCACATCCAGGATTCCCAGACATCCAGCAACCTGGACTGAGCTACCACTCTCAGCACCTGGGAATCCTAGGCAAAGGTTTAAAAAACCCCAAAGCTCATTTTTACCTAGACAAAGCATCCATAATCAAGATATAACAATTTGAGAAAGGAGACTTTCTTAACAATTTGATTAAAAGGAGCAGGAATCTGTGCTCCCACTCTGCTCTCCTAATAACAGAACCACCTATTATAATAATTATATATAACATCAATAAAAAAACCTGTTAATGAATTCTCTTCTAACTCTACAGATGGTTTTTCCAGGTCAAGCTGGCAGGGTGAGCAGGAATCCTGCTGAAGTTTAGATCATAGTAAACCTTAGATCTACCAAACACTTCTCATGGCTGCCAAACTCATTTGTTCTAGAAACTTACACCATTTTCTCAGTAAAATAATAATTTTTTCAAGTATTGGAAAAAAAAAAGTGAAAGCCTCAAAAATGAGGGAGCCCATTCAGCATAAAGCTTCAACAGCATCAAAGAGTTCCGAGTTATCTCTCCATATATGTATCACCATATTATATCTCTATGTAATCAACTGCCTCATCTCACCATTCTGCAATAACAAACAGTAATTCTCTCACTCCAATTCTATTTCCACTGTAAATCATTTCAATTCTGACATCTTCACTGGGGACTAAATAACATGTGACCTTATCTAACTTAAATATGGTATTAATTTTAACAAGAAAAAAAGTGGTTTATGAAATTCAGGAGCTTAGGGTAACTGGGGAGATATAGGTCTGCCTCAGGGGGTAGCATATGGATTTAATTTTCTCTACATTTTTCACCAAATTCTAAGAACTACAGTAATGTTTTTCTATTGGGTGGCACAAAATCATAACTCCAAATCTTGCCTAGAAGAATCAGGGGACTGAATGCTGCACTGGGCAAGAGAAATTCAGAGCAGTTGAACAATTGCAAAACCTTAAATAGACCAGATTTCTTTCCAAGCTTTTTCATGTAACTTGGAGAACCTTTAAAAAAATAATTGCCTCCTTCTTTGAAAAATAAGAATATGCTCCTATTAGGAAATATAGATAAAGACCAATTCTCCTTCCAGTTATGCTGTTGAAGTGTGGAATGAAGTTCAAGAAGTTAAGCTGCTACGACCGTAAGTCTAAAAATGGATCTTGCATGAGACCTTTGAGATAATTTGTCAAAAAACTTTCTGATTCTTCAACAGGAACTTTCCAAACCTCAACAAGAAGGAACCCCCTAATCCTAAAGATCTTCCCATCTTTCTATACATACAGGTTTGTTTCTTCTGTTGTTTGTTTTCTCCTAAACACCGTACAACCTAGCAGAGACTGGTAGGGTAACCTTCAAAAAAAGGGATAACTTGACTTGCATTAGCACTAACACATATGGTAAGGACAACCTGGACACACACACACAGAGCTACATATTTTATAGGCATATTAATCAGAAACACCTCATTTATTCCATTGCTTTTACTTGTGCTTTTGAAAAAAAATCTTAATCATCTCATTTTAGGTAGTCTTCAAATAAGTTGTCTAAAAAGCACTTATTTTTGTTTGTCTTAACATCTTACCTATTAATTTTATTGCATGCCCTCTAACTCTTGAATTATGAAAAAAATAATCAGGAAATAATAATTTCCTGCTTGCCTGTAATGTGCTTGTGCCTGCACTCCCTCCGATCACCCTTCCCAATCTGGAGAGTCGGAGGCTACTCCAGCTCGCCCTCCTCCATTCCGCACCTCTCATTATCCTGGGTGTCTTTAAAATTTTTTCTAGTTCTGCTACATCATGAGTCAGAGAAAACTAGAATCTAGTGGAGCTACAAGTGTACCAGGGATTTACATAATAGACTATGTTGCTTTCATGTTTTGCTCTGATTCCTTTCGCCACAATTCTTAATGTGCCATTTGTGGTTTTGATGACTGTACTGTTAAGCATTAAACCAATATTTGCACAGACTTTACCAAATCATGCCTATTTGGTACTAAGGGATTAAGAATATATCCCTCCGTATATACATACTGGCATTTTTTTTTTAATTTGCACCAAATTTATCAACACTGATGAGAACAAAAGGTGAATTTCACTTAGTAAGCACTATAAATTTAGATGTGACTATTTCTGCTGTTTGACTGCAGTGTTTTATGATACACATTATGCTGGGATTTAACAGAATTACCCTAACTTGGATCCTTAGTGGAACATTCAGAAAAAGCTTGTATTGAAGTCAGTCTGCTTGCAGTGGGCAGGCTACAGCCAAAGAGCCCAAATTCACACTACTGTTACTTCATTGATGGCGATGAGGTGTATCACAGACAGATTTGGCTTAGAACATTCATCAAGCAAGACAGAAATTTCTAGAGGAAGTGGTGTCATCAGGTATCCAAAACCAAAATAGCTTCTCCCTTTGTACTTACAATGTAAGACACAAAATAACACACCAATATAGGACAGGGGACCAGAAGCAAATAGGCTGAGAATGTCTGATTAGCACAACAGCAAGTCATTTAAACTGCTGTCAAGTTTGTGGGAATGAGAGAAAGAACTTTAAAAAGCCCTTCAAAAGAATAACAAGGTTTGGTTTGCAGGCCTTTTTATATATTTCCTTCTATACATCCAGTGCAACACCTGAGAAAACCTGACTATAAGACTTCAGAAGTGTGTGTGCAAAATAATAATAATAAAAAAATCACTAGACAAATTCATCAACAACTGTAAGATGAAATCTCTTAGTAAAAAGTTGTTTTAAAAATAAGTGGTTATTACCATATTAACTAAATCTGGGTAGAAAGAGGTAGAGAGTTGCATGTCATTTTGCAGCCAATTCCATCAGCTGCCATAGAAGCAGCTGTGAGCATTTCCATCACGGAGCTGAACTGTCTCCAAGAGCATGGTTTTCTATTGGTAGGAGAAATGATGAGACCCAGAGCACCTCACCTCCCACAGAAAATCCTGCACCGTGTCAAAGCTAAGACAAGCACTTCTTCCTGCTGAAAGCAGACACCTCTCTCCTTCAATTCATGATATATCAGAAACTCAGCACAAAACAATACCAAACACACTAACACAAAGGCTTATAGAAGGAAGGACTCCTTAAATATCATCTATCCCCTGTGCCCACCAAAAAAGCCCCCAAACAAGTGCAGGAAAGGCATCCTGATGGACTATTAAAGAGCTTGGAGCCAACAGTCAACACATTAGGTAACCTCATTATCCACTGCCTAGTGCCAAAGGCAAAACAGGTGTGAGGATACCAAAGCAAGAGGAAAGCACAGGCTGTTAATAGAAATCTGCAATTTTAAGGGCATTAAAATATTTCCAAATGTTCAGAGAAAAGCCTCACAGTGGAGCAGACGTTTATTAATGGAAAAGCAGAAGAAAAATGTGAATTGCTGGAAAGATGCATCATCCTTAAGACACAGTTTGTTTTTCCCCTTTCTCAGTTCAGACTATTAATGCTAAGACTTAAGGGCTTGAGTGTGATTTTACTCCCCACAGAGAGGAACAGGAAAGACCAGTCGCTATCTTTTTTGTGTCACATATACTAAGTTTGTCATTTCAGAGGAATGGGACACTAGTGTCTTTTTCAGACTCAATAAATAAGACCATTCAACAGGAGAGGCCATATCACAATTGCAACCTTTCAACTTCCACTAGTCCACCATTTCCAGTTCAGATCTGGAAATAACTGCTATCAGAAATAACTACTAACCAGTAGCAGATTCTGGTGAAGTTAGTGAAATTACACAGCTCCAGAGTCAAACTGAAAATCAAACCTTTTTCTTGAGCAACCACTACAATCAGATTCTGGAATCGGTATCTAGTGGATTGAAATACCTGGCAAGAAAATAAAGACTAGTAGAGTTCCAAAAGTTGTGGTTTTAGAGCATCACTTTGATTCTGTGATATGCTTTCTCAGACATTTAATGGCAGAATTTAGCTGAATTTATTTTTGTGCATTCCCTCAGTTCCCACACTTGAATTACACAATGCCCTTTCATTTACTACAAGGTACATAAATACCTTAACATTGCTCTTAATGAGGAACATTCTTATGAGATGCCTCAGGTTTTTATTGTTATTAACAACTTTCAAGAAAAAGACACCACGTTCCAGAATTTCCATGTATATATAGTCTTCTATTTCAGTTTTGTATTCAAAATATAACTTATTTTCAACAAAATATACTTCCACAAGCCACCTGCACATGCTGCAGGACACACTGATGGAATTTCAATTTCAAAGGATACCTGATGTTCAGAGCTTGTGGTGGTATGAAGACCATATATGGTTTTTATTTATAAATTTTATTTATTTATTTCAGTGAAGCCATAGGATTTGCAAACTGGACTTCTACTGGAGGGAATGCATATATGTGAAGGGAACAGTGTACCACCTGAGTGTCAAAATGTCCTAAGAATTATTTACTAGCACTTCAGATGCTTTTTCACATTCAAAACACAATAATGCTGTCTTTAAAAAGTCTTTAAAAGCTGCGATAAACTGGTTGGCAAGTAAACATATACAACAAAGTGAAGGACAGAAGGAAAAAAAAAGGATAGTGTTAGCAGTTCAGACCAAAAGCCCATCTACCCAGTATCCAGTTTGTACTAACTGATAGACAAGGGAAAAGGGAACAGGAATGGGACAACAGAGCGAGTGTGTGAATGATTAACGGTGAACCGCAGCAGTTCTCAGTGTAACAGCTGATATTTATACCCAGGCCTCTCAGTCTTTCCAGTGCTCGCTTTCCAATAGATCACAAGCTCCTGAATCATTTCATGAACACACCACGGGCTGTGCATCCATGTCATCGCTGTGCTCTGACCAACCACCTCACTCTCAGCGAGCACAAAGCAGGATGGACATTTCACTATCACTCTTGGCTAAAATAATGTGAAAGATGTCTAATCATGCAGACTCCCAGATTAAACCAGGAATCTCTAGGGCAGGAAACTATTAACCACATATTTGCTCTCTTACACGTGCACATATCCATTTTTCAAATAGGGCTGGAGCTCTCCAAAAATTAACAGAAAATTGTTTCCCTCTTCTGGTAAAATTTCAGGTAATTTAATTTGCTTGGTTGATGTGTTGCTCTTCTCTATATCATAAATGGATGCACACTATGCTTCCTATAATCCGGAATACAGGAGTCTAACATATTACTTGTTAGCTTTCTTCAGAAATATGGTTTAGCGCTTCAAATGGAAAACCCAGAACAAATAAGCCTGGTTCCTCAGCTATGTAACTGTTCACTATGATTGTGCTTCTTGGGATTGTTTGCCAAAATAATTTAGAAAAACATTTTGCACATTCTTTCCTTGCCTGTGAAAGACATGAAAAAATTTTGGAAGTTTCATTACCTACTTATAAATACTTAAATTCACTGGTGGAAAAGCCAGTACTAAGTGAATACCTCTTGGTTACATACTATTCAACTCTGCTGGGAGTTCCTACACAACCATTTGTGAAAAACTTTTACCTTGGAAGGAAATAATCTTTGAGCTTCTGATTCCTGACTGCGGATCTCCTCATGGAACTATTTCCAGCAGGTACCTCTGCTATTTAACAAGCAAGCAACACAATTTAAATTACCATTTACCAAGAACAAGGTTTCCTATACTTTTTCCACCCTTCCACTATCAATCTGCTCTGGCACAAACCTATGCGTCATAATTTCCATGGAGTCACGTAGACTGTTTTATTGAAAAAAATCTTTCCAGAAGTTTTTGTTGAACCATCACTTTAAAGACTATGTACAACTCAGAAATAGCACATTTGCTTTTTTTTCAGCTGTCCCTGTATTCCCCTCAGCCTTTAAGAGTTACTACCTACCCACTCTTGAACATTCTTCCAATTAAAACTCTTTGCATCTAACCTGATCAATCCAGAAAAGTGACAACTATAGATTCTCAAGAAGCATCTCAAATCACAGATGAACAAATCCTGTAAGCAAATCCTGACAGTGAGTCTCCCCTTGATACACACACAGTTCTCTAATGTTTCTCTTGACTGACTATTGTGCTGAAATAAGTTCATACGTCAAGTCTGATTTCTTCCACTACAGATCATCATACTTTTCCAGCACAAAAAACCCCCAAGTATAAATCACATACTTGCTGAAACGCTTAGATTGGCATGTTATCTCATGTAAAAGCAAGGTAGCAAGATCTCAGTTGTAGAGACATGGTATTTTTTTGTTAGGCAAATTGCACTGTTTTTTTTTCTTTATATAATGCTTCTGTAGGATACTCAACATTTTTCCCTCCTCTGATAAAAGATATAGACTGATAACTCAGTATGTATATAGTGTTCTTCACTTCTGTATTTCAAAATACTGATAATTATCACTAAATTAATAATGAAAATCCTGATACAAAGATCTCTCTCTTCTCATTCCAGCAATAGAACATGGAACAAAACTTGTGAGCCTGAATGCTCGGTTTAGTACGTTCTCCAAATAATTTACATCCCATTATAAAATAATTAGACTGGCTCAGACTAAAAAATGACCTTAAGGAAAGTTCAGGAATTTTGGGTCCTAGGATGTGTACCAGACTCCCACGCCTGCTCAAAACAAGTCTTAACATCAACAGTTCAGTAAACATTGAAACTAAAAAATTCTGGTCCTATTCCCTCCATCATAATAATCTCTGCATTTATTTTCTCTAAGATAGTCCTTGTTTCAGCATCCCCTTTCCTTCCTTCCCCACTCATGCCTTCCAAGCTCTCCAGCTCCCACCCACACTGCCTTCCTATCTGTCTGGATAACAAGCAGTATGTGCAAAATTTATACTGGCTGACCAGCTAGTAATTGTGAGCCAGCTAGTTGGCAGGATGATGCCTCAGCATGCGTAACATTTGAATTCTTCATACATATCTTCTTGTAAGAGCACCGACTCACACATCTTTCCTTTATGCAACTCCCCTTCTGCACAAAACTTACAGAAACTTAATTCCCTTGAGATACCAAGCTGTAAATGAATATATGATATCATACTGTCTAGAGACAGGGGTGGAGGTAGATAGGATAACAGTCTTCAGATACATCACTGAGCTGCTGCAAAAAGGGTGAGTACTCAATGAGTAGGATGAGAAGAAAGAGGACTGAATTTCATCACTAAATATTCAGATTAGATATGTAAGAAATTATCTAACAGTTCTAGTTTAATTAACTAAATTGCTGACAGAAGGTTGGAATGGCATCACTGGGGCTTTCAAGAACAGGTGAGTTGAAAGTGCTGGAAGGAAATCAGGTGTAGTTTGATTCTGCTTAATTGGTGGGCAAAATGCCTTAAGAACCCAGCCATTCTTGTTTGCTGAGATTTAGTTCACATTAAGAGAATAGAATACAGAGAATGGCAGGGTATAAAACCACCATCAGACATAGCATGAATTTATTTGTGACAATCTTCAGCGAACTACACAAAATGAACCAAACCCTGTCATCTTCTGTGGTGGATTATCAGTTAAAGCATAAAGAAAAGTTATAAGAACACAAAGCTCACCACAGTGATTCTCTGGGGGTTCAACATCTTTAAGTCTGACCCCAAATTAGAAGGTTAAAAACCCAAATCTGTAGGAAAGAAAACACTCAATTATAAATAGGTTCTGAAAATCAGCTTGGTTCATGCCTTGTATTCTTTATTCAGAACTGTCCACCTTATTCATCATTGTCCCATCTTACCCCAAGTCATTAAATATTCAGGCAGGGGTTTCTTTTCTCACTTTACTCTTACTATGTTTTTTAACCCCACTTGGGTTAAGTTATTCAATGAATGTTTCCCTTTAAGAGCTGGATGGCCCTGCCATCTTAGCCAACATGATGTGTTTCCAAAGAAGTTTCTTGCTCATCACAGTAAGGAATGAAATATTTTTAAACCCCAAACTTCAAAATCCCATATGGTCTTGAAGTCCTTTTCAAATAAACCGAGTGAGTTTACAGTCAAATTTGCCCAAGAAAACCTTCTAATGGAGACTGAAAACTATAAATGTTCTCAGTTTATTAAAAAATGATTTGACACCAGCACAGACTATTTCAATTTTTTTTCCCCTCACACTGCAGAGCTAGACACACTTCTCAAAATATTTGCTTTCAATAAAGTGACAGCAGCCCCTCAAGAAGTGTTATGTAAGAGCCAGTATTTGATTTTTTCTGTTATATTTCATATTATATTGTCTGTTGAATAAAATGCTTTAAAAACATTAATGTAATATAGAATTTCAGACTCTTAATCATTTTGACAGGTTTTCTGAAACTCTTCAGAGCAACATTTGAGTAAAAAAACCCATGCAATACACAGCACTGAAATAGGTGCAGAACTGGGGGGAAGGGGAGAGGAGGGCTAGAAAGGTCTCTGCTCTAAAACACACGCATTCATTAGAAGAGAAAAATGCCTGGAAATTTGGCACGAAGAAGAGTGTTTAAATGAAGTCTGCCTGAGGGGATAGCCCTGACTTGCACTCTTACCAACTGGATGGGTATCATGTGACTGTTAACAAGTATTACGTAGCAGGTAAAAAATCTCTCCGAAAGAAACCACAACACCGTGCAGCACCGTGAACAACTTCAGAGATAATACTTTCTAAAGGAGAACTGTTTCTAGATTGATGCATGGTCCATACACAAACATATACAGGCAAAAATGACAATAAACCAAAACATACCATATGCTGTGCTTTTAGGATGTTCATTAAAGGTGAATTTAGATCTAAATTTAATTTACAAATGCTCAGGGTTTCAGGTCAGCTTATTTTGAATGCTGACTATTTTACACCTTAACTCCAGTTTTTCAGTGCATGTAGTCATCTCAATGTATACTTTAACTTTTAGACCTATGTTCAAGCTGCCTTCATCTTGCATCTTAGCTTTCTGAAAGGAGTCCACCTGCCAATTTATGTGCTCTCACCTGAAAATCAAATACACAGTTGAAACACAACAATGGACTAAATGTGTACTTGGTTTTCCAAACCACAATTATTCAAAAAAAATACTTCGGAACCAAAACAAAGCAGCCTTCATTCGCACTACAGAAAATTCTTGTATTGGACTGAGGCACTCAGTATTCATTGTCCCCCATAAGACATGAGTAACTAATTTCAACTATCTATAAATAAACACATAGTCTTTCATACAAGGATCTATTTACTTCAAACACTATAGTAGGAGACATGGAAGTGCTTTATAACTTTTTGTTGTCTATACTTCCTCCTTTGGAGAAAGTTTGAATGAAAAGAACATCATGTGTTACTTTTCAAAACATTACAGTTAGCAAAATAAACTAAATGTTTAACATGTATTTTATAATTATACTGTCAATAATACTGTCAATATCACATTCAGATGGAGACAACTCCCTAACAAACTTCCAACAAGTTAACTAGCCACCTTCGCCCACTTCTCTTTTAACTTATGAGAGAAATGAATATTCTGTACGAGCTGCTTCTCCAAGAAAACTCAGCTCCGATTCAGCATCTGGAGGCAGATGAAGTATTGCTTTTGCCCATTTTCACAGCTGCAGCTGAATAGCAAGAGAAGGTCGAGTGATTAACCCGAGGTCGCCAAGTGAGTCAGTACAACAGGATTACAATCATTAACACTCCTGGCTGCCAGTCTCAACCCTTGCTCTTCTTCTACCACATACACAGACTTTACCAGCTTTAGCACACAAAAATGATGGACTAGTTAATACCAGACAGAGAAAGAATGGGCAATTTTCCCTATACACAGCAATGTCAATCCACTTAGTCTTGATCCATAAACACTTTTCAATTCCAGCACAGCGCTGCCAATATATCTCACTTCTGGCCTGTCAAAGGCTGGTGTTCGTGCCGTGGGCCCCTGTTGAACAGCGACTGCCTGCTGAGCCAGATGCAGAGGTGGCTGTGGAACCAGACAATTAATTGGAAAATTCAACGGCAACTTGCACACCTGCATCCAGCAGTTCACTGACACCACAGAAAGGAAAAATAATCTGATCAGTGCAGTACAGATAGAAAGCTCATAGCTGGGCTGGATACACTCGTGTTAAACCGCATTCAGTCACACAGTATTTTGAGAAGACTTAAAATGGGCATTACTTAAGCTATAAACAAAACCAACCATTGTCAATTAGCACCGGTGCTATAGTATATGCAAGCCAACATCATAGAAATAGATGGTATATTCATAACCTGCACACAGCAATACCTGACTGTAAATACCCACGTACACTATAGCTACAATGACAAACGCAACTTCTTACAAAGGTTGCTTCCTCAGTGGTGATTGCAGCAACTCCAGATTAAGATTCTGACAAGCTTATTTTCTTAAATCTAAGTTTAAGTCATAAATACAGCTCTTACTGCAGTGCCCCTTGACCTGTACCAGCTAGCTTTAATCAAGTTGGTACCATCATTCATGAAAACAGGGTTGCAGAGGCTTTGCTCACTGAGACCACTGACCACGCATCTGGACTGCCCTGGATTCATGGCTGCTGGTGACCACAACCTGCGGACTGAAGTTTGCTCAGATGTGTCTATGTGAGATCACAAGCAAGGATCACAGTACTTCGAATCCAGAGTTGCATGAAAAATATTCTCCTCGTAACCCAGCTTTGTATATCCAAGAGGCCTAGACAGTCCTGGAACTGTCATCTTTTGTCAGATTTGTAAGCACTTTTCTGAAACAAAACTCTGTTTGAAGTATCTGTTGCTCACCTACTGACGTTCTGTAATATCCTTAATCAATCACATCTGACACAATAGACTTCCTCCATGAAAACTAGAATCAGCTTCAGTGCATTGATTCACTGCCAAAATCCTTCAACTGGTGTCATAGGGTAGTGGCATTTGTCAAGCAACAGCACTGTGCAGGATACAGCTTTAACAGTCAACTTATTCTGTTCTTCAGTCAATGGCATGGGATCATGTGGAAGGATTCAAGAACTGGAAACAGATGGGAAAGATATCTAACTCTTGAAAGATAACACATTTATGCTATACCAGTGCTTAATTTGTTTTAGGTTTTCCTAAGGGCATTACACGTACAGCTCAGAACAAAATATACCTGCATAGATGAGACTATAGGAATTCTGTATTTTCTTATCGATTATAAATGAAAGTATTTTAATAGTTATTAATTACACACACTAGTGCTATGCAGCTACCATTAGTTGGTTTTGACACTGGGATGAGGAAAGAGAGAGAGAAAAACTGAAAAACTATGTATATGGCATCAGTGGGTAACTTTTGAAGCTACAAGATAAGCTTAGGATGAATGGCGAGACAGGACTTCGGTAAAAGGAAAATAAAATCAATTCTCTTGAGCATTCTACACACAGACTGACCCCCTATTTTTCTCTGCCAAGCAGCTTGAAACAGCCTGCATTTTTAAGAATCACCACTCAGAATCTTGGACAGGTATAAGCAACAAAGGGGAAAAGAGTCAGATGCAGGCCAAGATGGCCAGCAGATTTCACCTGTAGCTATCCCAAGGGCACAGGCCACTGTTTCTCTTCACTCCCATACACTGTCTCTTGAAGGTGGTAGTTTCCAAAGTGACATCATCTTTCTTTCTGCTGCTACTTCAAGGAATAGTATTTCCAGAGAGTTCAGATCTCAAACAAATGAGCTCCCAGGCAGCTAAGTATGTACAAAACAAAACAGAACAGCAGTACTTGTATAGCACCTGTAATCCTAAGATCCTACAATAAAATATTGAATAAACCAAACAACACCTTTAATTTGAAGACAGATCCTTCAGTTTGATCATTAAAAATATAACAGAATAACAACAAAAATGAAATTGGCACAGCACGTAGGTCCTTATTTACAAGTCATCTGTCCCTGTTTCAGTCCTGGGGTTGGCCTTTTAAGCCAGATAAACCTGTCTCCAACTGGCAGGCACTTTGAATTTTTCATTTCATAAGAATTCAAGACTTCAGCAATACAGTAGTCACTAGAGCTCTTAAAATTCAAACTGCACACAAGAGTGCTTGATCACATCTACAAATTATGTTCTTCTCACAGCCATCCCCATTGGAGGATGTTCTGCATAAGAAAGAGGAAAAAGTACAGTCTTACAAGCAGAAGGACTTCTTCAACAAAGTAGAAATGTGACCATCCAACTCTTAACCAGCACCAGATCAAAGCATTCCCAGGAACTGATTTCATTCCCATATAGCAGAACAACAAAGCCCTTAGTTCTTAATTAGTATTTGTATGAGGAAGATCCTAAGTCAACTACTTAGATGGCAGTAAAAGACAGGTGTGCATTTGTAATAACAGTTCCTTTACAGAAGAAAAGCCAAAGGGTTTCCTTTAAGTTGCACACAAAGTAGACATTTCAACTGCTCTCATGTTGTAGCAGTAATCCAACCCACTGCCACGCAAGGTACCCCATTCCCAGTCAATTCAGTCTTCTGTTTGAGGGAAAACTGCTGCTGAGCCCTGCTCAATCACTATGGAGAGCACCTAGGGCAGGAGTGAACACCTTGCATCTCTCTGCTGTAACTAATTTGGACATATGGAAGGAGGCAGTGAAGTCTGTGTTCTTTTTGGCCTAGGAAATACCATCTGCAGCTGTGAAATTCACACGAGCACCGAGTTGGTAAAGAAAACAGATGGCAAACAGAAGCAAATGGTTAAAATGTTCCCTCCACTGCAACACATGTGAAATCCCTTATTCCAATGGGCTGCAATAAACCTATGACTGTCAGTGCACATATAATGTATTGAAGAATATTTCTTCACAAGGAAATAAATCTGATTTTTATCTAAGCTGGCAGTAAACAGGGTCAAATATTTAACTGTTTCTGTGGCAACTTCCCTATTGTTTTTCAGTTTTTGGTTTGGGTTTTTTTTATAATGCCAAAGTCAGAATGCTGCATAGCTACAGATCACACGGATGTGAACAAAGGTGAGAAGGGTCCACGGCAAACACCAACTGTCAAATGAGGAAAGTAAATGTTTATCGTAAAGAGCAAACTGTGGTGCCAGATAGAGGAACTTAGCTTCACCCACACTGGATTTATTGTGCATGGTTTAGTCAAGTGATTTATATGGATTACACCACATTTTCCCTTTTTGTAGCTTGCTTTGATAATCAAAAAATATTTTTGTAATTTACATTAATAGCTCTGCAACATTGTGGAAAATATTAAAAAAGACCTTTATATTTTTGGCACCTCCTACTGCAGAGGACTGCATACAATCAACACTCTTTTGAACTGTTCCAAAGGATTTGGCAAGAATTTGAGGTACACCCAAAACATCATGAAAGACCCTGTACTGAATCCTCAGAAAAGCTGGTCAGTGAATGTCCAGGTCAATAGTTTTCTTAGGCCCAAGACCACAAGCATGCCTCTGCCAGCAAGAAAACCATTACACATACAAGTCACTTCCATTATCTTAACTCAGTGGGTTTTAATAACAACAATAATAATAATAATACACATTATAGAAGCATTATTTCCACAATCACTGGATCCCAAGTTGGGGAATACTTTCAGACTATAAAAGGATGTCACCACATAAGATTTCTGAATGAAATCAATTAAGAATTGGGCTTTTTCAGGACATGTTGGTGCCTCAACAGCACAAGCAAAACAAAACACAGCAGAGAAAAGTGCAGTGTAGTAACCCAAGAATGGAATTCAGAAAAGCCTGAATCTTTGATTGTAACTATTGCTCTGACTTTGGACCTTTATTTTCCTATTTATATTTTCTTAGCAATAAAACCCCTCATATCTCAGAATAGGGTTGAGCAAGGGATTGAAAGGAAAAAAAATGGAAAGTTTTGTAAATGGAAAGAAGTTAGCCCTTGTGGAAGTCACAAAGAATCAAGCCAGGCTGCTTGACACAAAGAGCAACGTCTGGCTACAAGCTCTTGCCGCACTGCTGTAGAATTGCTCCTCCGCGGTCCACCAGGGCTGTTCACACAACACGAGGAGGATGGAGAAGAACTTGAAGCTAATATTTGCTATCACTAAGGTATCAGGCCTATGGGCCACATGAAGCTAATGCCTAAACTTTCCGATTTAAGAATGTAAAATTTAAGCTTTCATTGTTAAGCTAGAGCCAAATCTTGTTCCAAAGATATGCAAGGCCTGTAGCAGCTTCTCCCAGGGCCAGAAACTAGTAACTCTAGTAGAAAGCTAGGGACACCTAAAATTTCCCCATATACATATTTCTTTTTACATGCAGTGAATCATCCTAGAAAAACTCCTTCCACACACTTTGAGACTAGCTGGATACATAGTATTTGGATAGCGTAGTATTTGAATGTAATGGAATAAGAGGAACAAAACTGACTTTTACAGACTGACCCAGAAAGAAGAAAAATCTCACACAAAACCCAAATCTTAGTATCTTAGAGAGTGATCTCTTTCCCATGTATTAAATATTAAGCAGAAATAATCAGGTAGGATAATAATCCTACATTTTAATAAATAAATCCACAGACATTGGTTCCCCCCATGAAATGTAACAGTGAACATATCTGTTAACCACACGCATCAGATAAATCTGTGATTAATTAGCACCAAAGAACCAGGCACTGAATTGTCTCTGGTTCTCGTTGTTATGCATCATCGGGACTCCAGGAGTTAGCTAAAATCTATCTACATAGGAACAGAATTGACTTCCAGATTTTTGCAACTATTAAGATACCAGTTACTGTTAACATCTGGATCAGTCCAGCCTCAGAATCCACCCAAGCCTGAGCTAATTCCATATTTAATCATATTAATTCTAACCTCAACAGTGACAATATGTAAACCTTGTCCACATGCTGAACAAGAAGGAGGAAAGGCAGAAATTTATCTCTTAAAATTAAATACCAGTGATTAATAAATCACATGTTTATATCTCTTTGGAGGAATACTTCTAATACAGAGCAAGTCCAGCCAGAGCATTCCATGCCAAATCAAATACTCATATGAAAAGAAAAGACAATTTCTGCCAGTTCCTAGGTCCAAAAAAGCTTTAAAAATTGGAGAAACGAAAGCATTTGCCCTCTTTCCATGAAAACCCAGAGTGCTGGGCACAAGGAAACATAATGTTCCCACTGATCTCCAGTAACCAAGGTCAATAACAATAATTTCAGAGTTATGAGAAGTAATTTGATGCATTCCACTGTGTGTGGGGAGAGCAACTCCTTTTGATACTGTAGAGACTTCCCTAAAAGATAACTGCATTATATAAGAATTCAGATTTCTCCTCTTTCCCACCCCACCCCCCACAAATATTGTCCAGCTGAAGATAAGATGCTTTCTCCCCCAGTTATAGAGGATTTGGAAAAACTTGTCAGAACCACAACAAAAAGAACACAGAAACTATTTAAAAAAAAATAAACGAAAACAAAACCAAAAAAACTTGGGTATCATTTTCCCTTACTCAAGGGGAAGCTTATCAAGCTCATCTAGATGATTAGCTTATAAATCTTGATTTCAGAAACTAGTCAGCTCCAGGGAAGAAGAAAAGCAGTAGCTGCATAAACACTTTAGTCAAAGTACTAACACAGATCTGATCACTAGTGGAAATAGTATCTTTCCCCCCCATTAAAAAAAAACCAAACCAGAAATGCTAGAATAATTTTGGAAAGTCTAAGCATTTAAAATCAATTTGAAATTTAAACAAAGCAAACCAAACAGCCAACAACAGTTAAAAAAACCCAACAAAACAAAACAAAAAAGACACTCACAAATAAAAGCAAGCAGCAATTAAAAATAAAATGTATCATAATTAACAAGTACTTTTAGTATTATCTCCATTTCTCACCAACCTTACAAACTGCAAACCTATTTCCTTTTTCACGTAAGTGAAGATAATATTGATAAAGAGAGCCTTGACAATGAATATGAAAAGTTTAGTGACTTTTCAATGAGAGTCAGATCCAGCTCCACATGCTAGCAAAGCAGAGGAGTCTGGAATATACATCTTATGTTCTTTAGAATATCTCCATCTCCAGGGATATAATTTATTTAGAGTTTTGTTTTTCCATTTAAAGTTTCATAGGCCCCTGTTTAGGTACTTACATTTTCATGCTTTACCTTACGGTATAACCGCAGCAACAGCAGCGGCCTATACACATTTGGAGAGCCATTCCAAAGTAACCCTTCTGATTTTGGTCACTTGGAAAGAGATGCAAACACCTCCTTTTCTTTCTCTCTTTTTTTTTTTTTTTGACAATCAAGGAAAGTAATTTTCCTGAAAAAGCATCTCCCAAGATACTGGTTCTCAGACAAGTTTCACCAGTCATGGGAATCTGAGATATTTCGAAGTTGCCTCTGCTCTCCGAAGATGAATCTACCAAATAACATGGCCCCAGCTATTGCCCATTCTTCACCTACAGGCTTGTCCCCGCTTCTCAGTGTTTTTCTCTATCTGTTCTCAATTACGGCAGCTTTGAGTTTGTAATCACAGAATCACCTAGGTTGGAAGGGACCTTTTAAGATTATCTAGTCCAACCAATGAGGGGAAAAAAAACCACAAAAAAACCCACACACACAAAAAACCCCCACCAACCCAACACTAATCCATATCCCCGAGCAGCATGTCAACTCGTCTCTTGAATACCTCCAGGGATGGTGCC
>JAOXNO010000063.1:14381372-14396484 GCA_028565335.1 Limnodromus scolopaceus | reverse complement strand
TTCCCCAAGCCTGTAGCGCTGCCTGGGGTTGTTGTGACCCAAGTGCAGGACCTGGCACTTGGCCTTATTGAACCTCAATTCAATTAATCTCCATTTTGATAATGGAAGTAGATATCATGTTCACAAACTCAAATAATCCCATCTTGAACACCCAACTAGTGAAGGTTAAGTTACTGAAAAAACCATCCAGTTAAGACAAACTTGGCCTTTTTAGACTTAGCGATTTTGAACAGATGACATGCCAAAATAATGAGAAACATTAGAAGTCTCACCACTTATTTTTTAATTTAAAAAAAAAACCCTTGCCTGACTAATTTCAAGTTGTCTAGAAAAAAAAACCCACCATGCCATAACTTCCACTGTATGGAACATGAGCCATATTGGGTCAATTCTGGCAAAATCTGTAGGAAATGCCATGAATAAGTTTTGTTGGAAATATTGTTTAACAGCATTACTAAGAAAACACTGATAACATTAATCTCTAATGGCACAGAGCAAGGAGGCCAAAGAGAGTTAAGAAAATGCTATTATTTCCTCTCTATTGTAAGGCTTTAGATTCTGTGATAGCCATCCCCACAGTAAGTTGCTGTGCTGAAAACATCACTTCTAAACGTAAAGACAACCAGCGAAGAGGGCTGGCATTTTTCCTCTAATCTTGAAAAAGCCAGTTGGAAATGACACCTGCAACGGGAAGATTATTTCTTTACAGGTATCTCTTCTAAATATCTTCTACTTACCTGTCTGCCCATGGTGGCCTGTGAGGCAGACAGTGTAGCAGACAGTTGGGTATTTTTTTTAATATCTGTGCAGACAGAACAACTATTATCATTCGACTGGAGCATAGGTTTTTTTATCGACTCAACACAGCCGTACATGATGATACAGGCAGAATCTAGAAGAGAAAAACATGTAAGATTGCACATTAGATCAGCTCAAAGGTCCATCCAGCCTATCTCAAATAATGGTTTTAGTTGGATATCTAGTAAGGAATGAAATCAAGGTAAGTACATGACACTTCCCTTCTTTCCCAGCCTCAACCTATTTTCAACTCCAAGTTATTAATCCTCAATAGGATCCTCTTTCATGAGCTTTCTCTGTTTCTTCTGAAACCTCCATAAGCTTGTAGCATCCACAATGTCCTTTGGCAAGTTCTACAGGTCTGCTGCTCATCATATGAAGAATCTCCTTTTCCCCCATTTTGAATGGGTGCCTATTAGCTTCATATGATATACCTTAGTTATTATATTAGGAGAAGTAATAAACACTTGAACCCCTCTGTACCACCAATGACTGTGCAAACGTCCACCATTTTATTTGTTTCCTTCCAAACTGAAGATCTTACTGATTTCTAGTAATGAAGCTGATCTACCCATAGTTTTTTTCACCATTTTTTGTTATTCCCTGCTATATTTAAACTTCTTTTATGTCCTGTCAGAGATACAGCTAGTACTCAAGAGGTAGACAAGTCACAGACTTACCTTTAACCTGATACTACCAATTCATGAAAAATTATTTACTTTCTTCCCCCCACTGTTTCCAGGTACTAAGAAGATGTTTCCATGGAAATGTTGTCATCATGCCCAAGACCTTGCTTTTAAGTGGTAAGGGTCACGTTTTTACATGTGAAGGTAGTACTATCATTTCCCCACATGCATCATTTTGTGCAGCACTTACTTACACTGAATTGCATCAGCCATTTCATTGCTAAATCAAAGTCTTACATTTCTCATAATCTGTCATTTCTCTCATAACACATTAATATGGCACATAATCCTATACACTGTGACACAGGCTTGAGATTTTAAGGATGAAGTTTATCTGGGGTGATTGAGTATATATTTAGAAAGATATTACAATGAATTATTACAGAGAGAGAAAAGATTATTACAGGAGGATATTCAATTCTACTTGCTACTAGAAAAATACATCATGAGACTAATTTCCAACAGTTCTCAGAGGTTCATTGCTTTATTTCAAAAGGGAGTCAGCTGCAGCTTCCCTTCCCACTGGGCACACACATCTTTTCTTTTTCTGTAAAACAGTGTTAAAATAGTTGTACAGGAAACTGTAGCAGAAAGTTTTGAATCCCTCTATCCTACCCCCTAAGGCATTCAAACAGGCCTTGTAACTAAACAAAAACGGTGCTGCTAGAAGGGGCTGGAATGCCCATCTCACCTCTCGGGAGAGCCCAGTGACAGTACTGGAGACTTAGTCACTCTGCCTTTACACAATACAGGAGCCTTCCTTTTTTATGCAAAGTGGAGCAGCTTCAACAGGTGAGAAACTGTTCTCTCAGTTTTTCCATATTCCATGTATAAGAGGGATGACCAGATACTTCTCCTGTTTTACTTAAGTAAGACTCAAGGGTTAACACAGCAGTTTGCCCATGGTTAACTCTTATAAGTGTTCTCTCAGCATGGCTATAGGTCAAAAAAAAAATCTCAGAACACTTCATTTACGGCTCCCAAGACAGCTCATGCAAAAAGAGCATCAGAGTTCTCAACTTGCCAAAAAGGTCTTCCAGCATGCTCAGAAACAGGAATTTAGGCTCCTGTTAAAAATATTGGTCTGAGTTTTACACAGCTCCTCGGTTTCACAGTACACAACCCATAGTTAAGCAGTGGAACACTTTACTACAAGATAGTGCCAGTGCTAAAAGTTTACAGTGGCTCAAGGGAAGATCAGACAAATTAACAAAAGAAATTCAGAGGCTTTTAAAGTACAATCTCTCTGAAGCAGTTCTTGAACCCCAAATTCTTGAGAGAAAGTTTGGGGGAAGTATCCCTAAAATAAAATTGCAATATTTTTCCCTAGGCATTTGCTTTTTACTGGATAAAACAAGGTCCTATGCTATAAGACCTCACACCTTATCTCTAGTAATTAATAACTCCTGTGTCAGCACCAAGACAGATAAATAATGCAGAGATTCCCATGGCACCCTGTTCCATTTCCATCCACAAACAGGCAATGTAGCCAGGAAGATGCTTTGGGATTCAGGTCTTGCAACTGACTGGTTGGACCAATGTGCTTTATCAGACTACAGGAATCAGGCTGGGCAGATATCTGCTGGTGGTTACGGAAAGACCGTGGAATGTCTAGGTTGCTTTCCCAACTTTATCCCAACAGCTATGTTCTTTGCAGGACAAGCCAGTTCATTTCTTTATGTCTTTCTCCATTGGGGTAAACTTTCACCTTTATTTTAAGCCAGTTGCATGTTAAAATAGAAAAAAGTTGCAATCATAGCACATAATCCTTTTTTCTGCAGTTACAAAAGTGGATGGATGTCTTTTCTCCCTGTGTTATTCTGGATTCTTCTTTAACAGCTCTGAAAATTTAAAGCCATCTGGTAGCAGCTGTGTCTTGACTGCACACCTGTGCTTGAGCTGAAGTGGGGAAAAGTTCAATAAGGATTAGACTGTAGGTGCCAGAACGTCTCATTCATTCCAGAAATATCGTGCAGTTTTAATATTCCCCCACGACCACTTCCCCCTTAACTGGTTTATGCTTTACTCAGAACATACAGATTAGAAAGACAAAGCAATTTCTGGAGAGCACAAAGCCCTTGCTGTTAGGCGTGTAGCAAAAGTTTCCATGAATCTCTGTTGATCCTGGACCTGCACTTGCAAAGCTATATTGATTCAGGACAAAACTAGGCCTTTGGCTGGGCACTGTGGCGTTCTGTAGATATCTACTCATCAGCAAGCCAAAGTAAACTGTACTAACAGTGACAAAACACCATTCTGAGCAATTAGACAATACCAACCCTGGTAACATCTGCAGCTGCAGGGACCATATAGTCAAGTGCAATCAGGGAGCACTCTAAGGATACGACCTCTGATTATTTCCTTATCCAACCCTTCCTTTAAATTCAAGAAAATAAGCAAGCTGTGTATGCGAGACACGCCAAAGAGAACCTCCCAACCTGCAGAAGTTCAGAACAGGACAAGCTAAACAGGTCACTAATGGCTCTTCTTTTATAGCATGGCACCACTTCACTGCTGCTGATTCACTCACTTTAGTCGTCTTTGCAAGGACACGCATTCCTTTAAGTACTCTCTAGAGGTAAGCAATCTAAAACATGGGATCTCCCCCATACTTTAATCTTATTACATACACTAGGGCTGCTTGCCATAATCTAGCACTGGCTTTATGCCACTGACTGTAGCTTAAATCCGTCCCCAGAGCAGCTCTCATCTTGATCCCACCTCTTCTTTATCAGTGCAATGCCCTGCAGTTTTTCCTCCAACTCAGTGCTCAGTCAATGCCCTGGCATGGTTCTAAGAACACTATGTTGTTAAAGGTATTATCATTTTAATTAAAAATAAACCCCAGACTGTCTGCAGATAGTTATTAATGACCTCATGACATGTTATGCTCCATCCATCTTTTTACCTCCACCAATCATCAGTAAGACTTTGAAACAAGCAGCATTCTCTCAAATAGCAAAATGCAGAAGCTGAGCAAAATCCCAGGCATTTTTACAAGGAGGAGGATTATAAATGTAAAACCTTGCAACATTTCACATTAGGTAACTCTTTTCCCTGATTCTTGCAGTTAATAATTGTGTGGATTTCATGAGCATTCCAACAGCTGGCACAAAGTGTCATGGGATTTTTCAGCATTAAACAATCTGTGTGAGATACAATTTCCTTCTAAACCCCTTGTCTCTTTATTAATCCATCAAAATGAAGCAATGCAATATCTAATCTAAGTTTAGCTGTTCTCAAAATCCTTCTCTATAAGACATTAGTCACACTTAGATGCCCCCTCTCTTTAAAATCCATGGGCACTTCTGTTCTAGTTGGTAGTGATAATGCATCACCTGCAAGAGTGAAGTAAAAAGTATTCCCTGACAGGAGCATAATCTCTCTAACAAAATGTGGTTTTCCAGAGGTTGAAAAAAGCAACTCTTTTTCTTCCAAAAAACCAAGTTTCGATATGTACAGAAAGTTGTGTAATCCAAAATTCACCCTTTCTTTGTCCCCCATGAAAATCTTTTAGCCCAGCAATTTAATTCAGAAAGAGAAAGAAAGGAGGTTAGGTACTTCTCACCATGATATTTAAATTTAGCAAGAGTCTTGGGTTTGAGCAAAGACGAAGACAAGAAAGAAAAGTAGGCTCTTCCTTGAAGGACAGAATGCATCATTTGAACTTCCAAGAAAATCAAATGGCTGTTCCATTTCCTGTAAACAGCGATACTCTATTCTCCCATCCCAAAATGAAGACTATAAATGCTTCTCATTATATGCAGGAGCCCAGGCGAAAACCCGATGTCCTAGTACCTCCACAAGATTGGTTAAAATCCAAAATGAGACTTGCAAGCTGGCTGTGTTTAAATGCCCAGCTTTACATGCAACATCATGGCTGAAGGAGAGGGATTTTTCAGTTTCGGCAAGGTCACTGCCATGTAGAGCTCAATCTCAGACCTCTATTGTTCCACATACCTAACTTTGAGCAAACAAATTATTTGCACAAGAAGATCTGCCAGAGCTGAGTTTCCATTCCCCACTGAAAACTACGCCTGAGAGCAAATGAGGAAAAAAAAAAAAAAAAAAAAGAGAAAATATGTACTTGGGCAACTTACTTCTTCGGGGTGCGCTGAGCTGGGATGGGAATCAACCCAACCACCCGCTCCAATTAAGGTTTCTTCAGAGCTGGCTGCTATGAAGTAAAGGAGTTTTGATACACCTAATCTCTAATGAGATTTTGCCCACACACACCCCAATTAATTAGATATTTGCTTACAATACAGTTTGATTTGTAACATATCATGAAACCCTGCCAGAGAGGGCTACTTCATCATCACCCCTGGCCTGACTTGAGCCAAAAACGGGGACAAGAGGAATAGGCATTCACAATACACTTGGCATTCAGTTGATGCATCTCCTGCATGGCACATTTCTTCTCCAAAAGGCTGTGTTCTCAGAATGACCTGATGATATAGCTCAAAGACTACGTTTAATAAACTTTTACTGATAAGTCCTTCTCCAGTGTCAAGATTTCCTCTGCCATACTCCATCTAAAAAAAGGTGTCCTTGTCAACCTCTATGTCACAATCTTCATGAGACCTATGCTATTATTTCTTAGCTACTCAGCGAGTGCCCCATGTAATACGGTAGAGCACCGAAGACAGTCTCATACTTTGGGTTGAATGTTAAAAAATTAAATCCTTTTGACTTAATAGCCAAATTGGTTGAGCAGCACTCCAAAGCTATCATTCATACAGCGTTTCCTTCATTTCCCTTCTTATGATGAGAATGTCTGTTTGTGAGAATGAACCTTGGTTCAACCTTGATCTTCATAACTTTCAGTAACTTGCTCCAAAAGAAATGTTAGCCGAAAACGGTATCCATGTACTTCTTGAAGGTTGTGCAATGCCACAAGTGATTGAAACAGATGAGGAATTCTGGCTATTCATTGGGGGCAGGATGTTAAAAAAGATCATAACTATCCGTGATATATTCATCACCACAGACACAAACATCCATCAATTTAAAGTATGTAAAATCTTCTACAGCAGAAGTTTAAACCGAAACTACTTCATATGCATTATTTCATTCTATTCCAATTGATTTTTACGATGCTCCATCATGATATCCGAGTATGAATTCCCATACCACCACTGATAAAGGCAGCACTACTTTCAGTGCAGTAACTGGGTTGTGGTAGCACCTCAGGACTGGGTCTAGAATTGTGCCCCTGCTGTGCTAGCTCTTGCAGAATGGAACAAAAGACAGACTTGTGCCAAATAAATTATCATCCAAGTACTTTAATTCCTATTATGCATTTGTGAAAAGTGATTCATGTGTAATTATTCAGTAAGTTAATACAAAATGGGATTCGTCCAAGCTACAGTTCTTAACTCACTAGTGCTTCTAAGATACTCTGAGATCCTGTAATAAGAAATTTCTAAGAAGGACAATAGATTAAAGTAAAAGCTTTAAGACTGTCAAAATGCAATGGTTGCCATTTGCTTCCACACAGATCTACTTGGGAATCAGTTCCAGAGCCAGTACTTTAATGGCTTACATACTGTATTTTTTTTCAAAAGCCATTAGGGCCTTTGAAATCCCATAGTAGTTATTTGGCATGACTAGAGAACTTCTATGCCAGAAAAACATTCTGCTCACCAGGATGAGGTAGGGGAGGCTCCTCTTTAATTGGGCTAGTGACCAGTTCTCTTAAGAAAGGACTTTTACTTCATTATTCAAAGCCACTTCCTTGAGGATAAGAAGGAAAAAAACTAGCACGTGAGTTGGCCAGTCAAAAACCAAAGACACAGAAATATGCAATATCATGTCAGAGGGAAACTTTCAGTCTGGGTTTCAGAGACCACTTATTGAATAGATGGGGAAAGCACTATTGGATTATTTAAAAAAAAAAAAATGCTGTGTTAAAGAGAGATAAAAAATACATTGAAGTGATGTCAAAGGTACTTACAGATTTTCCTTCCATTTTAATTTCCATTCAAAAAGAATACAGTTAACTTGATTGTACAGAAAGAAAAAGTTATGCCCATATTTGTAAAGTTGCTTACAAGATTCTGCTTTAAATGCACATCTTCATTCTCAATTCCAACATCACCTACAGCAGTGTTAATTAAAAAAAGTTCAAAGTTCATCGAAATCAGTATTACCATAGTTACATCGCATCCTGATAAAGATCAAAACTGATATCTGATTATTTATCTCCAGCTACTTATATCATAAAATTAAATCATTTTGTAATTAAATTTCAAAAAAAAAAAAAAAAAAAAACCAAAAATATTTAAGCAGTGTATACAAATTTAAACAACTGCTAAACTCACATCAACCTGTGATGTGCTCAAAAGTAAAAACAAAAAAAACCAACCAAACAAAGAAATCTGTTCCTTTTCTGTTTTCCCAATTCAGTATTTATATCCAGTTTTTTTTCATGGAACTCATAGACAGAAGAACCAAAACACTGAGAGAAGTTGCAAAACTTGGAAGTCCAGATTCTACTGAAGACTCGAGAGATTCCTCTAGTTTGGGTTAGTTCCCAAACTCCTAGATGCTCATTTTAATTGAAGCATGACAGTTTTATTCTCTTGTTACTCACGTTGCTTTTGCATCAGTACATGTATCCCAATCTCTTAGTTTTCTAACAACATTATGAGCTAAAGAACCAGATCCTTTAAGTTCAACCTGTCATGACTTTTCATTGATGACAGAATATTACATATTCTCCTTGCAACTCAAGTCCAGGATTTCACAGTAATTCACTCAATTCATGTAAAGTTTGGTGGGAAATGGTTTCTTCTTTTTATTCCATGCCACGCCTCAGCACTTCAAGTCAGCAGAAGGTGGCTCACGAACTATTGATTCATTACCTTCAGAACTTGCAATAAGCTTTTCTGAGTAAGCCCTTTGAGAACAGGCATAACAGTGAGCTGCAGAAATTTAGAGGTTGCAGAAAATATTTGATTAATGAAGCACTAGATGGCACCCTCGCATTCAGCTCTTAAGAGGTTTTTACAGCCCTTCTCACTCAGATTTGAAAACAATACAGGTACTCAAATTTTGTTCAGGTCAAGAATGAGGATTTTTAATTCTTCATGTAGGAATACACCTTAGGAAATACCACCTAATATAGTAGTGCCAGATTACAAATAAAAAAAAGTTAAATCACTATTCTATTCTACATAAGCAAGTGTTAGTTCTTCTAAATAAGAAAATTTTATAAATGAGTAAGCAATTCCATCATTGCAAGCATTTTAAAAGCAGCCTTTAGATTAGGGAAAAATACTATGTTTGCATGTTTCTTTTCTTCTTACCAGTAAACAGTCAGGAAAAAAGTTGCAATTAATTTCTGAAAATCCACCTGAGTGCCTCTGTAAATGCTGGACAAGTCAGCAGAGTTGATGGTATGCAAAGATTTAGTTTTCCTGAAACAACAAGGTCTTTGTGTGTTTTGCCAAACAAGCTGGCATGTACCTATTTCCAGTGCTATTAGGATGCAAGGAGGCACTGTTATCTCTAGGCAGCACACTGATAAGAAAATTCAGGCTTTGAGCAATTAAATGATATCGTCAAAACCACAGAGGAAATCTGTGTCAGAGCAAGGAAATGAAGCCATTCCAGGTCAGTGACTTACCCAGGAGGCTGTCTCTCCCTCTTGCTTCCAGCAAGTCTTGGGACTTGCTTAAAGTGCATGTCAAAGTGGGAGCAGGCAAACTCCATTCAGGACTTACACAGAGCATCAAAGGATTTGAAGTAAGGTGGCTGGCCTGCAGGTGGATCATGACATCCTTTTCAGAACTATCTTATGCAACCAATATTATCCTTTTCTGAAGCAAGGACAAAACAGAATGTTCTATCTTGTCTCTGAATTATTGCCATGAAACTTTATTATGGCAGAGAAAGAGCAATACAAAGAAGATGAGCACAGAATTGTAGGTACATTCTAGATCCCTGAAAGAACAAAGGATCACAGCAGACAGACAACACAGAAAACTATTTTATGGTGGTATTATGGAAAACAAGACTAGTAGATAAATAATGGTTTAGGAAGCAGAGAAGCTGGAAGGTAAAAAAAAAATATATACAGGTAACAACAAATGTGCTATGGTATTATTTAAAATACTAAAAAGCAAAGAGAGCTAGGCCTTGCTAAATTTTTAATTAGATGACTGAAATTGATTTTACAAAAAACACTTAAGTTACACCAGGGTACATGAGGTCAGAATTGGACCCAAAGAACCTAATCTCTCACCATATCAACAAGTTAGCAGGTGGTCAAGACAGCCCAGCTGGAGAATGGGCTCAAATTTTCAGTGAGCTAATACACACTAATCTTTCACTCCTGCAGACCTGGATTCAAAACTTAAGATCATGAACTAAAATTAGTCTGCTGGTTTCATTCTAGTCCCCATTTGTGCAAGGCACAAAACCACCATAAAAAGTGTCATGACTGGCAATCTCTCTAAGGCAGGCCCAGTTCTGGAATAGCAGGAAATGTTGTAAGTTAGGACTGAAGCACACTGGCACAGCTGTGTATGGAATTTTATACTCTGCCCACATTATGCTTGCCAAAGCCAAATGTTTTTTCTCCTTGACTTCTGCAAGTGCCACATTCATGCTGAAAAAATAAAAAGAGAGAAAGGAAAGAAAAGAAATACAGAATGAATCATTGCAGTCACTGGAACCAACACTGTACTGCTTCCCACTCTGTACATCTGCAGTAAAGGCAGTGTTATTGCATAGCATATAAATTTGCACAGAGTTCATTTACAGTATCTAGTTTTGTGTTTGGTTATTGCTGGTTATTTTGGTTTTGGGGGTTTTGAGTTGGTTTTTTTCTTTAACATAGTACATAGCTTCTTTTTGTCCCATAATAATGGTGCCCATTGCTAAACCAGGTCTATAACTTTTTAACCGGACTAAGTCAAAGTACCATAAAACCAGAAGATTCTCCCACTCAAGTGACTGTCCAGCTTAGCTGAGTAGTGACCCAACCTGGAAACATGTTGTATTATTAACATGAATTATTCATAGTTATCCATGACAGTTCACTGGACGAACTCCAGCCACATAAAACAAAGATAATCATCCGCATGTCAATCAGGAAAAATCTCATTCAATTTATTAGTCTCATATAACATCACGGATTACTACAGGCAGTCATATTCAATAGTTAGAACCTAAAAGAAGAGCTTCTGAACTATGCCTTATACCTCTAAAACCATTTAGTACTGAGACGTGTTTTTGCAAGTAAAATTTCTCCCATGCATCATGAAACTTCCAGCCAAAACAGGCAATGAAAAATAAGATCTTTAGTAACATAAGGTAATATAAAAATGAGCAGTTTCAGGCAGTTATGAGATCTTCAAGATAGCAATAAAGGAACACACAAGGCTGAGTTTAAAGGAAATAAGAAGGAATCAACTGATATAGGAGCTTAATGAATTGTTCTATTTGACAATTATCAGCCATAAATAACGTGACTCCACTACATCACAGAATTGAATGAGATTAGCTGACTGGAATTAAATAAAGCAGAACCGTAACTTTTGCCAGCAAAAACACAAAAGCCAGATAACAGTAGCAGCAGTAGTTACTGTTAATCCCAGGAAACAGTTTTTCTCCTTTTGCCAAAGCAGCCATTTTCCCCAAGAGCAATTCTCATTCCGAGGCCAAGGTGGTGCTCAAATATAGTAAGTAACAAGCACCTTTCCCAGAAGCTACCTGCTTCCACTCTATACCATCCAATGCATTCAAGCAGGGAAAGAACCAAAACACTTTCCTCTCCAAAGGAGGACTTTGACTTTCATGCAATGGAGTTCATACACATAGTTACTAACGTAAAACTACGTACAGTCAGAACCAGCCGATTAAAAATTAAATGTTTTATGACTTTACCAGCCTATCTACAGATTACATTTTCTAAAAAAGCTCTACGTTCCCCCTCTGGACTATATTTTGACAATAGCTTCTATTTAAGACAGTTTTTGCTAATGTCTAGATAAACATGACAACCTCTCCAACTGAGTTTTGGGTCCTCACTAGAGTTCGCTTCAGTTTCAAATATCCCAGAAAAGGTGTTCAACAAACATCAATATGAAATCCAGAATTTACCTCCCGCTAATGTATTAATATACCAAGTAGTCCTTATTACAGAGTGGATTTCACTGGTTACTGTTATGTCTTGTAGGTTCCATGCCTCTAGAAACTTACTTCTCAGGAAGAGGAAAGCCTAAGGCAGAAGCCTAGGACTGCAAAGCACAAGGAGACCAGTTGTATTTCTGTGGCCACAAAAACCAAGGAATAAATAACAAATAGAGCTGAAAACTGCCCACAGAATTGAGATGTTTAAGCTCTGCACTTCCCACATGATCACTCTGTTCCAATTTAATTTTCTTCATTAAGTCATATGCACATAAAATCTGGAAATAAATCTATGCTTTCTGCAGATTGAGCAGGTTGGACGATGGAACATGATTTTCTGTAGCCTATCTAAAGGTGCACAAGTAGTGCTTTTTTTCAGATATGTTTCCAAGTGAAAAGTCAAGATTTTAGATTCATCTGAACGTAAAACTTGCAATGATAAAAATGGACAATTTCATTGCAGAAAATTCAGTTTTTATTTCAGGTTCACAGTTGTTAATGATCTTGTATTGATGTACTACATGAATATATAAAATGGACGAAGACTCCAAGAACAGAAGCCAAGGAGTTCTACTGATATCCTAATTAGACAAGATAGTAAAAATCCCACATAGGTCTCTAGGAAAAGCCCCAAATACACACAACACTGTCAGAACAAAAAATCAGCTAATTAGATTTTTTTAAAATATTTTTAGTTTCTATGGCAGGAAACCCTTCCCAGTAGCAGCTCCTTCCTCAGTCACCATGCTGCATAACAGGTTTAGCTGAGCAGCTTTTGGCTAATTCACACCATTCTACCTCAAATGCTTACACAGGTGTGAGCTGCTGAACCTGGCTCTTTTGCAGGCAGCTGTGGCAGGGAAAAGAAAAAAATACCCTCGGACTACAGACCAAAAGCAAAGTAGGGAAGAAAGGAAAAAATCAATTGACTTCTGCTACCAAGTAAAAACTTTACAGCTATTTTAAAAAGGTACTGAGCTACCAATTTGCTTTTCTATCACACCAGTTATTAGGCACACTTCTGACTTTAATAACCATTTTCTGCTCCAATTATTTCTGTAATACAAAGAGGAATACAGGGCAAGCAAAACTTGTTTAATTAGAAATGCTGATTGCTAAGCATTCAGAGGAAGTTACAGAATTGTGTGCTTCACCATAATAATATTTAACCTAATGAAAATTTCCTTAAAATAGGATTTGTTTTCCTTACATGACATAAATATCTTGTTCATGCTAATTACAGCTGATTCACACAATAAAGCAGCTACCATAAAATTAAAACACGGATATGTGAACAAGTTAGCACAGGGTAAACTAGATTATCAACCTTTAGGGTACATCACCTGTGCAGCGGTAATGCTGTATAAATGTTTTCACCCCATGGTAAATTAAAAGTAGCTGATCCTTATTCAAAGAGCCATTGAAGGAATTTCTGCTCCATTGCCAGCTAGTCCTCCTCTGGCTTTGAACAGATGTGGTCAGAAACTATATGAGACCAAGTCCTGGCACAAACTACAACTCAAGATACTACCATTAACCAAGAAGCAAATACCAACCCTGCTTAAAACATTGTAAACCCTGTCACAGGCTTCAGTAAAAACACAATTTTGCCTGCTCTTTCTGGGTTTGTTTCTTAAAAACTACTTATTCAATGCCTAGAGAAGTAATGGCCTAGACCCGGCCATTAATCCAACATTTGTGTGGTTGCAATGCAGCAGACATTTAAAAAACTTTGGTCTGACATAGTGCTTTAACTCAAATTGTTACTTTACGAACATCTTGACATACGCAGAACACTCTCCTGGGAGCTCATGATGACTGATGGTCTACATGACTAGTGCTGTTTAACAGCAAGAAACATGTATGTAGTCAGAAAGGAAAAGTGAAGAGCAGGTTGAGTGTGTACACAGATACATGGATAAAGTTTCCGGCACTCTCTAGGGAATTTTGACATACAATATAAACAATTATAATGAGTAAGAGAGTTATCCAAATCTTCCCAGATTACCATATAAATGTTTTTCCTCATATGTGTAACATTTTGGATAATAGCAAGAGTACTTACTGGAATGAAGAATTACTTCTGTAAGCTTAGGCTTGTGTCTAACATAACTAAATATGAAGTCTCTGGAACAAGCATTCTAATAACTCAACCAGGATATTATTACCTACTATTCCTGAAATTTTGAAATTTGAGTTATTTCAGATAGAATGGAAAATATTGTAACTTCCACAGCTATGATTCCAGATTTCAAAGTAAGTTTCAGATATTCCCTTCATCTTTTCTCAGAAGCAACAGTTATAGTGCTATTAAGCTTTCTGCCCTTTGAAACACAACAATTTATCAACAAAAACCACAAGCCAAACTCCCAATCACCTACTGAATCACCTCCTTCATACGAACCACTTATTAAAGCTTTTAATGCCTGAATATATCTCACATTTTTATGAAGATATTAGTCATAATAAAATACCAGTTCATTGATTCATTTTCATAGCTACACAGATTTTTTTTTAAACTATAGAAATCTATTTTGATAAAAAGTTCAAGTTTTGGATGGGCATAAGTCTCCAGATAGTGCCTTTATCTGAAGCTAGTTACGCAACTCAGTTTTGGAACTTCTCTTTAACTAAAGATATAAAGGTATCAGATACTCCAGCTTAGAAACTCTTGGTGAACTAGTACTGTGTAAAGCAAAGATCTCATTATACATTCAGAGTTTAACTCTCAATATTGGTACTTAAGTGGCCACTTAACTAAAGGTGTTGGTACTGGTATCTCAAAACTTTGCTTTCTGAGCTTCACTGCTGTCTGTTCATCAGGCTGGGAGAGGGCTGCCTGCTTGTGACACTTTTTTTCTGCAACACTGTGTATTTGTAAAAGTACTTGTTCTAGTAATACATTTTTTCTACAGGTCCAGCATCTAACTGAGCTGTTGCCTTCCATTTTTTGCGTCACTGATACTTTTCCTTATTTTCACAAACAAATTAGTATTTCTGTAAATCTTCACACATGTCATTAGTTGGATTAGGATCAGGTATTTAAAGACAAAGTTGTACAAAAATAGTTTCCAGGTTTCATTAACAACAATTTCTTTCAACTTCTCCAAGGAATGATTAAAATTTAGTGGCAAATTCTGTGGTCTCCTGGGGGTACCTTTGGTGTCCCTTTCCTGATCTTGCTTGGGATGTTCAAATGCAACTGAGCAACGGCACCTAGACACCTATTCCTTGGAAAGGTAAGGGATGAAATGGGAAGTTCTTAAGCTGCAAGATACTGAATCAGACCTAAATAGATGGTATCCCGCTTCTCTTTAGCTATGCTGAAATTGATGACTGAACCCATACACAGTGACTGCATTACCTGGCACAAGCATTTTCACAGAGTAAATCCTGCAGCATTCCTTGACTTAGAATCATAGAATCATAGAATTGCCCAGGCCAGAAGGGACCTCCAAAGGTCATCTAGTCCGACCTCCCTGCAGTCA
>JAOXNO010000063.1:14345295-14381349 GCA_028565335.1 Limnodromus scolopaceus | reverse complement strand
TATCTCCAGGGAAGGGGCCTCAACCACCTCCCTGGGCAACCTGTTCCAGTGCTCCACCACCCTCACAGTAAAGAACCACCTTCTAATCTCCAATCTAAATCTGCTCCCCGACTTGTGTGACTCTGTCTAGCCACTCACCTGAGTGATATATAAATGAGAATCAAGTACACTAAATCAGTTTTGCATTATTTGGACTTGACCAGTTTGACACTTTGGAAATCCCCTCATTACCAAAAAAGTTCAATAAATGTTCCATCCCATTTTCCTTAACCCTTTGACATAGTTAATCTCTGCTGAGAAATCTCAGAGCTTTCCTGGTCTCCTGTGTTCCACTGAACTGGTTTCCTGACAGGAGGAACCGTAGACCTGTCCTCACCATTTCACACTACTGCATTAGAGCTGGGTTTTGTCACCTACCCAGATACTATAACAAGCACTATTTGGTCCTTTCTGGGAAAACTTAACCCATTGTTCTACTTCTTCCCATGAAACCTCCAAGTTTAGTCATAATACTTTCTGGAAATGTTTGAGGCCCTCAAGCATCTCCTGGTTATAATTTCTTCTTTGTGACCTAAATAAGCTGGCAGACTCCAGGGTCTTAGACATTTGAGTGAATCAAGACAGGAAATAGTTGATAGAGCCAAGTATCTTTACTGCACGCCCTCCCCATTTGCAAAGGTCATATAAAGTTGTATATTCCTACCTGCAGCAGGAATCAAAAGAGTAGCTCACCAACTCCGGCCTCTTTCTTCATAGCATTCACTCCCAAGCACTTCTTTCTTCTCAGCTTCCCCTTCTGACCTCCCAGAGCTCTTATGACTATGTCTATTGACTCCTTTCTGCCACTTCTCTCATCTGCTTTCTGCCTCCCTTTCACCTTCAGATAATGACATTTTGCTATCCATATTTGTATTCCGCACGCATTTGATTTGTGGGCCTGTGTTTGGAGGGGAGGCTTCTAATGCTCTGCTTCTCCCATTTAGTTTCATAATGGAGATCTCCTGCTGAAAGCCATCCCCATACACTTTAATGTCCACCTATGACAGCCTTCGAGCATGCTCACGTTCACTTGCCATGCATGGCTCATCCTACTGACAGTAGGCTGATAAGCTACAGAAAGTCAATTATATTCCTGATCTGAGCGAATGAAGCTCTGTCTTTGGGTCTGCTCTTCTTCTGGAAGTAATAGTAGCACTGGTTAGTGCCAACTTGAATGCTGGCTTTTGTCACTGCAACATTAGTTCACAATCACACCAAACAGAGAGACTGTCTTTTTGTGTTTGGAACTAATGACTGGAGACTTTGATTCTAAAGCATCTACTCAAAATGATTAAGCTGCAGCAACCCCATTACAACAGTAAGACAAAACATGTTAACTCCCATGGTTTTCACAAGAGTTTAACCAAAGGCAATGCATACCTTACCTTTCTGACGCTCTATGCCCATGGACACTGTTGGGTTCATTGCTCATATGACAAGCAAGGAGTTGATCAAATTTACTTGGCTTTAACATGTGCCCAAGAACTATGTCTTTCATGAACTATACTGTCAGGTCCCCAAGGAGGAAAAAGGATACAGTACTCCTCCCTCTGCTGTTTAGGCTGAACATTATGTCCCCAGTTCTGGCCAATAGCATCCCAGCAGTGCATAACTTTCTGCACTAGACTCAGCTTCACTCAATGGGAAAATTAATAATGGAGAATAAAAATAAAACAAAATTATTATTATTTTTAGTGCTTGAGAAAGTGAGCATCTCTTTAGCTGTCAGCTCAGTTATTTCTGTTAGGAAATAATTTGTTGATGTTTCCACAGCTACAGCTTTCCAAAGCCCACACAAGAACAAAATACACGGTGTGGGGGTAAAAAAAGAGGAGAAAAAATTTTGTTTTATTTTTTCACATTATTTACAGTAGGGTTCAACAATTGGGAAGCATGGATTGCACAAGAACTACTGCAAAATGACAACCATTAACATGTTATTCTATAGAACATTTAGATACTATGGATATTTTTCAGCTGAAATGTGTCCAGGTTTTCTTCTATCCAGTGTTCTGTGTTTAGTCCAGGAACATTAATGATGAAAATCTAGACAGCGTTACATTGTGTGAACTATTAGATGTACACTGATGATACTTGATTTTATATTGCCTTTGGCTGAGTCAGTTCATAGAATTTAAATGATCTGAACTCTGGCTGTCGAATGAATAAACAGTAAATCAAACTTAAGACTTCATTACAGAGTTGAAAGTCTGTTTTCCTACAGACCTGGTATACCACATGATGCAATCAAACACATTATTATCTGTCAAGCATCCAAAAATGAACTAAATGACTCATAAAAGCAATAAGACACGGTCTCTGCCCCTGAAATACCTTACATTGTAAAATTAAAACAAGACCCCCAGAAAGGCTAAATTCTGGGGAACCAGGTTAGTCCTATGATGGAAAGAAGAACATGGGTTACAAACATGATAAAGCAAACAGCCACACTCCTACAAGGGAGGAAGATGGAACTTAAACTGCGCACAGCTGCATTGGGCTAATAGTCCTGTGCATGTTTTTTCCCACAGAAAATGTGAGTTACCTGTTCAGTAATTCTGTTGAGATGTTTTCCCACTGTTCACCTTTCCTTGGGCAGTAAATTCCAGTTTTTCCCCTATATGAAGGTGTGTCTACTTCCCCACTTTTAGTGTAATAACCTACAAATCCATGAGGTTGTCGTAGGACATTCCTGATTTTAACAGAGTCTTTTTTAGATTTGTTAGATAGTAATCAATAGGTATTTCCAGTAAATCAGTGCCAGTATCTCTTTTGACTACCAGTTGTCCACATACAAATAACTCAATACAGTTGAACTTTGAAAACTTTAAAGCAAAAAAAAATATCCTAGTTCCATGCAGCAATAACCAAAAAAAAAAAAAAAAAATCACAACTGCAGATTGTACTCAGCAGGCCTGATTTACAGTACAGCCTAATAAAATTATGCCTCATGGAGAAAGGGGAAGAATCTTACTCTACCCCACCATGCCTGGCTTGTGTGACAGACAGCAGCTGCTACTGAGATAATTTGCAGAAGACAGAGTGTATTTCAAGAATGCATTTAAAGACCCAAACACAGCTGTACATATACATGACCATACACACATGAAAAGAAATATATTAAATAATTACAGAAGCCTCCATTATACTTACCACTTACATTTTGCAATTAGGTACTAAGTGTTTTATATTTCAAATACACATGGATTTATTTTTTATTAGGAAGGTCTAGTAGTCATAACATAAACAATGTGTTTGCATTCTGTTAATTCAGACTTGCTAAAATTAATTACATTTAAAAGTGTAGGTATTTGGAGAACACCAGGCACAAAGCTCCAAATTTCTTCTTTTGTTATAATAGCCAAGTAGTACAACAGTGATACTGTAGACTGACCCTGCTGGTAATGACTTTCCTCTTAATAAATTAGACCTTGAGCACCTAACAACTATATCAGATGTTAAATGGCTCATGGTACCAATAAAGAGTATCGATAACAACTTTGAAACAGAGTCAGATAAACTTTTGCACTGCATCTTATGAACTCTGAAACTTTCATTATTGCCAAATCATTTTTGCATTTGTAGACATTTTAAAACATTATTTAAAGTTGTCTGAGAAGCATTCTTTATCCAGGACTAAGTAAGGGATGTGAAGAAAGCAACTCAAATTTTGTCATATTTCCATTGTTCAAATCTTTCCATAGACTTCCTCTGCTATAATCTGTGTGAATTCCTTCCTCAGGACAAAAATCAAGGTCTTGATAAGCCTTCCACCATTATAGAACCTTTCCCTATACTTTCCACCATGCATGCTTCATATACCCTAATTTATCTTCATAACCACTTCATATAAAAGAGTGGCACTTTCAAACAGGGATAGCAAGGTCAAAGATGCTCCGTGACCTGATTCAAGATGCCCGTGACCATATTTTTCAGAGTACCTACATATCAAAACCATAGTTTCTCTTGCTTTGCTCTCGTCAGAGTTGTACCACCTTCTCAGCACTTGTACACGACAGCCTCAAACCACGTACCTAGAAAGCCACCTCCACACACATTCTGTGAGCCCAACCAATTTGGGTTATATGCCTCACCTAGTCAAAGAAAGCACCATGAGAGCAGGCATCAGCACAGAATTCATCTCCAGGACAGTGTTCATCTGCTACCAAGAGATGATCCCTATTCTGCAGCCCCTCTCATCCCTATTCATCAATTCTAACAGCTGCTAAAAGTGAGGCAAAGACCTACAGAAAACTAAGCTCTTTAATATCTGCAGAGTCTTCTCCTCAAAGCTGGTCCATCATGGGCACCTTAACAAGCATCAGTCACAGAAGAAAAAAGATAAACTGAATGTATATATGTCAAAAAGCACATACGCAAGGGGATGGGAAAAACTTTTGTTTAGCATTTTATAACTTATATGCTCTAATTTGCAACCTTAATGTTTTCAATGTCATGTTTTGGAAAAAAATCAGAAAGTAGACCACGTGGCATCATGCTGGCATCTGTATGATTCATCATCAGCTACAGCCTCTCCATCTGCCATACAGACCTCTGCCACCAGAGCTAAGAGTAACTGAGAGTAACAGTATATAGATATCCCCACTACAAAAGGGGATAGCAGAGACTTACAACTTGGCCAAGTATCAGTAGATTTTCACCAAGAAGGAAAGGATACATCTCTAACACAGAAGCAAATGTCAGCTTTCTACATCAAAACAAAGAACTACTAAAATGTAAAACCAAAAACACATGGGGAGGAAAGAAACAAAAAACTCCCAGAACACACTAGAATTTTTTAGTACTGAAGAAATAACATATTTTTTAGTCTTGTGCACAGAACTGGCAGACTTGTTTTGGCTTAAGCTTTAAAAATAAGAATAAAAAAGGAAAAAAAAATAAAATCAGACTTTGATGGACAACTACCATGGAGAATTTAATCCCAAATAGTTAATATCTGTAAATATTTTAAGCAACTGAAAACACCTTTTAATGGTATGTGTCAGGCAAACTTAATATAATAGGCAGCTGAGCCTGGTTTTACTATAATAAAATTTTTATTCTTTTGTAATTCCACAGCCAAAGAGTTAGCATAATTTGCCTAAAGATACAAATCTTCCAAAATACTGTTTTCAGTATTAGGACCAACTTATATTAAGAATACACAACATTATATAAATGTCAGTTTTAAAGTAAGAAGTGACCACTGAGCTTAGATCAAATATATGCATTTTGTTTACAGCAAGAAGACTTCATAAAACTTCAGAGGTTTTAATGGATTTCCTTTCCAGACATTAATCAAACAGATTTTCCTTAGTGGATGTAGAAAACCCCTGCATCACTAAGTACCAAATCAGTATTTTCACGCTAGTAACCAAGAATAAGAAATAAACCTAGTCAGAAGACACTGAGATCTTGATTAATAAAACGTTATTTTAATATATCCCTAGAAACAGAAATGTAACTTGGACTATTGCAGTGGTATTTCTCACCAGAAGCAAAATGCAAAAGGAAAATAATCTAAGTGAAAGGTATTCAGCAATTTTTCTTTCCGACGCAACGATCACAAGGCCTGTCTAATTTATCCCAAGTGACATGTTATTCCATTGGCAGTCCACAAAACTTCTCCAGAATCAGGCCCCGAGTATTCTCTGCTACTAGCTGTATTCTTTACAATTTTGTTTTAAAGTACCTATACTACGTGACAAGGCTCATTGGTCCAAATAGATGGGATAGAGCAGATGGTATCATAAAAGTAGTGACATAAAATGTAACAAATACAAACACTCCCTTATGTTAAAACACAAGTGAACTAGATTTACTGGCCCTTCACAGGACAATCCTTAAACCTTCATGCTCTCTCTTGGATAATTTCAACAGAACCTAATCCTTTTACTACTTAATGCTTTAAATACAGTAAAGTTCTTTGCAGTTTACTAAAGGTTTGCACTTGAGTTAGTTGGTTCAGAGCTGAGAGCTGAGACCTACTTTCACTTATGAAAAAGCAAATGTACCCTGAACTGTAGCTACTCTGATATCCTGTTGACTGTGCATTAGCAAGCATCTGGGGAGAAAGAGCAGGGAATTGTCACCTCACAAGGAACTGGCAGTAGGGGGGTGGGGGGGAAGGCTCTCCCTGCTTTCCCAAGTGCAAGTCTACTTTGAGTGTTCTCATCTGCCAGAACTCAGCACAGAAGGCAATGAATACTCAACACTAGCAATGAGCATATCTTCAGCCAAGAGATAAACCCACACAATAAACAGTGCGCAAAAGATTTCAAACATATATAGATACATATTTGTATGTGTATATGTATGAAAAAAAGCCTTTGAGTTCCATATTTACAAGTGTGCATGGTTTATTACCATCAAACGAGGTGTAAAAAAGCACAGATCTTGGCTGGATAAAGTTGAGAGCAACACTAAGTGCCCATAGACTCTGCCTGCCTTGAGAAATCAGTTCCTGCTGTAAAATAACAGACTTTAGCACATTCTGTAGAATGACATCACCCAAAGTGGCCTGCCAAAAATGTTACTTTTACATTTCTTCAACAAGAAGATTTCCTTTCACCACTCCTTTTAATATTTTTTTTCTTTGCGTTAGTCAATCGTTCAAAAATATGAAAGTTCTAAGTATTTCCAGGCCTCTAGATTAGCAACTTTTAACACAAGCAAGTGACTACGCCTTTTAAAAATGTTGCATATATATATATATATATCTTTTTGCCTCATTCTTTTTAGTAGATTTATATTTGCAACCATGCTGAGGTAAAATAATACAAGTTGATGCAATTACCATACTGAAATGATTTTTTCCTTTTGATTTGTCACTTTACCACTGAAAAATACTCCATTGTATGTGGACAGTGAAAGTATGTCTATCCATTTAGTGAGTTGTACATAATTGGATATTACTGAACATGAACAATAAGATAAATCAGTCAAATGAGAAAATGTTTGCATTTTCAAAGAAGCTGTTTAAAGACTACTGGATGACAATTACAAGTCATGCATTCCACCCTTCAAATAGTGTCAACAAACAAAAAAACAACCCAGATGCTAATTTAGTTGTAGAAATTGTGGTTCTTTCACTGAAATATTCAATATAAATTCTTCACTTTTTCACTTCTGATGAGGGTTTTGCATCTTACCTTTGTAGAAGCCACAGCTGAAGTACATAGCAGTTTTTTTCTTTGACACTCATTGTTCTCAGGTGTTAACTACTTTCTCCATCAGGAAATTGTATAAAGTCAACATCCAGTTCCTCACTGCAGAAATTGTGTCTTCATTACTGGGTTTGAACCTAAATAAGAGAATACAATATTAGTTCATGCTGTAAAGGCGAGGATACCTTCCCTTTTGAAAACCTCAGAAGGGAGGAAAAAAGAATAAATTGCAAGGTGTTCAAGCTAGGAGCATAAGTTAAGAGTTATATATGCAACTCGATGCTATTTCTTTGACCTCTAAGAATATTTCACATTCCTCTATTGTAGTTCTTGTTTTTAAGCAAATGAATAGAAATATCACCGAAATCCAGATTTTTTTTGGACAGGGGTTGAACTAGTCATAGTCCTAAATTTGAAGCACTTTGTACGTTACAGGAAATAGCTTCAGAGAACAATCCAGAGTTACCAAGGGGAGAGACAAGGTAGTCCAATGCAGTTTTCTAATGTTTTAATCCAATGCTGCAATGTCTTAAACACAACCAAAATTATCATACTCCTAATATATATTTATATAGTGTATACAGGTGCGGTATCTTTTAAAGACAGAGCTTTGGAGGAAAAAATACTCTTCAATTATTTTTCTCAGTGTTTCCATAATGATTTTTTAATATAGGTTCATTACATTAGGAAAAAGTAGAGCAGGTAGTGATTGCAACTATTTTGATTTGCTTGTAAAGTAGATCATACCTAATGTTCTACATGAACATACGTTGCAGTACTTATATAAGAAATATTTTTAAAGTAAATTTTTATTTATTTATTGTTAAAGAGTCTAGACAATAGTAAATTAAGAACCCCCAGTTTGCACTAAGTTAATCTGTCATCTCTGACCACTTTTTAATGTAAATCTCAAGAAACTTCCACAGTTACTTTGTGTTACGAGTAAGTGAAGGAGAACCAGGTTTTAAGAGTCTAATGTCTTCATTTGCAGCTCTTTCTTCTGTATGTCATGCAATTACAATTGCTTTATCGATGCTTTCTGTTGCCTGTTTTCAGATGACTGATAAAAGGCTGACACTGTGAAACTGGCATTCTCTTTTCTTGTGACAAGAAAAAATACACGAATTCACATCATATTCAAATACACTGATCCCAGCATGGCTCATTGAAGTGAACGGAGTCTTACACAGGCATAAAATGAACTCTTATTTGTTCTATTAGCTCAGCAATTCCTGGCAACAGAGGATCAATTTAGATTAAGCATGTTTATACAATGAAAGGTATTTTCAAAATACAGAGGAAAAAAAAAAACCCACATGGGCCTATTGCACAGAGAACAGGAGACTTGAATCAGTTCTCTATATGATATGATACTTAGTAGAATTACAGTTACTTTTGAAGTTCAAACAACATCCTTGCATTTACAGTGGCTTTGCTTGCAGATTGTAGTCCTCTTTCTTGAAAGGGCATCTCAGCAAGGTAAGATTAAAGACAAACTTTATAAAACACCATTTTGTGGTATTAACTGGAGAAAAAAAAGAGGAACTTTTCCCTTCAATACTTGTCAAAGCTGCTATAAGAACTTCAGTGCTAAATGCTCAGGTTACACATAATCCTCCAGCTGCGAGGTGACAATTAGCACCAAAATCTCTAGAAAAGCTTTCAGCTCTCAACAGGTGCCTCACCATTGTGTTCAGGTTTAAATCAAAATCTGGCAGAATGAACGTCCCACCTCCTGCCACCACCCCTCCCCTTTGAAACAACTCTTATTACAGCCACTATCAGAGCAACTCCACTCTCATTTTCTCCAAAAAGACCAAACATGACTTTCACTCTTTTGTTTGAGTGCTTTTTCCAATTATCTTTCTTCATCTATCTGACTGAGAGATCTGAAGGCAGGAAGTGGAATTTACTTGTTGTGTATTATGAGTCTACTACTTCTCTCCTGACTGGTGAAAACAGGAGCAAATCCTTTGAGAGCCATATAATTATACTGACAAAAATCAAAAAGTCTTTCCCTTTCTCTAGGCAGTTGCAGAAATGACAGTCCAGAAAAACCTCAGAAGTACGTCGGTCTGTAACATTAATATTGTATCTGTATTAAAGTACGAATTATAGATCTGAATTTCTCTGTAATATCATGCATCATAAAATTTCCTTCCCGATCAACACCATAAATTCTAATTCTTTAGATTAAAATTTATTTCTGTCCTTTAAAACATCTTCACAAGGCAGGAATGGCAAAGTTCTTCTTAAAATTTTGACTTCATCAGTAAGTACAAATACTGTTAGAACACTCCTCAGAAATATTCCTTTTTTTTTTTTTCTGATGTAGAGGCACATTCTACCCAGAAGAAATATTTATTAGAAAGAATTCCCTACTTACTAGCCAGTCAAGCTTTTCTGATCCAGTAACATACTTTTTGGCAAAATAAGCAATTTAGAACCCTGCACTCAGGGGAGGCTGAGTGCCTAGTGAATTAATCATTTATAATGAAGAAAATGGTTATAGGAGATACCAAAGGATGTAGTAAAACATGATGGCACTTAAAAGAATAAAAAATCTTGATGTTTGATCTGACTTCTTTCCATACGGAAACAAGATTGATAATACAAACCAGATATTTCTTTGGTGCGATTCAGTTTATAAAGTCAAGTTTCCCCAACGCAATGACAAAACAGCAATCAGATTAATCATGCATGGTTTCCAGTTTTGCTTTCTGCTCTGAATCTCGCAGAGCCCTTTTGCCATTACCTTTCTGGGCCATGCTCATGACTGCTCCTCCCAGTTTTGTGATGCTTCCTGGCTTCTTTCCACCTCCTATAGAGAGATCCCATCAGTTCACACCCTGCCGCTGGCAATCAGTCCCCAGAGAACTCAGGTCCCAAGACTTATGGCTGATTAACTGTAATCTGTATCTACGCAAAAACTCTACACTGCAGGATGCATGAGAGTGAACACTGGCCATATTGCTAGTACAACAGCACCCAGTTCCAGATCCTGCTCCAACCCAACTACCAACTGGTACAGGGGATATGGATCATTGGGTTATACAGATCTGGAATTTCCAGCATGCAATCTGGAACTTCTGCGTGACAGCAAACCCTCCTGGAGCTGAGACATGCAACCTGTTTACCATGATTGTTTTCTAAAGTGTTTCTGCTCAGTAGAGTCTCAGATGGTATTAATCTATTAGACTCTGAAAACGCCTAGCAGTTACTTGGAGAGAATGGTATCCTAAATAGACTGTTTGTACTTGCTAAGCCTTTAATACTAATTTTTATTATTTTTTGTCCATCAATTTAAATTTAACAATAATTAATACCAAATTGTGCATTTCTTTTCCCCCACCTTGGATGTGGAGCTGCCTCTGCATCGGAAGTGTAGAATACCATGGGAGAGAGGGTCACATTAAATACCACACCTTCCACGTGCAGCTGAAGCTGTAGCCATACACTACCTGTCATAGCAGGCATTATCTCCTGGTCATAACATGGAAATAGCTCCCAGTTATGCTGAAATTTCCTGCCATTCCTTTAGGATGGCTGTAAGAAATAATTAATCATAGAATCATAGCATTGTCTAGGTTGGAAGGGACCTTTAATATCATTGAGTCCAACCATCAACCTAACACTGACAAAAACCACCACTAAACCATGTCCCTCAGCACCACATCTACCTGTCTTCTAAATACCTCTAGGGAGGAAGATTTCACCACTTCCCTGTGCAAATCTCCTGTGCTGAAGCTGGTAGCTAAAATAATGGCAATCTTCAAGGTCAGTGCACTGTGAATGTGGCCTTACCCAAAGCAAAAAAGACAGAGAGGTCTGCTTGGAACAAGGGGCAGCTTTGGTAGAGCAAATTTTGAAAAGAGGTGCAGACGAGACAAATCGGTATGAGAATATTAAAACAGAAGACAAGAACAGAGAAGAAAATCTATGGCACTGACAGTTTGCCATTAGCAGGAATAAGCTTCTGTATTGAAGTAAGTACATTCATACAACTGCAGCAAATCTAGTTTTCACAACTCCATTTAGTAGAGTTCATAAGATACAGTTCTACTAACTAGCAGAAATAATATTTTTTCTTACTAAAAAAATAAAAATTCAAAGTTTCTATTTCTTATAGGTCAAAATTGACTCAAACAAAAATGGCATAAACACTTAAATGTAAACAGCATATTCTCTTTAATTTTCTTAGTGCCACCACTATCACTTTCAAGAGGAAAGTCTGGAGTCTTTCTTTCTGGAAACAGCAAGACTGATTGTGGACTTTTTCATTTTTTTTCCCCCCATTATTTTAAAGCTAGTAAATTCATTGAAACTGATCTCCTCCTATAACATCCATATGTTTCACAAAGCAGCAAATTTGTACCGAAAAGAAAATCGTCACCTAAATGTTTCCAACCTGCTTTCCCAGAGAGAGATTTAGTGAATAACTTGACATGGTTGCAGGATGACACAAAGAGCCTGCCCTGCCTACTTCATTAGGCAGGTAACCAGCAGAACACACACAAAGCCAAAAAGACAGGATTTTTACTCCCAGCCATCCTAGATTTCATGCCAATTACAAAGATTAGTGGACAACCTGAAGCCATCAGTATGCTATAGGTTTCATTGGAAAATATTAATCTTTTTTAGGGATTCGCACTGACTGTAGCAAACACTCTATACAGGAAGATGAATTTCACTCTGCTGAATTATTTTGTTACCAACAGCTGAGGATTCACTAGGAGCCTTAAGTACAAGCCAAGATTTAGTTGTTCTAGTTTTTAAATAATTGTAATAAAAAGCTCTGATCCAAACTATTTACAATCTAAACAAGATTGAAAATAGCAAGGGAACACTGAATAAGTATTGCCTCCATTTATAGTGATCAATCTCAGGAAACCAGAAGCCTATTGCTGTTGACTTTGTGTACACGTGAAAGAAAGAAGTTAGGTTTATTTTGGGGTGCTTCTAAGGAGCCTCTCCAAAACATGAAGGAAGCAAAGCTGAGAACATAAAGGTACTTTATCTGGAAATGCAATGAATGAGCGACAGAGTCATGTCTCAGCACTGGAAAAGGGGCTAAATAAGAAGGAAAATACATTAGAAATAAAGACATCAGAAAGAAAAAGGAAGAAATCAGAAAGCATCTATATAGGGAAAGAAGGGGCCAAAGGAGAGGACAAAGGACAAGAGAAAGTTTAAGGAGTGAACCTAAAGCAGTGCAAGGATTGCTGGCTTTAGATGTGCGATTCTGCTGGTTTACAGAACTTCAGCTCTTTTACTGAGGAGAGAGCAGACGTGATGGATGCAGCCCAGTGTGGGATAATCCTCAAATCAGAGAGCATATGCTTTGAGTTTAATCCAACTGCAGAGTTCTGGCAAACATACTGCATTTATAGAGGCAAATACATCAACTTTAATTTTTTAGCAGCTGTGCTGCCTTTTAATTTCTTATACCCTGAAGTGTACACTTGTACCCCTTTTGCTTACCTCTAAAAAGCAGATCGCTTAGAACAGCCCAGCCTTTCTGTCTGAAGCCAACTAACAGCTCTTGCCCACTGGAACTTTTTTTGAGATGTACTGTTATTTTCCACTTGTTCTGCCCATTTTCTTCTTAATCAAACGCACATTGAAGTGTCTTCCTAAGAAGGCTGAGCTGTACCAGCAGGAATCAAGACTCTCTAGTTCAGCTGGCAGGCTTCTCCCTGAGAATCCCAAGTTATCCCAGGTCCAGAAAGCCACCTCTCTTTTTACGATTGAAGCTTCTCCTCCCAGATCTACCAGCTCCGCTCTAATATCTCTGTGCATTTCAGTGTTAACTCTACTCAGTGCATCAGAGCTGACTGACATCAGCAACAGTAAAAAACCACCACTAATTGCACTTCTCCTTCCAGCCCTCAGCCGAGGATTTTACTCACACACCTCTGGACACTGGAGCTCTGCTGCAGAGGTAGGGAGCTCTGGAGCTCTCTCCAGAAAAGCCAAGCTGCCAGGCCTCTTTAGAGAGTTCAGCAGTAGGCAATAACAGCACCCCACCCCACCCCCCAAACCAAATCAGGCCTTCACACCAATTAAGCTTATTGACACCAGATTTTATACATTCCTTCACAATGACGGTAAGTGATTTCTTAAAGCAAACAAACCTTTTAATATGGGAGCACAGCACAAGGTCCCAAAAGGTAAAGCAGTTAGCTCTGGCACAGCGGCCCAGTCCCCTTGAAGCCAAAGGGGAGAAAATGCTGTAAAAGAGGAGAAAGCATTAATTTTACACCTGTTGTTGTCTTCTTCCCCTGGCAGCTGAGGGACAGGAGGAGCTGCATGGAGGTGAGAGATGCAGAAGTGGGAACCTGTGTTTTAAGGCCACTGGGGGCAGGAGGGGACATTTGCCTGGAGCATCAGATGCAGAAAAGGGTGAAGACAGTTCTACTCCCGCCCCCTCTGGCTGCCCACCCCCAGCCCTGCCTGTCGCTGCAGGGGTAGGGAGGAATGTCCCAGGGGGGACAAGAAAGTAAAATTTCCCTGGAGTGGTTTGAAAAAGGAGCCTGGGCTCCCCACCACCACACATGAATGAGCTGAGAGGCAACACTGCCTTCCTGCACCTCAGGTTTCCATTTTACAGATGCCACCAGTAACACCTCACTGGGGCAAAATTCTTCTGCAGGCATGAACTGGCTGGTTGTAGTTCTGATGATGGAGGCATTTCCCAAGGCCAGCCTCTTGCACAAATGCATTTATTCTCCAGATCACACAGGAACAAACTGCTGTACATCACTGCAGACGCCTGTAAATCATTCCTGCAGAAACCTATTACCCACAGGCCTGTTTTTTTGTGTGTTGTTTGTTTTTACAACTGCTGAACTTACACAAACCGCACTGACATGAATGGGTGCAGAACCTCTGCATCCCTGAGCGCGCATAAAACTCGTCCAGCTCCTCATTACTTAAAAAGCAGGTGTCCCCCGACAGTGTCCCACAGGCTCATCGATACAAGCGATGCCTACGGGGCACAGCCGGCCTCTTCTGGGGAACAGACTGATCTTGCATCTGAGGCACATCTTGCGAATACACCACATTTCTGCCCACCTCCGGCACACAGAGGAAATTCATCTGGCGGAGAGCATCGGAAATGGTCTTTGTGCCGCACGTCAAACAGGCTTCCAATATTGCTTCACTGAGACATAAATTCAATCTTGTTTGTTCAGAAATGACTATCGTCTGGTGTTGCCAAGAAAACCCAGCTCTCCGAAACATACAAGCTCTAATTATTTATTAAGATATTTTTTGGCTTCTCTCAAGCTTTGTATTTTGTTTTCATTTATCAGGCTGAGCACTGGTTGGCTGTACACTGAACTAGACTATGACCCCTGATTCACTCTTCCACCAATTCTCTTCATATCTCTTAATTGTCTTGAAATAGCTGGACTTCTGCATGGTAATTAATGTTACTGTGAACTTAGATACTGGAAATCCTAAAATGATTAGATTTCTGGAGGGCTGAATGAACCCATATCTGTAAATGGTACATAGTGGTCTGAGCACAGAACTTTAAACTGTGAACCGCTGGGTTCAAACCCTGGGGCTGCCTTGCTCTTTCACCTCTGTCCTTCCCTTCGCAGTAAAAGGAGAATCTATCTCTTTATTTATCTATCCCCCGAGTTAGCGGAATAAACTTTGAATGTGACATAAGTGCTAACACTGTAATTAGCAGAAAATACTTTCCCTGTTCATCTCAACATATTCAACAACAGATGCCTATCACTTTTAAAAGACCAATCAAAATGTAAAAATGTCTATTGTGGACAGAATATTTTTGAAACAGAGATTATTCAAGATGGAATTGTCTTGACAGTGCCTGCTGTAGAAATACTCAGGCCAGCTCATTTTGTTTTAAAAATTTAAATTGAATGCTTGTAGGACTTGCTTTTGTATTTTTCTGTTATAAATAATTTTCAAAAACGTTATTAACAAAGAGACAAAAAAAAAGTTTTCTTATTGCTGGTAAATTAAGACATTGTTTGTAATGCCCACGAGGGGGAAACTTGGGATTTACTGCTTTTGGATCCAAAGCGTCATGGAGCATTAAGAAGAATCCTGCAAAGCTGCCTCACCTCAGGCTTTGTGGAATTCCCTGTCCCACAGCACAATGAGGCTACAGACTCGCTTCTGCCTTGTAGTAGTATTTTCAAAACGGATCCCACAGGATTTTTGGCCCACAGAGGGTGGGGAGGTGGCCACCATTTTGATCAGTTAATCTCTAGTTATTCTATAGTGAAACATTAATTTATGCAGCAGAGGAGAATGGAGAAGACTGATGCCAAAGCAAATCAGGATGAACAGTTTCTGTAAAATACAAACAGATCACATAAAGAGAATTACAAACCTGAAGCTCTCATTATTTCCAAGGTAAATTCCAACAAGCTTCTGGGGAAAACAGAAGATAGTCCATCATGTTCCCATAGCAAAAGTGAAATTGTCAGAGTTTTGCTCCAAACATTTAACATCATCAGGATTTATTTTCTCTGTGTTGTGAGACTGCAGATACAGGCTGTAAGACAATAAATAGTCCACAACAGGAAAAAGAAATATTCCATAACATCCTATTTCAAGAGAAAGATATTTCAAAATTCTGGCTTATTTCAGTCTTACTTAAAAATAAAATATAAAGAAAATCTGGATATTTCATAAATACATATGTTGGAGTTAGGCTAAAAATCTGATTTTCTTGTTCGTCAGACTTTCAGTTTCAAGGAAACAACTAAACAGCAATTGCATATGCCATGAGTGTCAGCCTTTCTTTCAAAACTTAACAGAACAGAGTTGAATCTCATCCATTGTTTTCCAAGATATTAGATCACTAAACTCCAGTATCGCATCTTGAAGAATTACTGATATAATATAAAACCAAAATTTTCCATCCATAAAGACATTAACACCCAGCTCTGTCAAAACATCAACCTTCTCAGACAAGGAGCGTTAAACAATGCATGAGCATAGTTTTATACTCAGACAGATATATGAAATAAAGTTATAAAATGTTTTAAGGTTATCCTAGGAAAATGATAGCAAACATGACTGGAAAGTACAGACTGATTCACTGAGAAATTATCAGCTAATTTTTAATCTTTTCATGAACATTATGGAAAGAGCTGTCTGCAGAGTTAGTCAGGATGATTTGTCACTGCAAGAACCTGTGTTGGCATTTTATGTTGTGACTGAACAGCAGACGAGCAAGTCTGCAGGACCAACGCTTTTCAGACAACTGGTCTCTCAGACACCCCTCTGATTATAAGGCAGTGATTTTTGACAACTGAAAACCAGCAATTACCATGCCAGCTATCTGTGAAGGAAAAAAGTATTTGTGATTTGGGCAAATAATTAGTCACATGAAGAATATTTTTAATTTTATAACTTGACTACCTACATCAAGGTAAAAGTAGAGACAGTAATTCAAATGTTGTTTGATTTTTAGAAAATATTTAACTGTTCTAAGGTTTCATCTTTAAAGTGTTAATAACATCTACTGGTTTACAAAGCGTAGCTAGTATGCGTGGGACTGATGATACATTTCAGAAAGAAACAGTTATATAAGGGCCAGGTCTTGAGGAAACAGATGAGTTACAGAATTGATAATTTGCCAGTTCTTCAGGGTTCAAGCCCTAGGTGAAATGGGAACATAAGTATGTTACAATATACATTTTCTGGCGGTATATATGAAATCACTTTACTGATCACGGAACAGTTTCTGGTGAGCAAGCCCCTGCTGCACAAAACCATACTGTTGGCTCTCAATGTCCTTTTTGCTAACAGTATTGGCAGAGAAAGCGAGGACTCGCTGATAAGAAGGGACTCTTATCTCCAGAGGTGGTCCTCAGGTCAGAGTTGAGGAATGTTGGCTGGATAGAACAGTGAGCATGTGCTGCTGCTGCTGCCGAGAATACGTTTATCTGTTTCTTCCATGAGCACCTAATGCTCCATGACATAATTAGGACCAAGAGTATAGCTATATACAAAAAGAACCAAATATTTCATCAATGACAGCAACATCCAGAACTACATTTACTACGAAATAAAACATTTTTGAGCCTCAGGAGAAGAATTGGATTGGAAATAAACCCTCAGCCATGAATTTTTAATTACCAGATATTAGGAAAGAACAATTCCTTTGGGGGAGCTTTTCTGAAACTAGCAACTGTCATATTTCTTGCGCCGTTTCCCAGTATTGGAGGCAGAGTGCCAGCCTCGATGAACAAAGGCAATTCATATGCCATTGCCAAAACTCACACGCACCTGTAAGAAGCTTATAGCTAGAGATCGTTCTTAAGTTTCTGTCAAAGTTATTTGAGCAGCAGAAAGGAAACGCAGTCACTCAGCAATTGCAAACCCCATTTAATCCACAAAGACAGAATCAGAACAAGCAAACCCAAGTTCTTTTTAATCAAAGGCTGAGCCATCCAGTGTGACCATCTGAGTGCCATGAAAGCAACAGGAGTTGGAGGGGTCAGAAGCAGAACCCATACAGGGGAGTCCCCCTCCTCAAGAGTGCCTATGCTTATGGCGTAACGGGATTGCACTGGCAGCCGCAGGGACATCACTGGGAGATTGACACTTTATTAGCAGCAAGGGAGCACAAGGGATGAACTGCACAGCCCTCAGGCCCCAGGGGAAAAGGTATCCTGGTAGCTACAAAACAATTTTCTTGCTTTTCACATCTGATGTGAGGTCACTGAGACAAAATATACATAACTGTAGAAACCCGTTATGTCTTTTACGTCATCTGTTGAAAATCTAAACTGAAATCTTCACAATTTTTAAGTACTTGGCAATATTGTTCCTCTCTTTTTCCCCTTCACTGAGCAGAAACTAACATACCACTGTGTCGATTAAGGTCAGCCTTATCTGAACAGTCTCTGAACTACTAATTCTTCTCTCTCCCAAATGTGAAATCCAAACCTGTTGAAACTGGCATCTCTTTCCACAGAACAGGATGTGCAACGAGGGCTGATAGCCCTGAAAGTAATCAGAAAACTCAAAAAAAGTTTGTTTTGTAATGGTGTTAACAGTCTAAATATCATGACAGATTTTTAGTATATCCAATAGTCATGGAATATTACAAGATCAGGGACATAAAAATACAGAAATTTATATTTGTGTCAAATGTTTTACTTATATACAACTTCTATATGGATATACATATACAGATTTAGTGTGCATGTACGTGTATCAGTAACTAGTTATACCTACCTGCATATATATGAGCTAAGGGTTTTCTTTGCTTAATAGCCATAAAAATAACCAGTTGTCAGGTCTTTAGAAGAAACTGCCACAAAGGGACAGTACTTAACAAAAATATTCTTCTTATAGACGCATCAACCTATACCAGGGTCCAACTAAACAAATAATTATTAGACATATAGTAGGCCTTTCATCATTGCCTTTAGAAATTGATTGTCAAGGTAACTTATGCTGAAACAGTTTGGTATACCATACTTACCAGTGTTATTAAAATGCAAAAAAAAAAAAAAAAAAAAAAAACCCCAACATATTTTACATACTTTATGCTTACATGAATGAAAAGGCTAACAGAGTGTATATTTATAATTTTCTATGCTTGTACCCCCTTGTATATATTTCTGTTCCAGTGTTGGCTACTTGATCAACAAAACAAATGTTTAAGTCACTTGCAAAGAAGTACATGAGCACGCTTACAAATACAGTGCTCTGTTTATACATCACATGCATACAAGCTTCTGTGTGCATTTAACACATACATATGAGAAAACATGTACAGTGATGGTTTCAGACACACATCATTCTTAAGTCATTTCATGCATGCAACTAAAAAATTCAGAACAGCTGCAGTATCAAGGTACTGCCTGCTACCTTGATACATTTTGCAAATTTCCTGTATGTTTCCAGGAAGTTCCTATTAATCTTACTGAAAATAAACACAAATAGCCAACGTGACCTTTAAAATGAGATGAACAATATTTTTAACTATTTAAACATACACTATTCTGTACTTCAGACAACTCATCAGTTAACTTTTGTATACCATCATGGTAGTTTGGGATCAAATTGTGTAAATACTTTTGATATTTTTTCTGTTGTGGATGTCTGAGTTATGCAGACTGTTTACATCTGTACAATACTTGCTGTCCTTCAGAGGGACAGTCTGCATGGCTCTGAAAGGGAATGCCTGTTGTCTAATTCAAAATCAGACACCACAGACAGCAAAGACATTGGTCTGGACATAGAACATGAAGTGATGATTAATCTTTTCCCTGTGCATTCTTGTCAAATGCTTACTTCACCTCTCACTTTATTCAGTTCTCAAAAACCATCTAGTGTACAGGTTTTTTCTTTTCTTTTTTTTTTTCTTTTTTTTAAATATGTTGCCTAATTTGTGTTAGTCATGAAGAATAGCTGAAACCAATGATGGTGTGACTGTACCAGGTGTCTGATATTACATCATGCTAGACATTATCTTGCAAAACAGCCAAATGCTTATTTTGGCTGAAGGCTTTTTTTTTTCCACAGTAGGACTGGATATTCTTACACACACACACATATATTATTTTCTATTCTACGACACAGAGGGCCATTAAATGAAAGAGAACAATGCTTAATAAACAAATAGACAAATATGCTCTCCAGAAAATGTCAGTCTTCCACTTGTACCTTCATGTATCATAATCATGTAGGGAATTCCCTAATTCTGTATATAATATACATGGTCCTTAGTCTACATAAACTGCTCATTGACATAATCAGATATCTCACATAATAAAAGGCACAAGTGCAGATCAAGGTAAGGAGGAATAAATGGGTAATATTATGTCAAAAAAAAACCCAGCCCTTGCAAAAAAGACTGACTCGAAGCTCTTAAGCACACTAAGCCATCTGGCCAAAGACAAGAAGCACTGCCTTTCAGGAAATGCAACACTTTGCTTTGATATATGAACTTGTCCCACAGCTAAAATTTTATTCATTATGCAGATGTTGAGTTAAATCATTACAAATAAACAAGCCCATTTCCTTATCTGGGCATTATTCTATCAAATAAAAAATGGTTTTCTTTGTCTCAGGTGCAATCCCCGCCAAAGCAACATGCCCAGTAACAGTAATTGCTTGAATAATTTTACCATACTACTATGCTGGTCTACATTCACAGTTTAGCTAAGACAAAGCGAGGTCCAAGATCATTCTGTTGCCATTGGACTATGATGTTGGACAGGCACTTGCAAAGGACATTTCATCTAAGCAGGGCACTATATCTTGACTATCTCAGCCATCTCTCATGGTGCAATGGATCATTTCTGTCTTTCCGTTTTGGCTACACAAGGAACTTAGACAAACAGATATCTAATTTTCATCTGAAACTCTGGCTCTGCCTGATCCCTTTTTAAACTGGCTGCTGGGACTAGGAAAATCAGTCCTTCTCTGAAAAAAGGTTTAAAAGGATCATCAGAAATTACATTCAAAGTGCCAGGGACCTTTTGGCCCATTCTTTTTTGAGATCTCCAGTATGTTTGTATTTCTTTTTTTCATTTTTCTTTCACATTTTTCAGTCAATGCTTCTGCTTCTAGGGCTATTTAGAATTTGAGATACCTTTATTGTTCTTTTGTTCCTCACAACAAACAATCAATTAAGTGATTAAATTATACCCAAGCCCACGTATTTTTGTAAGCCAAGAGTTTTTGATATCCAACCATCACAGTACAAACACTGCTATTATAGCATTATTTTTATGTACTCTCTTGAAATTAAATGTCTCTCTGGTTCTAAATCATTAATTAAACTCTTAGCACTATTAAACACCTTTGCTGAAGGCAACTTCCAAAGAACTATGCAGTGAGAGTATAATGTTTCACTGTGAAATTTGGGACTGCGGAGCCATGACAGACACTGTTACATAGTAAGTTTGACCCTAAATGGCAATCCAGGACAGATAAAAATAAACTCTTCCTCTATCTTTTGTCACCTGATTTCCCTCCATTTCTTATTTTTCAGGTTTATAATGACCTGCATCATACATAAAAACAGACTATTCCACTTTCTCACAAATGTTACTGGATTTGTACGATACTGCTATTAGAAGAGAGATATTGATTTCAGGACTTACTAAACACTGTGTAAAATGAGAAAGTAGCTCAAACTCTGTGAAACTAATTCCTATACAAAGAATATATGAATAAAATTAAAATACATGTAGCAAAAATTCTATTATAAAAATTATGGATTTAGAGCAACAGTTTGTGATCAAAGGTTTCTAAGCTGCTATTGCATAAAAGCTCTGCTCTGTTGCTGAAGAACATTATAGCTCTTCTATTGTTCTCAAACACAGCACAGGTCAAAGTAGTAGCGTAACAAATCAATTAATGTCCTACCTGCCTCCTTCACTAATTAGAGACTCAGTCTCTCTCTCTCTCTCTGTTCTTGATATTTGAAACTTCTCAGAAGGTGAAGATTAAAGTAGCAGCTCTCAAACTTTTCCAGAGGGTTTCCTTTTTAAGCCTTACCTTCCCTGACAAGTATGGATTCAGTTGAGGTGAAAGAGCATTAGGAAATTTTTCCATCTCTGCTGCTTTTATTTATTGTTATTCACCCTTATAAACACAATCTGTATAAACACTTCTACAAAGGAACCTCCTTACTATCTTTCCTCTAATTCCAGTTCAAAATATATTCAGATAATCCAGAATATTCAGCCTAATGATTAATGTTCCTCCATTTTCCAGGAAATAAGGCCACAGTACATATAAAATAAATGTCCCAACAGCATCTCTGGTTTCGTAATCATCTTTCAGATATAAACCAGCATTGCTTTTCTTTTTTTTTTTTTTTTTGCCATAAGGGAAAGTCTTTAGTACATGTGTCTGAATTCACACTTGACCTTTTAGATACACATTTTCTGTTCTCCCTCCTGGTCATCTGAACAGGTAGGACTATTATATCCTGTTATTGTTACTTGGCGTCCTATACTTTCCCTACCTTCAAATCTCACTGAGGAAAGCAGGACAAATTAACCTTTACCATTGTGCTGGGGGCTGTGCATGTGAGCACATGGAGGGGAGCAACTATATGGTGCAGAACCTTCTTCACCTATGCAAGCAGTGGCTGGAGCTAGCAGTCAGAAGCTTCTTGTGTCAGTCCCGTGGACTGAGCTGCAGCTTCTTTCTCTGTGCTCCCCTGACTGTATGTAAGACAGGGGGAGACCAAGCAGAATCTAAGATCTTGCAATCTGGACCCTTACCAAAACTGAATATGAGCTTCAAATCTCACTCATCATCTGAATAAAGTTTATACAACCATTTCTATCCAACTTATTCTAAGAATATCAAGGTCAGGGTCTAGCAAAACTTTTAAATGTTTCTCTTTCCTTTTACTCTCCCTTTGTTTCAGGCACGTGGATCATCCACCAACGTTAGCCAAGCAATGAAATATCTCTGCACAATCAGCAAATTTTATACACTGTGTGCCCTCAGAATCATCAATTTCTCTGCTGCCTGCAAAAATTCAGCTGAGGAAGAAAGCAAGCAAGCAGTAGTGGTCAGGTCTGGACACAAAATATTAAAAATAATATTATCTACTTTGAGATAGGCAATTCTGTGGGATTATCTCCACCTTCACTTATACCCTTTTGTCTATTTTATCCTGGAACTGTGGACAACTGAGAAAAAAAAAAACTATATAAACGCTGGTCCTGAGAAGACTTTGCTACAAAGAGCCTTTTTATAGCTTGTGCACGACACAGGCAAATCAACAATCTGCGAAAGTAGTTCAGATAAGTATAGAAAGATAATATCAAGGTTCTTGATTAATTGACATTTAAGCAAAAACTTAGAAGAAAAACAACAGCACTGATCTTCATCCAAGAATGAATAGTTTCTAAAAAGATTCTGCTTTGGCCCAGAATGTAAGAATGTACCTAAAATGGCTTCAAGCTTCATAAGAAACGAAGAGGCTTTGGATATTCATCCAATGGCCAAATGAGAGAGAGGAAGCTCAGCTGCTCAATGAACATTACGGAAGAGAAGGAAACAACAGTTATCCTTAGAAGTCTGTGAACACTTTATTTGTGCAGTTCTGTCTCAGTCTCTGCCTAGAGACAAGCAAGAGTGTTTATGCGCCTGATTTCATGGCTTCATTCCCTAAACTGTGCCCATACAGCCTGCAGCCTGAAGCAAAAAGCCTGCTTCAGTATTACAGTGACATTTTAGGGAGGAAAATGTGTAAGAAGAGAGTATTGCAAAGCAGTCTTGCGTGACCCTCTATCTCCCCGCTTCCCTTTTTGCCCCTCAGATATTACACTCTTTGCTAACTATAGTGCTCCTCTTTATAAGAAAACAACATGTTTCCTCAAAATGTTCTACAATACAAGAAGGTATATGAAAGCAAAATGTATATGCTAAAATTGCCACACATGAGAAGTCATCCCGTGGACCAGACTACTCATCTCTTTCCAAGCTAGAATGTGAAAGGACCAGCACATCCGTTTCCCTTGAACACATCTTTCATGCCAAGAGAATCATCAGTCAGTACCAGCTGATTTCATAAACTCCATGAAAAGGCTAATTGTCTTTTCTTAAAATCAAAACCCAGTAATTTTCTCTAATATATATTGCCAACATTAGAGCACAGGGATCTAATCCAATCTAATTATCAAATGTGCAGGTTTTTGTTTCCATTACACAACTTTTCTGTGTGTAATACAAGAATTTGTTCTTTGTTGATACAGCTTCTTGGACAAGCACAGAATTTGCATATGTACACACAATCAAATGCAATACAGGAGGACTGAACCCTGCACATGCATGTATCGCATGAGAGCGAGGGCTTCTCTGCACATGAAAACTGTTCTGTAGTGGTGCAGAGAATGATTACACATAAGTAAATGCCTGTGTATAGGAACCCAAGACAATAAATTAGGAGCACTTTTGCAGGAATTCTGGGTTTGGAAGGGTTAATCCAGAGCTTCGCTATTCTTTGAATGCAGCACTTAAGAACCATAGCCACAGCGGTTCTGTGCACTTGCAGCATCCACTGAAGCCAGTGGGAGTCATGGCTTCTTCCAGAAGTGAGCCATGCACACATAAACTAAGTTAAAATATATTGTTTACATACTGCAGACCTAATAATTTACAGAATCCCTGGCATCGTACCGCAGGATTTTCCTTCAGACACAGCCACTCCTCCAGAGCTAGTTTTTCACGTCTTGGTAGCAGTTGACCCTAGAACCATTTTCAGACATAAGTCAGTGTTTTCTTAACCTGCCAGTGCCCTACTGTAAGCACGTTCATCATGCAGCTGTGCTCTTAGTCAAAGCCCCTTGGGAAGGAACCGCAATTACCGAAGAGTTTCACTAGTGGGATGTCAGCAGTGTAAGTGCAGTGCACCCTGCCGGACTGCGCAGAGACTCCCCACCCGCCCGTGCCTGGGGAATGTGCTCCCTCTCCTAAAAATGTGCCCAGCGCATCCCAGATGAGAGTAGAGCTTGCCCTCTCACTCTTCCAGTCTGCACACAGTTTTAATGTGTTTATCATGAAGCTAAGCAGATACATGCAAGAATCTAAATAGCAAGCAGTGCATAGCAGAGCTAGGATTATTTCTCACAAGTCTCAAATGAACTACTTTATTTTTCTTTTTTCTCAGTTCAGGTGATTTATTTTTCTTGGCTGTGGGTTTACTTGTCTCTCCCTAATTTCAAACTATCATAGACATTAAAAATTGAAAAAGTATGTTAGATAGAGATAATCCCCCTAAAATTTATCTCAGCCTCAAATATCTTTACAGATACCAATTACAATATTAGCTGATTATTAATTTTACTTTAACCAAACCATTACTGATGGCAACATCTCACATAATGGTCCAAATTTATTTCAAATATATCAGCTCCTAACTGCAATAGTAGCTTTGAGAAACCAGTGGAGAGTTCATCCATTAAACCAGAGTTATGGAAGAGTTAGCAAGGGCTTCTATTACTCAATATTTAAGATGAATGATGTAATTCCATCATCAAGTTAATAAAAAAAATGGGTATCTAGAGGGAAACTCTGACATCACTCTCAAAAGAGCAAATCTGTTTAGTTTTTTCTATGACCAACTTTTAGACAGAAAGGTGACCTTTAATTCTATTTTTTCCTAAATCTTTCTCAGATGACACCTCTAACAGTACAAAATGTTTTAATAGAAAATGAATAACTTAAGCAAGATAATTGTATAATTATAAAATACTCTGATTTTCCAAAAGCAGATGGAAAAAGCTTATGTTGAAAGACGTTTTTCAGGAAATGTTAGAAACATCTTTTCTATGGATTGTATGTTAAAGGAAACAAAAAATGATATAATGAGAAGGGCCAGAATCCAATTATTCTAACATTGTATTTCTGTCAGAAGCCAATTTCAGGCATTCCAGTGAAAGGCAAAAAACCAATTCTGAACCATACAGAGACTCAATGGAAGAAGTTAAAAAGCGGAGCAGGTGTTGGAAAACTGTATCTGCCCTTTTTTCTGTTTGTTATCCAAAAATGCAAATTGCTTTTTACCAGAAACATTCCAGCTATATTTTAGCTTGAGAAACTTTAGCATCTATTCATGCTAGTGCTGAGAGAGAAAGACATAAATGTCACCATACAGCAGTCTGGATTTTATAATCACATGTCTCTCAACATCCTTCTACATAACACATAGGACTAGGTAATTAGAGAACAATTTTAAAAAATCTTATAATTGAATAAAATTAAGACAGAAAAAATAGAGAAGCAAGGAAACTTATGAATCGCAGCTGTCAAATACTTATAATTGGCCCCATTTTCTTAAGTAACTGCAAAACATAAACACCAAAACTTTAAGAAATCAACAATTTACATTCACATATAAAATTCTTCAAAAATAAAAAGTATGTCTGTTTTGTTAATGGCATAAATAGTCAGAGCTACTATGTCTAGGAGCCTAATGTGCAAAATTCATATTTCCACAGTAATGAGCAGAATCCTTTCCTGGTTTATAGGCAGCCCCACCCCAGTCCTCAAAACAGCACAATTTCCTAAATTCCTAGGTCTAGCCAGTACTGTTAAAAGTACTGGCTAGAAGTTCTCTCTTTTCCTCTGTCTAGAAGTTTTTAAAAGTTTTTTCTTTAAAACTTGTTGCTACTGCAGGATGGGTCTATTTATTGAGAAGGGGAGCAAGTGAGCCGCTTACACTAAGCGGAGTTTGACCTAAGGTTTCATGCAGTATCCATCAAAGTCAGCACCATAGTTCCACTGACACCCGTGGCCCATGACTGTGTTCTTGTGTCATGCATCCTTCTGGCAGATAGCTGTGCTCATGAGCCACAGTCATAGCCTGGAGTACATCCTCAAAACCTGTACAGACTTTAACTAATCTCACAACTCCCCTGGATGGGCCAGGCAAGGAACATACATAGTCCCGAGCACTTGTATCCTTCCACAAACACATTCCACTCCTGACCTTCAGTACCTGCATGCCATTTCAATCACGGGTGGTCTTCCAACACATTGCAAGTCAGACTCTCAGCATCCGCTGATATTTCTGTTCTGGGCCTCATTTAAAAGCAGCACTCTTTTTATTACTCAGATGAGTAAGAGCTGAAGAATGAAATTACTGAACTCACATCCTTCAGTACCTTTCCAAAAGTCTTTGTCCCACCTGATCCCTTCACTGTATATTAACTGGCCTTTGTTCTCTTTTGCTTTAGTGCATTTTTAATACCTAGTGGAGGGCTCTGAAGTATTCACACAAGCATCTGACGTAACTTTGTATCTAAATAAATAAGTGAAAGAAAACCAGGCCTACCAGACGTGAAAGACTAGCATAAATCTCAGTGTACCAGCAACTTCCTCTCTTTTTTTCTTTAACTATGAAATAAGTGGTATTTCTATAATCTAGAATTAGCTTAAAGTTGTTGCAATGTATGCTTTGACATATGGCATCTGGAGATCATTTCAAAGAGATCTGCCCTACAGATTACCCATGTATCTCAAAAGAAGGAAGCATATTCATTCTCCCATATATAATGTTAAGACTTTTACTTGCAAGTCTGTTAAACATACATTTTCCCTTCTGGGTGCTTTATTTTACTTCCAGAGCTAGACAATCTTGGTTATCCACAATATCTTGCATCCGTTTGGGAACTGCTTGCACAAGATTCCCTTGATGACAGTTCCCATTAGCACACATTCATTTACGCATACTTTTTTTTTGCATTTGTGAAATTCCTTTCTTCAAGTGGATATGAAAGATTACTCCTTTAATAGGCCCTCCTCCACAGGTAGATAAGTCTCATTCGAGGAAGCCATCGCTCACCATGACCACTAGATCAAAGGGGCTCCAGCAGAAAGACTATCTCTGAATCTGTAAAGGGTCACTTGTCCTGTAAGCCCTGGCTGGCATTCACATCAAATGATAGTATAATTCTATCCCACCTGTTTTAACATTACAATGTGGTTGGAAGAGTGGTATTTTCAGTAACGCTGCTTCAGGTCAGCTTGCATACTAATCAATTACTTCATAAAATAATGCAAAATTTATTTGATCAATATATCTTCCTCCTTCTTCTGGGCACTAAAACACAAACACCTTGGCTAGTCACCACAGTTATGGTGAGATGATTAGCTGCACATTCACCCAAAGTGTGCTCTATGGCCAACCAGCATATCTCAAACCAGAACTGATTTCTGGTCCCTCTGAAGATCAAGTGCTGACATTTAACTGGAGGCAGACCCCTCCTGGAAAGGCTAAGTTACAAGAGTTGTGGCAACTGAAGCATGGCCTTTGACAGAAGGGAAGTTCTAGGTCCTAACTTCTGTAAGAAGGAATATCCCATCAAGGTGGTCGCTTCAAACCTCTATGAGTCTCATTGGAAATCATGAAAGTGGAAAGACAAAGAGCTATCCTGAAATCTTTGTGCAGCTCCAGAGGGCATCTTCAATGTCCGATGTCCTCACTCCATCCGCACAACAGGTTTCCTTTTTATCCCAAGCTGAAGGGAGTGTGTGTCCAGAACATCATTTTAGGCAGGATTAGAGGGAAGGCCTACATATGGTCTGGAGCTGATGCACTATCAAAGTGAATTACACCTTTGAAGGGGGTATTTTCTACCTATTATGGACTACTTTTGCTCACTATAGCCTATTAACTTCAATAAGGCTGTCAGGTCTAATTATAAATCACCTTTGGTGACTGAGTTGCCTCAGCATCTGTTTTCAAGACTCAGAGACACTCCTGACATAGATCAAATCCTGCTTTCTAACATCAATCTCGTTTCTGAGGAAAAGCTCTTCAGCCTCACAACTTACTAGGCTGAGTGGGACCCTACTAGCCCTTTCTGTAACACATGAAGGTATGCAAAGGAGGTATGTGAAGGCATAGAGGTAGTGAAGATACCAGATGACACTTCATGCTTTCTTATCTGATCTTATAATGTGATGACAAATACATGTTTATGCAAGGTTCACCAAGCACTGTGCAATAAGCAAGTTATTCTTTTATGTCATTATGTTCCTTGAAAACTAATCAACTAATCAACTTTGTCATTTTGCCAATTTTAGTGAATTTTGACTGTAAAAATTTAAAAAACACAGCATGATAAATTTTTACTTTGCACCTGCTAGATTTACAAGATGGAAGCAAAACAAACCAGCATAAATAAAAAGCGATGAGCCAAGATAGGCCACCTGTTTGTCAATTTCTCTACTTTTAGGATATTGTTCCATTCACTCCTCCATAGCCCTCTGCACAGGGAGACAATGGAGATCACAATCACTCAGCAGAATTTGAACTCTCAACAAAAGCAAAAATGTTGCTCAGGAATATGCATGGGACTTAGACATGACTATTTAAAAAAAAAATAAAATTGAATCTAAAGTTGTGAATTTTTTGCAAATAAAAAAGCCATACAGAAATGAAAGGTGGTTGAGGTGGGCCCTGTTGATATAGGAAAAAATCCTGAAAAGGAAGTTCAGAAGGCAAGTTTTACACCAGTGATTAAAGTAGTTGCTGCTCCTATGTGATAAGTAGGCTGAAAAAATCATGAGCATGTCCAAATTACCATTTCTTAGCCCACATAGAAGTCAAAATGATTATCAGGTCCCAATTTCTAAGAAAAGAAAAATATTCAGTTTTTAAGTTTTAGAAATTTTCCTTATTGGCTTTGCAGCAAACTTGCAAAATCAATAAAATTAAAAATCTGAAAAATCCCCATACTCAAATATAGTAATAAGTACAAATCACTTCCAGGTTAGCCTTCAAACTTTTATGTTTAGCCATTGGAAAGTTTGCAAAGAGCAGAGGGATACAGAGGACTTCGGTTCAGTTGTAGACTCTTGCACAATTTTAGATTCAATCCAGCAAACAGCTGTCCAACTAAAAAAACAACAAACTACTGAGAAGCAAGTTGATAATAAGTTTAGAATAACCTTGTTTGACTCTGACGACCTTATGCAGGTACTCTTTCAGTGCTTCAGTTTGAAATTTTTTCGGAATTCAAAAGAACGAAGAGGTATTTTTTAATCACAATGAACTTACTTTTCCTCATTCTTTATATATATAACTATATATTACACTTACCTAACACTTTCATCCTGAAGGACTGCTAAGGTCTTCACAGATTTACTGACTTTTGAACCTCCACCAGACATACAAAAAGCTTTCTCACATTTTTACTTGGAACAGAGCAGACACAACAGAACCTAGTTCCATCTACATTTACAGCAGCAAACACCTGTTCATATACCTCTAGCAACGAGCTAAAACTAAAAGCATATTTTTTAAAAAAATATTTTGCATTGTAGCTGCACTTTTGTGAATGAGATCTGAACCCACTAACATCCATGGAGTTTTGCCTGAGTGAAAGACAGCAGTTTTAGTCTCTTTCTATATTATTTGTATTAATATGTAGTGAAAACAAGTGGTATCTAAAAGGTGGAAGAGGGACAAAAATGTCTAGTTACTACTACTTCAGAGATAAGGGTAAAGAATACACTTAATTTCATTTATAAACCCCTCCATCATTAACAAAGTTCAAATCCTTACCTGCATTAGAAGGTCACAACAGTTACAAAGCCACAAAAAAGGGGAAAAAAAAGCTTTAACAGTAGCAATATTTACTGCTCCCTTTCTGTTCCAAATTATCGGAGAGCTGAGTCCACTTGAGAAATGCAAGATTCTGCCTTTGGAAAGAACAGTTTGTAAGACTGATGCCAGATAGACATCCTTAGACACTGTTGTCTTTTCTTGATCACTGGACAGGTTAACTTTAGACAGAAAAGACGATGCTTGGAACATCTTAAAAAGTCATACAGCAGAATTAGGACCAGTTAGACACTGTTGCACTCATTATTGACTGTTACCCTGATTCTAGAAAAAGTCTTATCAAGTACTAGGCACCCTGAGTAGACAATTCAATTGCCCAATTTGTCTGTACTTTTTTTGTTTCTCTTTCTGTAGTTGAGCCTGAGCTGGGAATTCAGCTGCAAGCATTTCAACATTGATGATTCACTCTTTGAAGGACCTCCAGGGAAGTCCTACAGTACCTCCAGACAAAGTTCTCGCCTCTGGCTTTTCTTGGCTTGCAGGTTTATTACCCGCTAGAGAGTTTAGGCTTATAATACATCCAAATACAACTTAAATTCCAGGCTCATACATGTGCCGATGGACCCTGGAGCTCCTAATTATAATTACATATTCATATCAGCTGAATGAGATGCTAAATTACAGTCCTGATCCCACACTGTGCCTCTGCACAAAACCACAGCTGATGTTGATCCTCAACTGGAAGAATGGGAGGGAGTACAGGAAGATCCAGCTGTTGCTCATTTGACTCAAGAAATAAACCATTGACTTTCTGATGTGAAAAATGATGAGAATAAAATAATGTGAGCAAAATAACATTCCCCACCCTGTCATTTATAAAAAAATAAGCTAATTTCTTCAAACCTAAGGCTGTTATGAAAGGACAATAGCAAATAATAATGGGAAATATTGCTTAAAAGTAAGCCTTTTTTTCACTTAATGCACATTTTTACACTTTGTTTCCTCCTTGGAAGTTTGGCCAAAACAAATCTTCCTAAAGTTAATTTCTCTCAAGAGTAATAGGGTCAATGCAGCATTACACATTTGTGCTCTGGATTCCAATAAAAAAAGTTGTTACCATAGCAAGAAGTATTGTTGCAAAGACAACACACACAATGTAAGATTAAAGAAAGAAATCCCAAAAAATACTTCCAGGGCTCAACAATAACATAGGATATTTTCTCCTAATTACATAAAGATGAGAGTGTGCTACTGCTTTGATAGTCCCACTGTAATGAAACAGACTGGCTCCTTTAAGACTAATTTTTCAAAATGCAAATTTCTAAATTACAGTGTTTTTTCAAAGTCTCATCAATTATTTTTAACATTAGGTATATCATGCTGCTGTCTGAGACCAGTCAAGGATTAGAGAAAGATATATTGTGCAAGGTACTGTGGATAAATTGTAAAAAAGGCAGGTCATACCTTATAATCTGGGTTAATTTCAGGAAACGGGAATAAAAGGGGAATAAACAGGTGAGTTGGGGTAGTAAAAATGGAAAAACAAGGCAGCAGTGATCTGAATACAGATGCTCATATAATTTGGCATGCCACTACCTAGTCAGCCACCATTGTTCAGTAGCACTGTGATACAAGCTAGTTTTAAGAAAAGTTTCATATAATAATAAACTTTTAGCTTTGTAGGTTTTCTTCGACACCTCACAACACGAGAGAACGCATGGAAATGATTGCTGGAGTTGAGTGTCATGTGGGAAATGCTTTCATTGCTGAAAAGTGAAGACAGTTATAAATAACAATGCAGTATCACCTCAAACATAGAACAAAGTGAAAGTCGAAGAGAGAAGAGTGAGACGGCAAAACGTGTGGAATAGGATGAAGAGCCAGCAAAACTATCCAAGTAGCAGAGTTTGAATGGACTCTGCAAGGGCAATGTTGCAGAAGACAAAAGGAGAGGAGGACACTGCTCTAGTAAAACACAAAGTGAACAGAGCCCAGAAAAGCCTTTGTAAGAGGAGGAACTGCTTTAATAGAACACAAAGTGAACGGAGCCCAGAAAATGTGTAAATTTCTGTAAAGGGCAGGCTCTCTGCGTGCCACATTGGAAGAGGCAGGAAGATTTACCCACAGACAGCCTGAATGACTCTAGAAAAGAGAAGGCCAGGCTAAAAAATACACCAAATATGGCCTTCGGCAATAGTTTCACAGTAGCAAAAGGAAAAGAGAATGCAAAAGAAAGCGCACCGTAGTGACTAGGGCTTGAGGGAGATGATCTAAAAAGAGAAATGAAAAAGGAACATGCAGAATAACAGCACATGGGGGAAGAAGAGTAGCAAAGATGCTCACTGAAGAGGGCAGTGATGAGCAGGAAGATGGGAGCATGTGATGTAGGAGAGGCACATGGTGAAAGCTGGAGGTGAATGGCAAATGGACATAATAAGTGAACAATTACAGCCTACAAACTATTAAAATAATGTTTACATTCTTAATTAACCATCATAAGACCTCTGACTTCACATTGCAAACATTATTATAATAGTTTGCCGAGAGAAGAGGGGTATTTATTGACTTGACTAAATCCTTTCAAATACTTACTCCGGGAATCAAATGTCATTAGGTAGAATTGCACCACACCAGGTGGTCAGCCTACCGAGATACACAACATACTCTGCTTGACTTTGCCACGAGAATGAGATGGAGAAACAAACCACATCTTTGGGTTTCAAGTGCACAACTGTAGTGGTTATAAAGCACTTCTATCCCCATTTCTCTGCACTCTCTCCAGAGCACTCTTTCCAATTTTTCACTGCTAATTTTTTTACCTGTTTCTATATCCTTGCCTTCCTAAGTTCTATTTCTTTCCCCTTACCTCTATCTGTTGCCTTGTCATTCTTTCCCTCTTCCACTGTCACTTGCCTTTTGTAATGCGATAAGGCAGACGACTCTTTGCCTTAGCACTAGTCAAGAGGGGCACAGAGAGCTTAGGAGAGCTGGTTATTCTTGTATTCTAATCTTCTGTCCACACTTACTACAGCTACAGTGCAACCAGGGGGATGCAATTGCTTGCCCATGCTCAGTTTATCTGTCAAGTGGGACCGCATGTGTGCTGTTTCCATGTTGGAGCTCTCTGGTGGCATCTCCCAAAAACATAGTTGGCAAATTCAAAAGACTGTCCCCTGAGCATGTTAAAATTGTCATTTTCCAGATAAAGAAAAAAAAAATTGGACAAATTTCAACTCCTCACTACAGACCATGGAAGCACTAATATTTCTCCAGAAGACAGACTTTCTTATTAATACATACATATGGGCATATATGTATGCATACCTACGCATACCCATGTAAACATGGGCAAAACAATATCTCTTTTTTTTTTTTTTTCTAACCCCAGTTAGAGAAATGGCTGAGCATTTTAGAGTAACCTTTCCAAAATATTTGCCCAAGGCAGACAGCACGGAAAATTTTGGTCCAAATAGTTTAAGTTTGGCAAAGTTATAAGCAATAGAAAACGGAATCTTATAATAGAAAGTGCTGGGCAGCCTTATGGCAGACATCACTATTTGTGCTGCTTGTAAGACTTCATTTTCTTTAATAGGAGCTGCATGGCAGGGCTGTAATACCCTGGGGCTTCCTGTCTTTAATTTCCTTTGAATATAATCTTGGTCCTAAGCCTTCCTTCCTAAATAACCTCTGTCTTTAATTATTTCTTTAAGTAAATTACAACTTAACAAGCACACATTCTCGTAAGACGGAGCCTCTAATTATCAAAATGACAGTGCTTCTTAGAATCTGAATTTCACAGCAATTCAGTGATCAATTCAATAGGTCAATAAATAATTAAACACCATCACTGCCAAAGAATAACTAAATAGGATATTATAATAAGTTGTCATATATGTCTACACCTTGCATTACTCAGTCACCTGGATGATGCTTACAAGATGAGCAGATCCTCTGCTGCTCCTTATTCATAAAGTGAGCAGCAGAGAGGTACATATTGCAGTCCCAAGTGGCCACATGATTAGTGAATATTTGGAAGCTGTATTACATTATTTTGGGATAAATTGAAGGTGTTTCTCAGTCCTTATTTAGGCAAGACTGTCACAAATACATGTAAGAGCTCGCCACTCTTGGATACATCCAATAAAATTATTCTGCTAGAAATAATTTCATATTAATTATCTTGCTGGGAATAACTTTTAGATCCTTAGAAAGGATGGTCTCATTTTGTAGGACTGGCTTTGCAGATTCTTTAGAGTCACAGTACTGATATGTTGCTTCATCCTCTGATGTGACATAAAATAGTCACTATTTATGAAACCAGGGTCTTTTAAATCTAAGCCAAGTTTGCTGCAGAATCCTTAACTCCAAAATCTTCCAGGGCTGTCCATTTTAACCTAGAATACAGCATTTTGAATGCCTGTCAGTTGCTTTGGGGCTCTATTGTAGCATCAGTGCTCAGAAATTTCAGCATAATTTCTTTATGCTGCCACCACCATTATTAATCCATGCATTTCAAACAATTATTACATAAATCACACAGTCATACCTGAGGGGATGAGACTCAAACAGTGAACCAAATAAAAGTGGGTACTAACTAAACTACTGGGTATTTAGGAAAGAAACTCAGTCTGGCTAGTTCTGAGGCCACTTAGTCTCCATGATCTATGCTCCCCTTCCTTCCCCCCTTTTTGTTCTTTGCTACTGTGCACATGCAAATACGTATTAGATTTAATCTAGGAGGAAATGAGACATTTTAGTGGCATTACCCCTTTGCAGACACTGTCAAGATTTTAATTTGTAGTTCTGGATGCAGACTGCCTGGGGTGGCTGCAGGCTGCCTCATGAAACCCTCCTAACACTTCTTAGTAGCCTTCAGCAGTTATCGATTTCAGACCAATGACACCAGTTGAACTAGAACTGAAAATTTCTGCATTTCTATACCAAATTTTCCCAAACTAACCATGCAACTGCTCTACAATGTACTTTTAAAGTTATTCTTCATGTGATATTAGGGGCTTCTGTATGTAAAAAATAACATAGCTTCCCTTTAGTGACTAATGAAATAATGCAGCAATATCCTTAGAAAAAATATTGCCAGGTGTTTCGAGTATTTATTTGGAGTGAAAAATAGTATAAAAATCTTAAATCTTTCCTTTAATTAATCAGCAAAATTATACAACAAAGTTTTTAACCCTCAATTTGAATATGAATGAAAATTCCTGAAATACCTGAGTCACCTTATTCAAGGTAAAGACCTGACTCAAGGAAAATTGATCCATCTTAAAAGCAAACTAGAAAAGAAGGGCTGCACACATCTTCATGTGTGTTATGCTAGTCTAAGTAAAAAGATGACTAACATCACCCTAGATTCAACTTTCTACAGCAATTAGCTAAAGTATCTCAATTTATCTTTCCCTGACAGCTTATGATTTTAAGGAAATTCGAGATGTTTGGGTTGTTAGGTTTTTTTCATTTTAATGGACATTTTAGCACCATCTGCTGGTGTTAAAACTTGCTCTGGAAACTAAACACCAGCTACCTGCTTCATCTTAACTTCCTTAAGGCCTACTTCTGTCTCTTATTAGGAAAGGTTAATTGCTTGCTTTTCTACCACAGATCCCAGGATTGGATAAGTAATTTATCTGAATGAATCATGCATCCAGATGGAGTATACCTTCTGGAGGCTATATATCAGTAGCGATACACTATTAAAGAAATACCTCATCTACAGCTACATCCAAGATTAGATATGAATATTTTTTACAGTGTAAAAACAACAAAAAAAAACCTCATTCCTTAAGG
>JAOXNO010000063.1:14313223-14345276 GCA_028565335.1 Limnodromus scolopaceus | reverse complement strand
TTTCCCCCAATTTATTCTGACTTGATAGTGGTATTTAGACTAACGAATTATGCTGTGATATTGGAGATTTAATGTCTGGTGCACACAGTCAAAAAACTGACCTGCTAAAATTACCTATGAGTGTATCCAGTTATGTAATTATATGACTTAGCCCACGCAGTGCCTTTTTTATTTCCTTAAATTGCTTCTGGCTCAGTACCAGTTCTTTCCTGTTTCAGAACCTCTTGGGGCACCAATAGTCTGAAAGCACTTTAGGAAATGGTCACACTAGGTCTCAGCTGCTTTGTCTACAGGTCCTCTCCTGAATACATGAAACATCTCCCACATTCAGTACAAGTTTGATCTCTGCCTTGGTTAAGCCAAGCTCACAGAATTCTCTACAAGACTGACAACAGTCAGTCTGACAACATCACAGAACACTAAGAAACCTGCCACGGACTTTATGGACTCCCCAGAAGGAAGGGTTAGTATCAACCCATTTGAATTCAGGCAGGTCTAGCAAGTAAATGTGCCAGGCGAATTTAATGTTGATCTGTTGTGGCTGCTCCTCATATCAATGACTCCTATGACACGAAAAATTGGAAATAGACCTGGGGATCATTTTTTTCAGTCTTCCCTTTCAATACTCAGCATTAATCTTTGTAGCCTATACTTCAGTCTCAGTTCTGTCTTGATTATCTCCCACCCACTATCATCACAGCCCTGTCTGTACATCTTTTGTGTACCTGTTACTCTAAGGAATACACTCCCTCCCTCAGGTCTCGTCAGCAGTCATTAGTCTCTCTTCTCAGTTGACCCTTCTTTGTGTTAAAAACTCCTCCATGCAGAATAGCCATGGTTTAAAGCTGAAATTCAGTTGTCTGAACTGTAATAGGACATAGAGAAACAATCTCTCCAAAAAGCACATTCCAGATTGTTGTAAAAAGCTGATGTACAAGCAGCACACAGGATGAAACATCAGTTTAACAGCATGCTGTGTCAAGATGTTATGGGCTAGCAACAGGGCTAGGAAATGAGTTCCTTGTACTGCAGCAAGGCTATGTGAATCCCTTCTACTATATCTATAAGTAGGCTCCAGTATAACAGTACCCTGCCCTGGAGACATAGGCAGTAGTTGCCCTAAGGAAGCTAAATAGCCATTAGACAATTTATTATCTTTTACTTTTCTTCCAGCCATACAGACAAGGTAAAGCAACGCCCAAACCCTGCTTGTCCATAAATTCTCTATCTTAGAGAGTGGTGACTAAAGACTTTTCAGATAGATGTTCTCGGGTAAGTTTTCAAAGTCGTGCTCAAAAGGGTCAAGGTAAAAAATAAATCCTGTTATTTGTTAGAAAGATTTGTGTGTACACCTCCCACATTCAGTGCTTTGAAATGGACCCCTTAATGTCTGGAGGGGATACAAAGCCTATGGCTCTTCTAAGGTTTCAGAAGGAGGAAGAAAGGCCATGCCCTTTAATAAAGATTATTCTGCAGAAATAGGACTATTTGCCTTTGCAGAATCTTTTACAAAATAAGCTAACAAAAGCATAATGCAGTAATCTAAAACAATTACTTAGGAGCTGTAAAGAATCAAGGAGGACCTTGAACGCATTATACGTACTGATGGAAAAACTATGATCAAGAGGTTTAGGCCAGAGATGCTTCCATTCACAGAACCCACCTCTCTGGATTGCAAAGTAAAGAGGCGTATTTAGTATAATTAGTCCAATGATGTCTGCCAACACTAGTGAATGTCAATTCAAACTCATTTCTGAATTGCTTCTTTCCACATGAATATCATTCATGTCTAATTTCCATCAATATCAGTGAGATTCAGAAAGAGGTTAATCAAGAAGAGATGATTTCGGCAGGGAGGGGTGAGAAAACTCTTTGCTGTTTCAGCAAAACTGAAACCTTGGAAGCACATTAATTTGGGCAAATTTCCCATTAAAACAAAGCCAAAACCCTTTGAAACTATCCAAATGTCCTTTCCAAAATATTTTGAACAAATGAGTTCCTTTGAATTGCAACCTACTTCTGCTTTTCAAGTTTAAATGAATGTATATTCAAATAAAAGGTGAAAGTTTAAATGAAAAATTTCCAGACTTAATAAAATTAATTGCCTTGATCTCATAGACACCATTAGTGACAGGAAGCCACCCCTGTGCCTTGGGAACTCATTGCACACTGAGACCCAGACAGCAAGGATCTCCTGAGCTCCACTGCACTTTATTCCAGTGGCTGCAGGTACATGGGAAGTGAGAGTGCAATGCATTGCTAGAGATGTCTTGTAAAGTCATATGTAAAGTTAGGTGAGACTGATAACTGCATTAAATGACTGCCAAGTGCATTCAGAAAACTGGCTTTCAGTAAGAATAGGAAAGCATCTGAATTGCATGCAGCAAATTTATTGAAAGAAAAATGTGTTCTCATTACATTGCCTACTAACAAACATTTACTTCAGAAAATATACATAACTTAGCACAATTTTTAAACATCTGAATGTAGCTTCTATATATCCATTAAGAAAGTAGGTATCTGAAATACATATAGAATTCCCAATTATTCATCTGCAGTTCTGATTCTGCATTTCTGATGTCTTAGACAGAGGATGGGATATTGCTAACAATATGTGGTACAAAAGACGTAACAGATTATTCTGTTTCATTAAACTACCTGTGACTAATCAATTATGGAAAACATTTTGCATTTTAGAAGTATTGACATTTTAATTATGTGAAAAGAATGGATGTAAGTTGAAAAGTAAAAAAAAAAAAAGACATATTTTATGTGTGTTTCTCATTTCTTTTCTCATCTTACAGGTAGAAGTAAGAAATTTTATATTAATGAATAAATGTGCACTAAAAATCCCCAAACATCCCTCATCACTGAGCCTCTATCTCAGAGAAAGGAACAAGACTTACTTGAAGCAGTTTCATGTTAGCCTAAGTCCTTTCAATGTTAGCCAATGTCCTTTCAGGTGTCTTCACTTTGTGAAAAAGAAATGCCATACTTGCACGTCTGATGGGTTTTTTCTTGTTTTGGAAAAGAAGAAAGAATGTTTTTCAATGTATAAAATATTTAAATGAATAACTTCTGGCTTAATTGCAATTTTTTCTACCCCAAGAAGTGCAAACTTGCCAGGCGTTAGGATTTTCACAGGCCACACAAAAGCACTTCAAATTATAGTAAAGACTATTTCTAAGTCTGATAGGTGCTCCTCCATCCATGGCTTTTCCTGCCCTGTCTTTGGGGCTTTGTGCTGGCTCAGTCCCCTTATCCTTATATTAGGCTACAGACAATGAATAATGAAACAGTTTAATTGGTTGAAGCATATAGTTTTCGATCAGTCTTGCCAAGGATACATTTCACTGGATGAACAGGGATAGTATTGGATCAATTCCCCAATACAAATATGCCATTTTGTGGTTATTCACTTTCCACTGTCGATTATTAGACATAAGCAAGTAATTACCCATCTTTACCTCTAACCTAACTTGGGCACTCATCTTCCCTGGGTATGTTTGCTGCTACTGGATGAACACAAATAGTCTCCCGGTGAACTTAGATATGATAAACTACACATTTCCTCTTTCAACTAATCCAGCTTCCACTGGAGGCAACACAAAAAAGACCATTAATAAATTATGAGAACCTTTAACATGTAACAAGAATTGCCCTGGGACTTTTATTAGTTCACTTCCTAACCAGCACTATTGCTCAGATAACTTCTGTTCCTCCAACCAGACACAAAACTAAGAGTTTACTAAGCCATTAGTTAGATAGACAGACAGACATTTTGGCTGAGGTAACATCCAAAGGTCCCATTCACAGCTGGAGATTTGTATTCTTTAGATGGAAATCCTGAGTTTGGTCCACAGTAGTTACCATGGTAGCAGTATTCATAGGTTACTGTGCATGGATAGAAGATGCTACGTGAGAGCAATATATTGTCATTCTGGTTCAGAACTTACAGGCAAAGTGAGCTGGTTTATGTTAACAGGTAATATTAACATTTCAGATCAGTAAAACTGTATACGCTATGACAAAACTGAATAGCAACAAATCGCTACTTCCAAATATGTTCCTTAACATGAAAGTATTTCTTAAATTGCATTTAAATAAAAATGTAGTTGAAAAACTTAAAACTGGACTTCAAACTCTTTAAGTTCATGGAGAATTTGCAGATGGCACTTCTCCTCCCAAAAAGTACCCTTTGACTGTGATCAGAAGAGGAAAAGCAATGCAAAGCTCAAGTATCAGGCATACAGAGAATTAAAAAAAAAAAAAAGGAACTACTAGTACAGTGAAGCCATGCTTAAGGTGACAATGAATTCAGCAGCAGCCAAACATTACTTTCATAAGGGTTTTTATTAACACAATATAACCTGATAGCAGAAAAGGAGGGCCCTCTCCCCCCCAGTCATCATTCAGGTGAAAAAAGTTAAAACCTTGAGGAGAAATCCCTTCAAACCATCATGAAAAGATCATGAAAAGTTCTATGCACAGCCCTGGTATAGTGCAATGAAATTAAAAAAGATGTCATGTAGCCATGTCAGCCACATCTGTGACCCATATGGTGCATGTAACAAGAGCATATGTCTATACCTAAAGAGAACATTATATGCTGTATAAGGCTAGGGCAAATGTAAAAGTGAAGTAGAACACCTTCACATTACAAACACAGTTTGTTATTTGTGTCACATCAAAGAAAGAGTCTCTAGGAATTATTGCCCTCTGAAGTCATTTAATTATGATTAAGTGAACTAAGAACCAATGTAAATGGTATTTTATACCCCAGTGAATTAAACTATGAGATCTAGTCAAGGTGAATAAGATTTACAGCCAAAACTCATGCAACCTTACAGTAATTTCTTGACACTTTTACTGCTAGCCTAGACATTTCAGTTCTTGAAATAATTAAAAGTACACAAGCAAATTTTATTCTTTGGATGCTTACAATAAACCACAGACAGAAAAGAGAATAGGTTGCTTCTCAAGTACTTTATGCACTTCTACTTTTATTATAAAAGGACCAAAGATAATGCAGGGCAAATACAACCTTCAGAGTTCACTACTAAAAAGAAAGAGAAAAAGAAAAGCAAGTATAGTAGGATGCCCACAAATCTCTTTCATTTGGACTAAATCTGACCCAGATTAAAGTCTCAAAACTCATCTTTGGCTAATCCCAAATACTTGTGTGCTAAAGAACACATTTGTTATGTTGAGATCCCATGCATAATACGAGCAAGTAAAGTCAGCCAACTCACTTTAGAGACACTAAGGGTCTTCTCACAGATTTTTAACTCTAAGGAAAACTATTCCCAGGTATTTGGCTTCAAATAGAATTAAAAGTGTCCACAAAGAAATGTATAGCATATCAATGAATAGTTAGATTTCACAGCTTTTCCAGCTGGAAGTAAACTCATTTTCCAGTGACAACTGTTAATCCACTCTCTTCTAGAGTCTCTGTTTGAAAGGCTCCAGGTAAGGAACAGAAACTTGGCTGACAGAAGAAAGTACCAGATGGCTGCTGGGATGGGAAAAAAATTGAAGAGAAGAAAATAGTGAAATGTGAGTTGTAGAAACAAAGATTGAATCACAATCAAAATGTAAGTAGAGAACCAGAGCCTTCGGATTTTAACAGGAGCCATGTTAGCAACACAGCATCTACCCAAGTGGTAAACTTGATGGCCTCAAGAGGCCCTTAAAATGCAATGCAGCATTAACAAATTGCATAAATTGTATGTATAAGAGTGATCTTTGAACAGTCTCCTTTAGCTGATGTGACCATACACATTTGCACAAACCTTTCCCCATACCTAAGATGGGTAAACCTGAACACTCAGGCCACGTGTCTCTTACACATAAACTGTGCCCGTTTCCAGTCTTTTAAAAAAACTTTTAAATTCCCAATATTCTGTTTAGCAATCAAAGAGATCAAAATTCATATGCTAAAAAAAGCACTAATATAAATGTTCATGCTGTGGTAGTAGACATTGTTTTCAGTAGAGAATGGTGTGGAAGAAAAGGAACTTTGGGACCAAAACTTAGCTTTAAAGATAAAACATGTAACTGACTTAGGAAATTAAATGAGAGAGTCTGGATTACAAAATACATGTTCTTGACCTATTGGTTATCTCCTTCTAGTTCTAGACACTAAAGTTAGTAACACTATTTTTTTCTTTTTTTTTTAATCTGTCTCATTTTAGCTTGCCTTCAGAAATACTGTGCTAAAGGAAGCTACTAATACTGCGTTAACCTGCATAAGTATCCACATTTGTATCAAATTTTGCATATTTGTATCATACCCCTCTGTTGGGGACAAGCATGGTGATTGTGTGATACAATCCACTTAAAGAATAGGGCCACCACTGTCAGCTGTGCTGAGTGACAATAGCTCAGGCATCTGTTTTATGTACATCCTGAAAAGTTATGGTTAAGGCAGATTTTTTTCAAATAGTTAGGCTTACAGCTAATACTGTTTATGAAATAACGAGTGCTGCATGTTGCATAGCAAGCTCAGTAACAAAATGGTTGTTCTTAGCTAGCTCAGACACCCAGACTCATCACACCCATTCTCCTTCTGCCACCTTCTCCTAGACACAGCACTGTAAAATAGCCTTCCAGAATATCCCCTTTTTCCTTTGCCTTTCTATATTTGCCTTTCCTTCCATTAGAGGATCCTCAGCCCGACTGGTATGAGAGACTTCATTAAAAAATTCCAGTTGAACTGAACTAGCCGATTCTTACTGCCAATGAAATTGCTTTTGCTAAGTCTGTATAAAAGACTAGCACCTGGAGACAGTAGATTGCTCAAGGGATTGGTAACAGGCTACGGAATATTTAACCTCTAGGGTATTGGCTTAAATCCAGAGTCAGGACCAAACTTGAAGCATCAGTCTCTTAGGCAGGCTGCCACATGACACCTTTAAACATTATACCCCTTCACTCAGGAGAGCCCTTACCAATCTTCTGTTGAGAAACTTTCTCCTCTCCCCAGTCTGAACCTTACAGCTGAGACCACTACAAGGTGGAAAGCTGTAATTTAGAAATGTGCAAAAAGTTATGCCAACACAAAATAAAAGTTTTAGTGCAACTGTATGAACTAGGTTCAGTGGTCTTTCAGAGGACTGACATGTAGACTCATGATTTTGCTGTAAATACATGCTGTAACACAAGAGACAAATGATAGAACCTCTCTATTCCCAGAGCATAGAGACTACATGCAGTTACGCCAACAATCTTCTATTTCCTCCATAGTGAATCTTTATGGATCAAAACTCCAAGTGAAAATTCATAATAATTAATAAATATATAAAGAAGAAAATAATTTTGATGGAAATTAAAAGGTTGAAACCATCAAGAGGGTAGAAACCATCAAAACTAAAAAACACTTGAAGTCAAACAACACAATGGAAATTTAGTCTGTTTTAAACAAAAGACATTCCCCTGCACCTTTTCCCATACGCAGCAGCAGCAGCTGTCTGCTCCTTCTCTGTGATGGTGTAGGAAAGAAAATTCCTGTGCCACTCCCTTCCCTCCTTCTGTGTTATCACTGTCCGCAGCAGATTTTTTCACACCCTTCATTAAGCCTGATCCTCTCACTCTTTGAGCAAAGACAAAATTATTTCCATTTGATGTTTTGTATCACTGTTCATCTCAATGAAAATACAGTAACTCCCTCTATTAGTGACTCCCAGCTTAGCAGGTCTGTGACTGTACAGTATCAGTGAAAGCGCAGCTGGAGAAATAAAACCCGTGTAAATAGCTGAAAAGATAGGTAAAAGTCTGGGCAGTGATCCAAAAACACTAAACTACAGACTCCCAACATCTGGTTCAGGGTGGATTCCAAGAAAGACAGAAAGACAGAAAAAGAAAGACAGAAAGAAAGGATTGATTTCTCTGTATATTTTTTACATAAGGTTTTAATTTATTTTTTTAATTCATCAAAAATGTTACTCAGTTATTGTGGTTTAATTTCTTCACCTTGCTGCATCCTGTTGCTTCACTGTTTTAGCTATATTAATGAGAAGGAAGTAGTGCCTTGGACAGGAGGTATAAGCAGCCCTCAGTTCCATGCTTCCATATTTTATTGTGATAAAAGCAAATTAGACATAAAAAACTCAAACCTTATTATCCAGCTTCTCTCCCTTTTTAGCAAGGACTGGCCTTATGACACATGCATGAGAATCCCATGTTTCATGATCTTTCAGGCAAATGGTCACAACAGAGCTGACCCTGTCAGTTACTCAGCTTGTCCAAGCACTACAGACTCCAGAGCAAAGCCCACGCTGCTGAGTACCTACATGCGGCACCCAGGACCCCACCGCTTTGACCACCATTGTGTAAAGAGTAATTTTCTGCTTTGAACAGTTTTATTAGGTGACAGCTTCTGCTGAGGAGTTCAGAGAAAACCTAATTTTCAAAAGCTCATACACAACTTAAAATCATAAAGCCCCCTGGTTTTCAGTGATATTTCTATCCTTAACATACCTGAGCTCTTCTCAAAGCTCTGCCTCACCACGTTAAAAGAAAATATAATCTATTCCACATATAACTGCCTGTTTTGGCCACACAGGATGCCTCAGGCTATCAACACGTAATGTCTACCACCCGATGTGTTCAGATCATCCTTCTCCCACCACCTTGCTCAGCAGAAAGCTAAAGATGCTGTTCTGACAGATGGCTTGCCTCTCTAGAAAAGTCTTACTGCCGTGAGGACTCTCTCCCAAGCAGGGAGCACTCTGCCTTGTCTGGGTGTCTTTAATCAACAGTGGGTTTTATTCTGGATTAAGTTACTGGTAGCAGACATGCCGCTGGCCTCCACCCTGCTCGAACACCACCTTTGTTCCCATTGTTTACCAGGACTCCTTCTCCAGGGTACCAAGCCACCTGGCGGGTGCATGCCTGTGTTGCAGGTAGGCCTCTCTGTCCCTCCAACTACTGCCAGTGGCATCCAAACCTCAAAAACTCTTGATGCGTGCACTCACAATAATCACTAAATGCACAAATGAGATAATGAGAAGCTCTGAAAAGTCTCCAAACAAATTCAAATTTGCCTACTTTGTGCTTCAACGCTGCCTCAGTCGGAGCTGAGCCATGACTGCTTGAGTGCTTTCCAAGTGTTATTATATGCATACAAACACAGAAAGAGAAAAAAAATTCACGTGGGGTAACTGTGATTCTCCTGCCCAAAGACTAATTCCCCCTACGTCTAGGCGAGGTATACATTTTCCTACTTTTTCCTCCCTGAAAACAGAAAGAGGGTTCAGGACAACGTTCAGGACTTGGCACCAAGCAAGTGCACAGCCAGGCTGGATGCAACAGTCTTACCTCTTTGCCAGGGGAACCAAAGAATTTATTTTTCTGTCAGAAGACCTTTTATGCAACAAGCTAGTGGCTTCCAGGTAGCACGCATTGCCAGTAAAATGGCAATAGGCCACTACTCATGTCTCTTAGCCCACAATAAGCTTTTCACTTACAAAAGAAGGCAATGACATTACTGAAATGGGAATCCCATTAGGGCATTGACATGTAATATAAAGAGATGAATTGTGTCCCTCAGAAACAAAGTCCCTGAGAAATAAGGAAGCTACCGTTCTTGAAGATCTGTGCAATTTATTCTTTTTGATTGGAGCCTAAAGGGAGCAATTACGTATGCATATTATTCAAACCTGAATTCTTTTCTTGAAACTCTCTCTAAATTATGCCAGTTTGCCAGATTATCTTTTCTACCTGCTCATAACTTGCTGCCAGAGAAAGATCAGCTTTCTCCCCCAGCCTGCCCTCCTTCTGCCCATGCCATCTCACTTGTCCCTTTGCATCAGTCCTGGCTTTGAACTGACCCTTCAGCAAGCACATTCAGCTCTCTAGACCACCAGAAAACAACTGACTTTCACTCTGGAAATACTTGACTGATGTTCCACTGCCCCAGGCAGAAGAAAGAGAATAAAGCAGCTCGCTGCATAGTTGACAAAGCATGAGTACTTTGAAAAATGACTGATAGGCCCTCCACCCCATACCTTTGTGCTACCCACATCAGTCTAAATGTGTATGTTCACACCCGGGCACCTAGATCACACACTGAACTGAAGGAACAGTCACAAATGAGAGAAGTAATTTCAAGTCAAACAGAATTTCCTTCTGAATTACACTAACAACACTTTATGAGGTGACTCTGCCCTTCTACTCCGCGCTACTGAGACCCCACCTGGAGTACTGCATCCAGCTCTAGAGTCCTCAGCACAGGAAGGACATGGACCTGTTGGAATGGGGCCAGAGGAGGCCACAAAGAGGATGAGAGGGATGGAGCACTCTGTCTATGAAGACAGCCTGAGAGAGTTGGGGTTGTTCAGCCTGGAGAAGAGAAGGCTCCAAGGAGACCTTACAGCAGCCTTCCAGTACATAAAGGGGCTAGAGGAAAGGTGGAGAGGGACTCTTTATCAGGGCGTGTAGTGATAGGATGAGGGGTAAAGTTCTAAACTGAAAGAGGGAAGATTTAGATTAGATATTAGGAAAAAATTCTTTACTGTGAGGGTGGTGAGACACTGGCCCAGGTTGCCCAGAGAAGCTGTGGATGCCCCATCCCTGGAGGTGTTCAAGGCCAGGATAGATGGGGCTTTGAGCAACCTGGTCTAGTGAGAGGTGTCCCTGCCCATGGCAGAAAGTTGGCACTAAGTGATCTTTAAGGTCCCTTCTAACACAAACCATTCTATGATAAATGCCCTGATCCAATCCAGTACTTTTTACTCCATCTCCTGCAGTTATTAGATTTGTCTGCAATCATAATCTGGCAGAAAGCTAACCTCAAAAGACAGGAGAGGACAGAAAGTTTTCACCTGAATTTCTTTCCAATGAGTTTGGAACTGTTGGGTTGGTTTGGGGATTGCAGGTATTAGCTGATATGCAGCTTGTAGGTTAAAAATGGGGGAAGTAGGAGAGAGGAAATGTCTAAATACAGCCTCTGTGACTCACCTTGTCAGGCAGAATTAATTAAAGAATTTCACAAATATTTACATTAGACTAGGTAAAATTCTAGCATTATACAGAATGTATTTTTGCAGCCCATGAGCCACTTGAAAAGATGAATCATGACAATCAAAAGCACATCTATATCCTTCCTTTACAAGGTTCTTGCTTTACAGGCAGATTTATACACAAACAGGCCAAAAAGCTAGCGAGACAGTGTGGCTTCAGCCTGTACAATGAAGGCAACACACCAAGTCAGTAAAGCTTAAAGGAAGTCACTTTTTTTTAAATCTCAGCCCTCTGGCTTTTCACCACCTGGACACCAGTTCTAAAACGATGACCTCATCATTTATCATTTTACCTTTCAGTGCTTTACTTAATACATGACCTGCTCAGTAAAATATTTGCAGACTTGGTACTCTGGTACTTTATCCCATTACAAAGGCACGCATAACATTTCACATCTCTTTCACGCAGGTGGTCCTCTGTTCTAACTCAAGGCCAAACAGAATATAAAGTTAGGCCAGTTCAGCAGTGTAGGTGAAGGCATCTGAACTGAAGGGAGGGAGTATGGTAACTGCAGATGCCAAGTGTGGCTATACATTTCAAAGATAGTGCTAATTTATTTATTTGGCTTACAGTGACCGAATCCATCTGTCCAGTACAGATGATCAACCACAAGATGTCTAAGGATCACTACGAATCAACATTTTCTATTGAAATTGTTCACATATGTACCAAGGAGCCACAGAAAGGTGTATTAAAAATGATCCCGTTCTTTCAGGCAATTCCACTCCATTAAATTTTACGAGTACACATGTTTGAGAAGTAGAAGAAGAGAGGAAAAGAAAAAAAAAAAGTATGTATCAGATACTTTTACGTTCCCAGTTTATTTTTAGCATGTTTAACAGTGCAAAACATAATGCCTTTTAATTCATTTTTCCATTCCAATAAAATATTTCCTGTGCTAGATGATGATATCTCTCTCTCTCTCTCTAGTTTTATATTGGATGATTTAGTTGCAAATATCTTCAGACACAGTGATTTAGATTTCCAACCATCAAATAGAATGTATCAACGGAAGTATCTAGACAGAGGAGTTACATACAGGCAGGAGGCATTTCTTTTCAGCTTACAGAATGCATTTGCACAACTGGTTTTGATTTCTGTTTATATTCCTCACTAAGGAGATAGATGTGAAATTTGGTGCTTATGGCACTCAGCGAAGTTAGGTACTGGGAATGATGCCACCTCCAAAGATGACACTGTAAACTGTGGGGACTCAGTCACACACAGGTCTCTCCCAAAGGAAGTCTGCCCTTTCAAAAAAGAAACACAGCAAAGAAGAGTCAGGAAGAAGATTTCCTCTGCAGTTGAGCTTTCTGTAACACAGCCCTTCAATTCTAGTACAGAACTTGCCTGAGCAAAGACTGTCACAAGAGCAAAAAGGCAGATCCAAAGACACACAGGTGACAGAATCTAAGAGTGAAAAGAACTTTGCAGAGCCCTTTATTATGAAAGGTTGCTAAGGCAATTGTTGGGTCCACAGTGACTTACCATTCTTTCTCCTTTTTTCAAAGACTCAGCTATTGTGCTCTCAAATTAAGATTTGGCTTTAGCTTTCAGGAAGACATGAATAATAATAAAACCATATTGCTGCACATATGACTTATGATTAAGCAGCTCTCTGGGTTATATATAGAGGAAATGTCTGAAAAGGCACTGGCTGACACTTATCAAAGAATTTGGAAATGGAAATTACAGCAAAAGACAGTAAATTAGCCAAGAATTTTAAAAGAAACAGGATCAAATAGATGACATCAAATTAAAACCCCAGATCAGGAACCAAAGCAAAAAGCCTCAGGAAGACAGGCTTTCAAGCCTGTGACATCATGTTTATGAATGTCCTATGTCATTCAGACATGTTCTGGTGGTTTCATTAAAAAGCACATGATTTTGAACTCCTTTGTTTTTGTGTCTGTTGTGTATTATCAGCTTTCCAGGGCTTTGCAGACTAGTGCGTAAGTCCCCATTCATAATTCTGTTGCTCAAATTCTACTTAAAGTGAATGTTGCAAGGTAGTGCTTTCCAGCAGTATGCTTATTGTGAAGAAAGAGTACGGCAGTTTTCAAGACATGAGTTAATGAGTCATACTGTTTGTGTTTCCCAAATAAATTAATAACATCAACTAACAATTCATTCCTAAAGTTCCTGCATGCCCACAATTCCAACTGAATGCAGTGGGAGCCAGAAATGCTCTGCAGCTTTGAAAATGAAAACCATTCTATGTGTTCCAGCAGAAATATCTACAGATAAATCTGATGATGGTTAAAGGTGACGCTTAAAATCCTTGAAAACCAAATTTTAAAATTAAAAATCCTAAACCAGTAAAAGACAACAAGCTTATTTTAAAACACAGTCTTTTGAGACTATTACTCCCTTTATCTGTGCAACCTGCCATTGAGTAGCAGATTCTACATTTATTAATGTTATTGGCATTGACGATGTTATCATTACCATAATTTATTACCAATTATTTGAGACAGATTATTGACTGCATTGGTAGAGCAGTCCAAACAGAAAAATATTCACTTTTATGAAATCGCCAGCACCTGACAAGAAAAGCTGAAACCTGCACTCATGTCCTGGATGAATCTATTTTAATGACACTATTTAAAATGTGTGTAGGTACAATTTATACCTAAAGCACATCTTCGTGCAAGGATCTCAGAGGTTTGGTGTTTGGGGGGTTGTTTGTTTGGGGTTTTGTTTTTTGCTGGTTTTTTAAGGTTGGGTGTTAGCATTCCTTCCATGTGCAGAGAGGTGTCTCAGGATGGGGCACAGGTTTGCCCAGCACAAGGCATTTCAATGAAAAGAACAGCAGCAGCCTCACATGCTGGGCTCCAGCCTGCAACCTGCCATCATCCATGTTGCTGAAGGGGACTGCTGTGCAGTTCTTCTGGGTGTACAGTTTTTAAGATTTCAATTTAGGAAAGTTACAGTAACATACAAAGTCACTTTGGCTTTTGCAGCTGCTACACAACTGCCTTAGCTCTGCCTTGAAAAGAAAAACGTCAAGACTAAGATTCTTAGTGTTTAGCTGTTAGAAACAAGAGAAATGGAGTCAGAAATGAAGACTGACGTGTATAGCAAGCCTATGGGTGGGTGAGGACAGCAGTGCTGTCTAAGTGAGGGCAGCCAGCAGTTCACCTATGTGGGGAGAGGAAGGTAGCACAGCAAGGGTTAGATAAGCAAAGTCACTTGTGGAATGTGCAGAATGTATACAGAGGGTGTGCCGGGAGCTGGGGGCACTGGGAAGAGGCAACAGACCCGTGTGTAACAGGTTGCCTGACAAAAGGCTTTTCCAAAATGCAGCCCATGTTCTCTGCCCCTGCTGCTGTTTTGGCGCTTGGACTCAAAGCCACAAAAGTAATCAGATACTAGTGTGGACAGTATAGTGTGTTATTTAATGCTACTAAGATAATCATAAATAAAATAATCAACATTTCTCCAGTGCTCTCATCCCCCTTCCTGAAACAGGCAAGACTTCTGCCATTGTTGGCAACAAAGTGCAGGAAAGATATACAATCAAAGGTTAAAAAAAAACTTTATACCATTTCCGGAGCTGTCTAGTTTTCTTTCTCTTGCTGCTTTGGATTTTTTTCCATGACTAATTAACACGTCACCCCTAAAACCTACACAAAACCAAAAAGGAAAAATGGGAATATTTTGATTTTCAATGAGTTTGCTCTAATCACTGTAATGCTCCTTTTGCTTTCCTCTTCAGGTGCCACTTGTAACAATTAAATCCAACTGGCAAAGGTATTTAAAGTAAGTGCACTTTAAATTTACAGATGTTTGTAAAGCAAGTGCTTGTGAAATCATGGAATAAAACCTCATCCAGCTGAGAGGCAGATCTATCTAACTAATGCACAAACTCAAGGATCCGTGGAAATTTTTGTGTTGAATGCATTTCCTAAATATTTGACCACTGGCTTGCCAGACCTGCTATGGGCATACAAAAGTGTGCATGAATATCTTCTCATACGGGTGAGTACGAAATCAGTTAGGAACAGAATTCTACTCCTTCCCACTCAGCTACAGGACTGCATCCTGTAAGTGTTTCTTGACTGCCATCAAGAAAACTGAGTTAAACTATCTACAGTGGTACTTGAACTAGCTCAACTGATTAGAACTAATTATAAGAAAAGTTCACACGTTGAATGTCAAAGATGAATCCACAGAGGAAATACAACACATGAAACACACGTTCCAGACTCACTATCCAAAACAAATCTGAAAAAAATAAGGTCAAGGGACCTGGAATATTTCTCGCAGAGATTCTGCAAGCTACGTAGTGAAATGGCGTTAAATAAATTACATGGTTTCAAATTACTCACTATGCAACTACAAACTACAGAAGAATATGGCCCTTTAGGAGTACCTTGCCTAAAGCAGGATAAATGTGTCTGGAGAAATATACAAAGAGGAGAAACTATCAGATACTATTTAACTGTTGGCCATGTCTTACTTTCTGTTCCGTAAACCCCAACCAATCTTTTCTTCAAGAGCAGTATTTCAGATGGACTCACCGAGCAGTTCTGTACTGAAAAATTTGTGAAGACTACTATTAGCATGCACTGAGACAATAAATACGTATCATTTCATTGTACATAGACACCCAGCAGCAAATGGACACAGACACACTGACCCATAGACTGCATGTATCAGCCCTATCACAACAGCTCTGGGCAGACCTCAGTACAGGATTGGGGCACAAAGGTGAATTTAGTTTAGAACCAGGCCTAGTTCACATTTAAGTTAATTTTGCAGATCCAAAGCTTCACACAGGACCGCCATTTCCAGAAATAGCATCAGGTTTTTTCAAAAATGATTATTCACCATTCATTCAACTTCTGTTTGAGAAAGGATCCCCACTTCTTCTGGAAATTTCATATTCTCAAGTGCCATTTCTCATAGAAATGGCCTCATTTTTGAGTTCATAGAAAGCGGAAAAAGCAATAAAACCTTTAGATGTGAGGTGATGTTTCATCTTGCTAGAAATACTTTAGCACGATTCTAATTCGCCATCATCCCAGGAAAGGCTGCGTATAATATACTGAAAGCCAGCTTGGGCTTTAAGCCAGCAAAGCACTTCAGCATGATCTCAGCTTTAAGTTCAGGCGCTGTACCACTGACTTCAGTGAGAGGACTTAAAAATCATTACAATTATAAAGCTTAAATGGCTTGCCAGTTTAGAGCCTTGGTGTGAACTTTCTATAACAACTATCATAGCACACATCTATACCATTTTGAGTTTATAATGACCTGCCACATGACCCAACCTGAGTAAGGCCCTACAGATGAGCTCCAGGTGAAATTTGATGGGACTGGACAATACTTGCAAATAGCCTTCAGCAGAGGCCTTTGTATTCAAGAGTCTCTTATCCCAGTGTAGGTGAGAGTATACTTTATACATCCCAGGAGGAAAATAACTTAGTCAGAGAGCCCTCAAAGAAAGATAAAGAGTAGAGACAGGAAAGCTATTGTGCATAAATCCAGGTGGAATCATAAGTCTTTCTCAAAATGCTAAAAGAATAAATCCCCCTCCCACAAACTACATAAAAAGATGTGGTTCCCATACACAACTGAGTGGCAAAGCAACTTCCCACATAGTCACATCTGCCTCCTTTTTCCTCTTTTCCATCACTTAAATTTTGTCATGAGAGTAAATGCAGGGGGGGCAGGGGCTGTATACGCACATTGTCAGGGGAAAGAAAAAAGGAGGGAAGAGGATTTGTATCTTAGATGTTTGCCTATGAATTTGGCTTCAGCCTTCATCGCGTTTACATGCCTTTGAACATTTTCTGTTTCTTTCTGCATTCTTCACTGCTCCATTTTATTTATTTTCACCTTCTGCTTCTCAGATCTTCTGCCAGACTGCTTATTTAATTCTACTTGTTGCACTAAAAACACCATTGTTGTCATCCAAATTAATGCCTGAACATAATAAAAACCTCAAAATAACTCAGACGACCAGTTTTCCATCCTTTGGTCTCACTTGAAGTACAGTATAAAAGCCAGTACTTGGGAGCTCTCATAGTTTACACAGGACCGGTCCTAGGCACGTGGCATTTTAGTAGGCAGGGGAGTTTTTTTCCTTCCCTACCTACATTCTCCCTCTATCAGCTAGTACTGCTCAGAGTCCCCCCCATCTCCTGTGCAATTAGCCTCTCTTCCAATGTAATCCATTGCAAGACAATGTTTTTCAAACAAACTCATTACTTTTCAAATATTGAGAAGGCTTTCTGTGACAGGTTAGCTGAGAACCAAAATAAACTAAGATCACCTTTACTTTCGGGGATAAAGGAAGAGAACCATCTTCTAAGAGTCTGTGGTAAAGTAGTAGGGCACTCTAGCTACAGATTTCCTTTTAAGTCTCCTATGTTCCTCTCCATTCAAACTGCACAGTGGAAAAAAATGAATGAAAAATAGAAAAAGACAAGAAACATAACAGGACCAGTATTTTCCCCAAACCTGTAATGTTATTATCTGCCCTCATCCTGAACTACTAACACCACTAACCCAGTCAAATATTCATTTCATGCATCATGGGGAACAAAAGGGCAATGCTGTTCTGTGTGAGGAGCTGGACAATCTTTCTCAATCTAAAGCTTCTAGTGCCAACTGTGTATGGGGGTACTCCGCAGTATAATGAAGAATAAGAGCACAGGTAGATAAAGACACTCAGCAGGTGACAGAACATGGTCACAGGATAAGACCTGATCAGCCTGTCAAATTTATAATTTTTAAATATTATTTGTGGCGCATCGTTTTTAGGGAGGAGAATAAAGAGAAAGCGGCAGATGCTGAAAGAAGCAATCACTAGAGGAAGGAATGACAGTATCTAAAGCACTCACAAAGCAGTACAGACTCTACTTAGTTTTCTTACAAACTTCAATCTCAAAACCTCTCAACAATAACAAAAATTCTGAAACTGCAAATAAAGAATTAATCTTTTCTTGCTGGCTTTGTCCAGTCTGTCAGTATTGTATTTTTTCAAGGGTAACTCACTGATTATCTTTCAGTCTCTTTCATTTCCTTGATTTGAACTAGGTGGCAAATAAATACCATAAGGTGAGTTTACACAGCACATCAGTGAGAAAAATATTCACTTGAAATATAAGGAAAACAAAGTGTGACTATAATACTTTTTGAATCTGTTCTAGCTTTTAAAGGAGTACTTTAGACCTTTTCTTACAGTCTCAAGGACTCACATTTTATTTTTTTTCACATAGAATTTACAATTATTCCTACCATTTATGTCATCCAGTAGTGCCTCTAAATTAGAAAACCAGACTGGAACTTCAACAGCCTGTCTGAGTATGAACCAATCTCAGCTCCTCCACTCTGACAAAGCCGTGGCTGAGAAATAAAAAAGAAACACATACCTCCTTGTTAAGAGCTATTCATGCAAATTCTTCTTTCCCCTTGCTACTATGCACTAATCGCAAACTAGAAAGCATATGAATATCGTCAACACAGAGAGCTTATGCAAAGCCAAATGAGAGAAATAAATCAGAAAATTAACAAAATCTTTGAACTTGTGCGTATGCTGCTTTTGCAAAGAATTAATTGACTAGAATATAGGCGGGCCGCTTTCTAGTCTGTAAATACATAAGATGCTATTGTAGTTTTAATGTAGTTTTAAAAGTAAGTCCTTAACAGTAAAAATCGTGATTAAGCCCAAAACATTTTAAGCATTCATTTTTCACATTCAGGATCTCGCTTGATTTTGCCATTCACTGATTTGAGGAAGTTAAATCATAGTTTTCTGCTGCACTTTCCATTCACACCAGGTTCACTTTTTAGCTCTGACACTAAATACAGCAGGATTAAGTTTAAATAAATATATGCAGTTTCCGGTGGTCTTGTGGATATATTTTTCAACTCTCAGATATTCCCATTCATATCAGACTCTGTAAAAAGCAAAACAAAAAGTAAAGTCTAACCCGCATTTTAGATCTAAAATAATCTGCCAGTACTCCTTTAATCCTGAAAGATAAAACCACAGTAAGATCACTACATTTATGAAGAGCAAAAAGCCCACCTAAAATAAAGCCTTAAAACTGTGGTGGTTTTTACTGAGTATTTTATCATGCACTGATTGCTGATTGCAACAGAAGCTCTGAGACATGAGCAAGAGCTGTTTTAACATTGAGACTTCCAGCCTCAGCAGAAAATTCATCCTTTCATTTGAAAATGTATATGTATTCATCACCTTGTAGCTGCTCTTTCCCATGCCAGCATTTCTGTCCTCTCAGAACTGCTTAGGAGGGATGGTCTTCGTTATTTTAACTTGCCCGCCATCAATAAGGGGTAACTGATAGAGAAGAACAAAATAATTATACATAGCTGCCTCTCCACATCTCTGAAAACCTTTGAACTAGAAGCCCCTCAAAGATTTCACTGCAAGGCAGGTTTTTGCACTTGGGCTGGGGCTGATATCCTTAACCATAATATTTACATTCTGTCTCTTTTATATTGCTTTTCCTTAGCACTTCCATGAGACACTTAAAAATAGAAGGTGAGACACTATAACTAGACATAGGCTATTTAGTGGCATAATACTCCCCGTGGCTTGTCCGTGCCTATTCCTTTCTGACGAGTAGGGGAAATACCTACTAGGTCAATCGGTGCCTCTCTTCCTACCCCTGCCAGTGCATGATTTCTCCATTGCCCCTCTCCACACTGGCTCACTCCCGAGATACAACAATATCACTTGCTCGGGTTGTGGCATGAAGGCTGCTGAGAGCTTTATGTATCTTGCTGACTTCGAAAGCTAAATTGGCTCCTCTCATGGAGGATCTATTTGAGATACTTCCTCAGTTTATTTGACTTTCACATCATGTTGTCTGCTGTCCATGACCGTTCTGGGAGGTTATCTAGCATTGCAGCACCTCAACAAAATTTTAGGAATTTGCTGTTTCCCAATTCATGTTGTCACTATTTTTCAAGCAAATTTAGTTGTCTTTTCAATGTCACTTTCTTAAGGTCTCCTCATAGCAACTAATTTCTTCAATACCTAAGCCTAATACAGAAATAATAAAAAATATCATTCTATCTAAGGCCTTTCATCCCAGAAGTTTCCTGCATACGTGATCTGCTTCGTATGGGGAATCTCCAAACTCTACGTAGCATGGAATGAGTGAGACCTGTCAGCCTTCTTGCTGCCTTTTCACCTTTCTCCACAAGTTGCTAATACTAGAACACAAGTAATCTTTGGGCATTGTCAGATTGAGATCATATCTTAATACTACTCTGAAGAATTACTCTTATTTGGTGCATATTTTCTATGCACCAAAAAATATTTCATAATATTCTTCACATGGATGTTTACTGTGTCAATGCTGCATCACATACACTCATTTCAGTTAGGGCAAGGCAATTCATACTCTGCACAGTTAAAACACAAAACCATGCTAGAACTAGAAAAGGAATGAAAAATATTCCTCTCTCCAGCTGAAGGATAATACACAAAGGAAACAGTTCCTGAAATTACTAGTATCAGTCATCATTTCCTCATAAGCCTGCATTTACATAGCTTAGAAAGCAACATTAAAATTCATCTGATGTTTTTTTCATTCCAAATGCATTTCTTTTCTATAAATAATGTTTAAATCTGCTAAACTGATCTGCTTAACTGTATTTAAGCTGGGAAAATGTAAAAGTGACTAAATGATTTAACTAATTTCACTAATTTGATTTTGAAAATCCAAATATTGGCCTAGTTTTCCACATTTTCAAAAATCATAGCTAAAATGATTCTTCTAGTAAATTTCAGCTACTAGTGCAGACATTTTTGCTTGTTCATATTCTTTTTCTTACAGAAACCAAGAGAGCCATCTCTACCGCCACTTCACAAGACCATTTGTGTGTTTTTTGTAACATGCAAAACAAACTAAACACATCTTGGAACAGAAAAAAGGATAATAAAGGCTTCCTACCATGAAAACAAAACTTCCACTTATTACTAATCATACTTTACAGTCTAGAATATTTAGGGACTTAAAAAGAATGTCTTACCGCCATGAAAAAAAACCCACTCTGTGCAATATATTATACATAAGTATACTTACACAATGGAGACACATAAATTACACTTTCTTACCTTAAAGAAGACTGTTTTGTATGCTAGTGATTAACTATTACATTTATGCTGTTTCCACTGAGTTTCACTATAAATATATAAATGTATATATGCATTCACACACATGTGCCCACATACAAATATATTTCTCAGTGTTGGTTGGTGATCATGGTTCTGGGTCAGTAAAACAAACATTGTTGCAGTTCACCCTCCAATCATGTTTAGAATGATCGCAGTTTTCCACTTCTTCCCATGCACATTTATTTATTCCACAAAAGCAGAACATGGCTATACTCAGAAGCTTTTCCAAGTGATTTTGAAAGTATGGTATAAACAACATTGAAATAAAAATAGTTACACTGCAAAATACCTCAGATACTCAGTGGACCCAGCTCATTGAGAGCTAAAACATTGCAGGCACAGTTGTTCATCGTGCCCATGGTAGCACTACAATTTCTGAAGAACCATATGAACCACAATGGTGAGGGCTCCGTAGTTTAAAATGCTGAAGACCCAACACCATTTAAGCATCCCCTCACATTAACAAAATAAGCAGGTGCTGCATTGGCGCTACATGTGGCTCACAACTTGAAAAGAACGTGTAGTTACTTTGCAATGATATCCTGCATCTGCAATAAATTGCTAACAAATTCACACTATTAGCTATCAGTCTTTCTGATATCTCTTACAGGGCCCAGGTATCCTTGGTTTCATTTCCACTTCTGTTTCTTATGGTCTTCCCATTTCTTCCTCGTTAAGTTTGTTTCTTCCTCGCTTTATTGTGTGACTGAGTTTTTGCTGCTCTTTATATTTGATTAGTCTTTCATTTTGTCTGCCAAATGCCCTCTCAATTTAGATTCCTCCTCAAAATCATTAATTTATCCACCTCTACCCTTTCCTTCAAAGGTAACCAGTGGCTTGTCTCTTTCAAGCTGCAAATCTTTTCACTAGGGCCTACACTTTCAGTGTTTATTTGTACAATATTTGATTAATTTGTAGTCCTTTGAAAATTCTTACTAATATTTTAGTAGGGTTTTTTTCCCCTCACACTTAGGAAGTGATACAGTGTTTGTCTTTCCTGAAGCCAGAGAGATAAAATGGTCATCCATAACTAGATGTACAAAGCACAGTGGAAAAATTAGGTGGTTTCAGCCAGAAAAACTAACAATCAAGAACCTTTTGGCAGGTCTGAATTTTAACTTAAAGCTGCAAAATACATCAATTGAGACAGTTTCAAGTCTTGACCAAATCTTTACTGGAAATTACAGTAGCATAACAAAGCAGAGTCTCCCGAGACACCCTCACATCTCAGCAAACATTGTTAATCACCTGGCAGCTTACAAGCATTTATTTCACATACAAGGGAACATTCCAGATGATTCTGGAATTTGATGGAAAAGATTGTTGAACTCAATAACATTAAAAACTCTGGCAGCACTAGTCAATGTCTAACTTGCTGGGCCCAAAATATGATTTCTCTTAAAATATTATTTCCTTCTTGTAGAGTTTAAATGCTGTAAGGATCCAACTTACAGTTGGTTCTTTGCAAGACCAACTGGCTAGAAATTTTACACACAAAACCAAACAATTCACTGTGGGGCCCCACCATAAACAAAGTCATATATGAATGCTATTTTTATTACAAAAGCTGTAAAGGTTTCCTGGAACCTCATCTGTGAAGTTGCTGAATACTACATACCTAATCAAGGTTTCCATGATACTGCCTCCAACTCCGTGGACTTTCCAGAAGACAGGAAGATTGTGAATATCCTTCTCCTGTTCCAGTAGAAGTGCTCAGGTTGAAGCAGAGTATCATTAGCCAGAGTCTTATAAATTTATGTTTCTGATTAAGCACTCATTTTTTCTTCTGGAGACAGCAGTGGCATCCACGCAGAGATCACTTAATCGCTTTACTGACTTTTCATTTCTGAAGTTTCATTTGAGTTCCTGGAGAGAAATATATTGCCTTTAATAAATGGAAGATGTGACAGAGACATTTTTTGCACCGGGTGAAAAACTAGTTTCATTCTCTCTCCTCCCCGTCTGACATCCTCAGCATGAGTGTTTCTCCATTTCTACTTTTCAGTTTGTTTTGCAATCGCAACTGCTGTCAGTCACACTTCCACATACAGGTCATCAGCCCTGAAAAACACAGTAATACAATTCTCATTAAGCCAACCTTTTCAAATAAGTCGATTTTATTTTACCAGACCAAACTTATATCAACAATATCCCACCAAATAAATATAGTTGAGGAAATAAAGAGCCCAAACACTACATGGGCAAGCTGCAACAATGCCATTAATCTGCTCACCTGCCTGTCCTGCCTCCTCCCACCCCAGCCCCACATCAACTCGAGATCTTTCAGATGTCTTTAGTGTTTAGTTAAACAAAGAAGGTCTTTTCCTCTGTTCCAAGTCTTATCTTTCAGTTATTTGCCTATTTATAAGTGACAGTTTTTAGCATACAGCCTTTTGTCTCCTTTCTAGCATTATGCAGACCACCCAACACTTCAGCTCCTTTACCCTCCCTTCTCCTCCTGCAGCATGTTGCATCTTGGGTTGCAATTCCTCAGAGGATCAACAACACAACATGTTCAACTTCTAATAGATTCAGCATGCAACAGATGAAGCTCTGATCCTAACTGGTACACAGGTGCTATCATAATACAAAGTGACACCATATATTTTTGGTTTTAAAATAAGCTTCTGATTCATGCTCCCCTGTTATTGGCAAGACCACCTGAGTGTGACAGAAATAAACTGTGTGGCCTTCATATCAGCGGGGATTCTGTTCTAGGTTGTGCACAGATCAGAAGTGGGAGAAGGGGGAGCCAAACAAACAGCACTTCAGGCTTCAATCTTCCTGCCTGCCCCCGCCCTAGTATATTACCTTAGCCTATTGCAGGGCTATGCTACCATCCTCCAGGGCTTCCTTCTGGCTTAGACTTCTGTTTGTTTCACAGTGTCATCTCTCAACATATTTCCAAATTCTACAAAACAAACAGCATTAGTCTATTATTTCTTACAATCTAAAGACAAGTGTCAGAGAGCAAGCTACTGTCAAAGAGGCAAGTTCTAAATGCTTTTCTAAACAGAGGTTACTTTGTTGAATAAAAAGCATTTCAGAGCCAAGGAATGATCATGTTTATTTTCTTATCTCCTTGATGAAACAGAACTTATTTCTCTTACGTTCAAAGAGATTTTGCTTGGAGAGCTCAGTTTAGAACTGCAACTCTTAGCATTCCCATTAGGTTCTCCTTGCAGTTTAAACTTTTGCCAGGAAAAGACAGACAAACCTGCTGGGTGTGGTCTGATGCACGTCCAGGAGGTCTCTCAAACCATATATTTCTAATACTTCTAATCTATGATTAAATCAATCTAAAAGAATAAAAGCTGTGTGAAAGGAGAAAAGAACTTTTGCTAGAAATGAAAGAAAATTCAATCAAGTGTCATTTTCTGAGATATTTAAAAGGTGCTGCATCTACCAGCAGGTGATAATCACAGGAAAGCCTTACCCAGTGACCAGTGCCTTCTCTCCAGTATACAGATCAACAGGTTCCGGTTCTCATCCATAAGCCAGTGGTTCTCATGCGTAAACCACCAGTGAGCAGCTTTTCTAGCAGAAAACATAAAAGGATTTACCTTAAAAAAAAAGAAGACAAGACAAAAAAGACCCTCCCACAAAAGCCTCTCCTGTCCTTCAGAACCCTTTAGAAATCCACTTAGTGGTCTTTTCTTCATATTTCCAGTTGTAGAAATGTTGAGAATTGCAGGGCACTAGGCATGTTTGAATTGTGTGTTTGTATGACATGATGCACTGATTTGTGGAGAGATGCAGGCTAACTTACACAGAGAGGTACAGAATTTGTAATGATGCACGTATCACAACATTTTAGGGCTGTAAAATAACATGCAACCACTGTACCTCAAGTACTTGACATTAAACCTGTTCCAGCCAGTAAATATAGTTTTTCAGAATAACCTTGTTGATAAAAAAAAACACAACATACTGGATTGATCCATAGTGGCACCAAATTAGTGTGTCCAAATTTTGGGATTCCACATAAAATATCCTATACTGGGAGCTTGTAACAAGAGAGTAAATTCACAACTGAGCCATCTGTCTGTAGTACTCGCCTGGACGTGGTCCCTCTTCACTAGTGTCCCATCTCTCTGCCAACACAACCTCCCAGGGCTCAGACAGCTCTCTTCTATGATACCACATGCCCTTTGCCTGGCTCTGCATTGGGTCTACACCACTCTACTGTCCACGTCAGGTACAGCAGTGTTTTATGGCCCCTCCTCTTGACTATAGTGGACTGAGGACACTGCTGTTTTGTGTGTACCAGAAGGACAGTGCCTGATCATTGTGGAGAGACATTATTAAATGCCTGGGGAGAAAAGCAGGTCTGACGGTTTCCCTGTGCCTCTCCTTACTGTATCTCCTGAGAAACCAAGCTCAGCCTAACCAGGGAGGTGGATGAAAAGGATCACTAGCTTATTTTGCTACATCACAGCACATTCCTAGGACCCCAACCCTTAGGGGCTTTACTGAACTTGCTGTGTATTACACTCATTTGGCTGTCTCATTAAACATTACATTTGGCAAATTCTACCTGCCTTAGGCCATGTCTACACTGTAAAGCATTGCCAAAGTTTTGCACACCCAAGGTCAGCTCAGGGCATGGAAAATGCACATCCTGTAGTTGACACTATTACACTGGTGGGGACTCCAGGGACTGATATTATCTGGGCTACAAACAGAGTCCATGTCACTGTACCTTCTGCTGTTTATGAAGGTGAAGTCCCTAAACCACCATAAAACCTTCTGACAGTATATATTGTGCCTCCACCAGGTAGTCTGTCTTGTAGCCACAGCAGAATAAATAGGTTTTGCTGGGTGCACAAGACATACTAATTGCAAGTTCTACTGATACATTCCCATCTGGCTTCTCTTTGTTCACTTTCTCTTCCTTATACAACATATAGCTCCCTAGCCTTTACTTTGGAAAAGACTCACAGTTGCCTCAGGATGTAACAGAAATTCTCTGTGAATTTTTCATGTTGTGTTTACAAAATACACAGGTTAAAACATGCTTTTGGAGCTCAGTTTCTTGCAGATATCAATTATATGAAGGCTCTTTTTGTTAAAAATATTATCAACATTTCACTGGGGGAGACACATTCAATACCAAGAATGCAAACTGATGGGAACCAAGGGAGTCAGTGATATCCAAAGAGGGCAACACCAGGTCTTTCGGATTGTCACTGACACATCATGACAAACATTCCCAAACATGTTCTGTGCAAAATAAACTGTGCCCTTTCTCCTTAAAATAAACATCCTTGATATACTTACTGAAACCAGGAATGTGCCATTACTAATGATAATGTAGTGCACAAGACAGCTTTTCTTAAGGTTACACAAAATATTTTTGCTGCTTCATCAGACGTATTGTTAGAGCTCACCAAACCCAGAGCTGTGGTGCACCTGTTTTGTCTCAGACACATCTTATTTTTCTTCCTTGGAAGTCCCAGCTGGCGTCCAGGTTTTCTTAAATTGCTACCAGAGCTAATTGCTAAATTGCTACCAGAGCAATGCCCCAGAAGATGGGGAATTGCTTTCCATGGTGAAAGGTGAACAAATAGGTGGACTCAGTTAACCAGGACAGCCAGCAAGATGGAAAGAGATGGTGCTAACATTAGCATGGGAGGGAACAGGGGATGCAGCAGCTGTAGCCAGGCAGGCAACCACAGTAGTTTCAGGGGCTTTGACTTGGTGCTCAAAGCAGGAAAATTTTAGGGAGGCTCAGGGGAGAAAGGGGTAGCCTGGGGCTGGTAAAAAGCTGTCAAACAGCTGGTTCTGTTGGGAGTCGCTCAGCTATGAAATCACAAACTCGGGGAACATATTTACTGAAGCCCAGATTTGCTCCACCTGAAGGCACAGAAGGCAGTCTGTTTTCTTCATTTGCTTTTTTATTTCTTTTGCTTGTTTGGATGCTCTCTGATATTATTCCAGTATTATTTTTGAGAGGTTTCTCATTTAAGTAGATAATGAATTCAGCCTAATGGAATGGCTTCTCAGCCTGCAACTGGACTTTAAAGCACTGCTTCGCTAACAGAAAAATCAATCTCCCATGAGTAACAGCAGCAAACCTAGAAGCAGAAATAGCAAATAACAAAAGCTAAGAATAGGCAATGGTTTTGAACTTGCATCCAGACAGGGAAGAGAAATGGTATTCAACTCACTCAGCAAATTCACAACTGGGTAACAGCTTTGTTGAAACACCTGAAGATAAATTATTGACCACAACACCATGCATCTTGTTAAAAACAATAATAACAACGAAGAAAACAACCGCTAAAAGCCTGTTCTAAGGGGCTTATAGTACTAAAATAATAATGATAATTTAAAAATTTAAGTAAATCTGGGCAATTGCATGCACACACGAAAGAAAAGACTACTTCCCTGTCATGATCATCTCAAGAGGCTGTATCAGCATTTTCACACTCTGGCTTCAGTAACCACATCAGGAAATCAAACAAATATTATCTCATGTGTGCAGTGAACTTCTTTTTGCAACAAGCAAACAAGAATTATTTTCTTAACAAACACATAGCAGAAAAAAGTGCTACTGAGAACGATCATAAGACTAAGAAAAAAATAGTGATACCAATGAAAACAAAAGTTTGGGGAGATGTAATTGAATGCTTTCTTTCTTCCAGTCACAAGTGGCTGGAATTTACATCTATCTATTACTCATGGCTGGTGTTGCACAGAGGCAGCTTTGCAAGGTGCTATGTGCTGTGTGAATGGGACTCAGATCACCTCAGTGGAAACTGAGATGAGCACTTCATGCTGCTGGGGGGACCTTGGAAAAGACCCAGAAGTAATAAAGAGGAACAAACAGATGATGCAACCAGACATCTATAAGCTCAAATGCCAAGTAAAGAACTTCTCTTCATGGATTTGATCTCAAGAAGCTCTCAACAGCTCTGCATGAGAAAACTCCCTGAAACAGGCTGATAAATATCAAGACTTGGTATTTTTCAGCAAATACACCACCTGAGGGATTTCAGGGAGTATCACTATAAAGCCCATACTGCAGAGCATGCTCCGCGTGTGCAAACTTGCAAAGCCTGTTAAAATGTAATGTATATTATAAGGGACAAAACATGGTGAAAGCCTCAGTCCCACCACACTGGATGTAGATCATTAGCTCCAAGAACTTGAGCACAGTCAAGTCATGTTAAACTTTGTTTGCATCATGTTCCCATTGATTTTACACATGAAAGAGAGGTTGGAACATTGCACTAGTAGGCAATGAAAACAGCATTAGAGATGGGTTTAAGAGTTATTTTAGGATGGGTTCTTTTCTTGAAAATCTTCAGTCCAAACACCATTAGTTGCTACCAAACTAAAACACACTCAAAACAGCATAGAGCATTTGTTGCTTTTCTCTAAGCAGCCCAGCATCTGTAGATTTTTATTTGTCAGTTTCCCTTACTTATTACCTCCGTTATGTTAGGGAATGGAGTCCTCAACAAGCAGAATTAGTCTCCTTTGAGAGTAGTTACATTACCAACAGTAATAAATAACCAGCATGTATTTTAAATTTAGGAAGATTTAAAATGAGATTCAGAGAAATGCACATTCGTTGCTTTCATTTTCAGGAAAAGAAAAAAAAAATCTTCAGGGGAATTAAGGGGGAGGGGGCAATTCTTCCCTAGAGGTTCAAATATATCTCCCAGGCAGCACAAAAAAAATGCTGGTATTCTGTACCACCCAGTGCCTGCCCACTTCTATGCTTGATTACCCCGATAAATCAGAAAACCTGTTTGTTACAGGCTCTCCTTCCATTACAGCTGTTGCTCTGGTTAACATCTTCTGAATCATCCAATTCATCAGGATCACATACATGGGGTTTTAATCCTTTGATTTTTTAAGTTACTTTGTTCTGAATTTTTCGCTTCATCCCCTTACTGACAGAGGAACTGGATAAAGATAAATAAGTCAGACTAGCATTGTTTTTCTCCCCTGCTTTTTATTTTGTAAGGGGAATAGGGAGGGGGGAACGGGGTAGCTCTCCATTTCACAGTTCTTTAGTGGTATCACTCAGCACTGATGGTGCAGCCTGAAATTCGAAGAGCCTGAAAACCAGTGCTGAAATTCTGAGGTACAGTTAGCCCTATTGTGTTCTCCCAGTCATTAAAATGCTATCTTTGAAAAATGTATATTAAATAGACAAATAGCTTGGTGGTTATTCCAAGCCCTTCATCACTAAGATGCCTTTCAGTACTAATTTCTGTAAAAGGAACAAAACCGGGAATTGAGTTACAACTGAAGTGTAATTGCTACATAAATTATACAGAGTGTCAAAGCTGGAAAAGGAAATGGGGAACACAGTAGGTCAAATGCTTGCTAATGGGCTAGCAAGTCATTCACCTGCTCAAATCAAAATCAGACATGAGTACACTCACTGGAAGGACACAACAGAACAGACTCAAAGACTGTTTCTCTCAACATGATTTTAGGATTAATGCATACAAACACCCCTCATATTCATTCACATGCCCCCAGGATTCACTCTCAACAGGTTTGTAGGTTAGCCCATTTAGTTAGGCTAATTTGCAAGTTAACTGGCAAGTGAAGAATATGCTTTAAGAACAGTGACAACAGAAACCTGCACCCCTTTGGGGACCCTCAGCAGCAAGGCCACCTCCTCCTCAGGGGGGGCTGAAGCAAAAGAACACTAGGTCCTCACTGAAGAAACTAACTTCATCCTCTGTCTGCCCAGCACCCAGAATATGGGAATCCCACTCTCTCAGCACCACCACAATATAATAAATCATAGCAACAGCAGGTAAATAAAGGGAAGACACCAATCTCTAATGGTGTTAGCTCATTTTAAGAAAATAGCACATATGCATACAAAGATATGAGAAAAGAGGAAATAGTTCCATAATTTTACTATTGATCTGACACTCTTTGTTTGAAAATCAGACCGCATATTTCTTTGTAAAAATGATTCTACAGAGATTCCTGAGACCGAGCTGTTCCAAGTCAGCTACCTTCTGATAGAGGATTTCAAAACCAAATCTAGACTATTTATGAGCAAAAATGAACTTTGATAGAGAAGGAACGTCTCTAATATTTTACATATCTCATGTTGGATAAGACTTGCACCAGTGTTTATAAATTCTTTAAGAACAGCTTTCCTTTTCTATCCTCCTTTCCTCCTTTTCCCACCTTTTTTTTCCCCCTTTCAATAATGGAAAACCTTATGGCATTACAAGAAAGTAGTTTATTGACCTGTATAATGGATTCAAGATCTCAATACAAGGTTACCAAATGAAAAAGTACCTGTCTAGCCATATTATGTCAGAAGGAACAAGTCTTTAATTATCGAGTTCCTATAACTATGATCAAGGTTTTTGATTCTGATTAATTTCCCAAGGAATATATGGATCCAAAAAGAGAAGTCTGTGGCATCAACGAAAGTACAATTCCTGACCTCTGATTTTTATGGTAGAGAAAGGCAATGAAAACATGAATAAAAGAAAAAAATAAAGCACAAATACAAACCTTCCTTGAAAAATCTGTCTGGTATTTGCTACAGAAAGACTTAAATAGCTGCTTTTGATTGAATTTATCTGGTGTATTCAGCACTCAAAGGAAATATTTTTTACTAAAGGCTTTGAGTTCTTGCTCTGATTGGACACACTTACAGGGATAAATTTCACTTGTAGTGGAAAACCATAAAATAATTAAATAAACTTGAACAGAAATAATTTTGTGAAGATCCTCAGAATCAAAGAAAGCAACTTTTCCACAGAGTGTCTCCTACAATAGGGGCTCAACAAGCAATGTATTTGGGATATCAGAAATAAACTGTAGGCCCAGTCCTGCAAGAAGTTGAATTTAGCAGAGCTGCTCAAGAAAGACACTTAAGACTTTTCAGGAATGCACTTGTATTCTACAAATGACAGAGTGAGAATAATCTCCTTGAACAAATTAAATCAGTCAGCTTCTGAGTTAAAAACACTGTCATTAGGAAAATATGTGAAAGAGTAATGAATAAAAGCAGCAACACACACTATTTCCCCCCTAATACTTTCATTTAATCTTACAATCTTTCAACAAAAGACTCACAAATACTGAGACTATATTGCAAATGCAGGTTTTTCTGCCTGACGCTGCTGCTATTCACATAGCAATATATCAATTTGCGTAACGGATAAACTCAGGCACAAAGCATTTGACACTGTCCCACAAGACATCCTTGTCTTTAAATTGGAGAGACATGGATTTGATGGATGGACCACTCAGTGGACAAGGAATCCACTGGATGGTCACACTTAAAGAGTTGTGGTCAATAGCTCAATGTCCAAGTGGAGACCAGTGACGAGTGATGTTCCTCGGGGGTTGGTATTGGGACCAGTAGTGTTTAACATCTTTATTGGTGACATGGACAGTGAGATCAAGTGCTCCCTCAGCAAGTTTGCCGGTGACACCAAGCTGTGTGGAGCAGTCAACATGCTGGAGGGAAGGGATGCCACCCAAAGGGACATTGACAGGCTTGAGAAGTGGACCCATGCAAACCTTGTGAAGTTCAACAAGGCCAAGTGGGAGGTCCTGCATGTGGGTCAGGGCAAGCCTAAGCACAAACACAGGCTGGGTGGAGAATGGATTGAGAGCAGCTCTGAGGAGAAGAACGTGAGCATGTTGATTGATGAGAAGCTCAACATGACCCAGCAATATGTGCTTGTAGCCCAGATATCCAACAATATCCTGGGCTGCATCAAAAGAAGCATGGCCAGCAGGTCAAGGGAGGTGATTCTGGCCTTCTACTCCGCGCTACTGAGACCCTACCTGGAGTACTGCATCCAGCTCTAGAGTCCTCAGCACAGGAAGGACATGGACCTGTTGGAATGGGGCCAGAGGAGG
>JAOXNO010000063.1:14291389-14313102 GCA_028565335.1 Limnodromus scolopaceus | reverse complement strand
TCCAGTACATAAAGGGGCTAGAGGAAAGGTGGAGAGGGACTCTTTATCAGGGCGTGTAGTGATAGGATGAGGGGTAACAGTTTTAAACTGAAAGAGGGAAGATTTAGATTAGATATTAGGAAAAAAATTCTTTACTGTGAGGGTGGTGAGACACTGGCCCAGGTTGCCTAGAGAAGCTGTGGATGCCCCATCCTTGGAGGTGTTCAAGGCAGGATAGATGGGGCTTTGAGCAACCTGGTCTAGGGGAGGAACTAGATCCTTTCTAGAAGGACTAAGGTCCCTTCTGACCCAAGCCATTCTACAATATGATTTTATGATAAAACAGTTGACGCAATTGTTTTCAGACACAGCTTTGGGTTAGCAATTTCTGATCCAGCAGCTCTAAGGATGCAGAGCCTTCATTGAAATAAATGGATTGACAGCTGCATTAAGACTATTAGAAATATGTAAATAAAAAGCAACATTTCCATTCTCGAACTCCAAATGGCTGACTGAAAAGACAACATTGGTATCAAGAGAAGAGGGAGTACTCCCCTTATCAGAAAATGCCACCTGTTTGTTATTGCAGGAAAATTCCCTCAAACAGAAATGAAAGATTCAAAAGGAGTAGTAACATCCACCTCCAGCTGAGGAAGACAAACATAGACCAGGGCTAAAAAGCATACCATGAGAATAAAAAGACAAGACCCACACGAAGGGAGACCAAAATGCAGCACATAGAAAGGTAATATAAATAGTTCAGCAGGAAGAGTTATCAGACTGTGATGAAGCTTGGGCTGACAAACAGAAATGACATTGCTCAGAAAACAGATTGGAAAACATGACACTGTTTTTGAATCACTTCTTAAAAAGAAAGAAGGAAAAAAAAAGCCAAATAGCAACATATCCCTGAATGTCCGACTTCAAAAATAGAGACTGGACTTAGTAAAGGTCACTATTATTCTTTATAAAACAGGAAAGACCTTTTACTTTCAAGTCTATAATTAGATTTCAATGGAAAGTTACATTGTAAGCTCAAGACAATTGCCAAACTTTCAATATAATTTGAAGAATAGTACAATCTTTATTCAAGTCTGGTCTGGACACGTGTTATATTTTAGCAAGTACTTTGCATTGGAAAAGTTCTCAGTCACACAAATTTTTAGTACCATTGGAACTGGATTTTTCAAAATATGTAGAGAAACAGAGCATTGTAAGAGAGACATCAAAAGTTTTCGCTTGAAGCTCTCCAAGGCATCCAAGTATACCAGGAGTAAAGGCCTACTGCCTACCTCTGTGCCCCCCACCCTGTGGGACCACTTATTTTGCAGCCCTCCCTGAACGTCACTGGCTCATGGAAGCCTCGGTGGACAGTGGGTCCTCATCACATCATCATCCTCATAACTTTGTAAAGTTGGCAGTCTTTCTTCCAAGGAAGTCAGAATACACTTAGCTCAGATATTGAATTTCCTTTCACCTCTCCAGAGTATGGTCTTTCCAACTCAGGGTTAAGCTTGTTTGCAATTCATGGGGAAATGGGTTGCTGCTATTGCTTTGTCTGCACTGTGCGTGGCTTATGAACAAAGAACTCTGGTTTCTAGGGCTCCTGAAACTCCTTAAACAGTCACTCCCTAAACGAAAATTTCCTGAAATATGACCCTTAGATCTGAACCTCTGGAAAACTAGGGGATGAACAGTCTGGATTGAAATCCTCAAAACCAACTATCATGCTGCTTTGTTTTTAATTATCCAGATCTCGATTGAGAAAAAACCCATCTGATTCTAGCATGGCCAAACCAGAGTCTTGTCTTAACAAATCTCATCCCAAGCTGACAGGACCATCTGTGAAGGAGGAAGTTACTCTCACAAGATTTCTGCCATTTTCTACTCAAATCTTGCAAGATTTCAGCAGCAAATAGTCTTAGACTCAGACAGATCAGCCTGAACATGCAGACCCAAGCTAAACACCACATCTTCAGGAACTCTGCAGTCCCATAGCACAGGGAGCTGGACACTCCTGCAATCAACAAAGCCATAAGCACATCATTAAAAATTGCAGTATCTTCCCTCTTTCTTGAATATAGTAGGAATCATGTTAAAATGTACTTTAATACTATGTACTATTACAGACATTCCATAAACACCTAATACTGCTCAAAAGACCTGTATTAAAGTTTAAATATAGCTGCCATTCTCTGCTACTTTCCAACAGGCAAAGAAACTCTCTCCAGAGGCAGTTTTGATTTTCCAGACAGTCGGGGTCTACAGTGGTCAGACAAGAAACTGAACTTTGGGAGCTCTGCAGCAGTCCCTCCAGTCATCATAAAACAGCTTTGATGGGATCAAAAGGAAGCTGTATCAGATGGGACTCATGGGAAGTTACATCAGACCTTTATTTGCCCAAAGAAGGTCAGCAAGTCAGAGGGTTCAGAAACAGCATGCAAAACATGGCACACATTGCAGGGTGTGGATAAAGAGGAAGGATCTTTCATAAGAAGAAAAATAATTGACATGGCATATTTCATTTGACTACAATTTTTCTCTGTTTCCTGGAGAAACCAAAGCACAGAGAGAGATAACAATTTGCACACATTCATACATAGCGAGTGCATCAGGACATTTCTCTGGGTTTGCACGACAGATCCTCTCTCTCCTAACACGCTATTTCTCCATTGCCTGGAAATGAATGCACTGGAGACTCTATACTTCTAAATCTCCTGCTTTACGTGTTACTGTGTTTATGTTTGTTCCCCTATTGCTTGAAAACTGAAGCATTTCTATGTGCTGGTCCTTTTATTGACAATTCTGTTTGGTTCCAACTAGCTGTGAATTACACCCTGGAGTTTATTTGTTGGTCAGAGATACACAGGAGATTGTAGTGTGAAAGTAGCAGGCCTCCTGGCTGACTTCCCAAGAAAGAGGTGGATCCTCTGTCCTGGCCCACCCAACACCTGTTGAAGGACACTGATCTCATAGGGCAGGGGTTGCCGGCCCAGCTCCTCCTCACACTCCATAAGGAGATGGCCTCCTTACAGATTTTAAAGTGCTAGCAAGTCCAACATCTATTTCAACTTCTTTGCAGAAGCTCAGTGCTAAAAAAAACCAAAGTCTGAACAAGAGATGACAGTCTGCAGGTAACAGCATTAACTGTGTTTGACAATGGAAGCGAGAGTGAATTAGGATTTATTATTTGTAGCAAGGTACCATCTTTGCAAGTTTTTCTGCTTGCAAGATGAGATTTCTATACACTGCCAACACATACCAGGGTTCTACTCTGTCTAAAGACTTGTAACGACTAATTGGCAATAATGAAAGAAGTAAGCATGTTTTGACAGTACAGCAGAAGCCATCCAATAGTCCTTTCTGACTGCACTTGTGTCCCGTAACTGCACACAACTGCCAGGAGTGAATTCTTGGGGCAGATGCTCCCCCAAGCATTCCAGAAGAGCGGGACCCATGAATCACACATGTCCCTTCAGTCCCAGATGAACATCCTCTGATTGCTCTGGAGAAACTGAGCTCAGCATCCCTGTCCTTTCAACTCTTTCACTTATCCATTGAAAATACCAATAAATGGGCTTATTGCAGTACTGCTTATAAATAATAACAGTCACTAAAGAATCATCTTCTATTTGTCTCCCAGAAAACACATGTTGACCAGTTCTTTTCACATCAGTTACTATAACATAGTAAAGTGTTTTTTTCAGCCAAGGTTGGATGGAGGTTCATTAGGGTGAAGTTTCCTACTGTAAAACCTCTCCAGAGTTTGAAGACCTTCCTTTCCTATCTCATTATCTTTAAACTCCTTTACAATGTATTGAGAATATATTTTATTTGCATACAATACATTTTATTCTCATATATACAATGTATGAGAAGCTTGAATTCTTATACCACTATGAAAGTATAGCTTGGGTTTAGAGAGACCTATTTCAAATGAGAGATGAATGCACCAGAAATTCTGTTCTGTTGTTGAAAGTCACACTGACCTTGAGGCTTGCAATAATGTCCAGAATTAGCTTGTCAACAACCCAGAGATCCAATCTCAGTTTTCATGGAACTGTTCCCAGAGCAGGTAGATAATGCCCAATCTTCAAAGTAACTATGTCTCAAGTTTATCAAACAAGCAGGAAAAAAATGACACACCAAAGGGCCTATTCACTAAACAGTGGCTTACATGAATCGGCCAAGCATGTGAAGATCTATTTTTCTTGCTTGGGTGACAGAAATGTTGCACTACAAAGGGCAAGAATACAACTTCCTAGTAGATTGGTAGATTAGGTGGGTTCAGCATAGACAGAATGAATTATTTCAGCCCAATCACAAACCAACTTTGAACATCAGAATCTAGAATTTGATTCAAGTATTAAGTTCAGATTTGATTAGCAGAGATCAAGAAAAGAAAAACAAGAAAAAAAGAAAAAAGCTAATGAAAAATGTACACAGTCTCAGCAGCTCAAGAAAAGCAAATTCCTTTAAGCCAGTGTAACAGGCTGGACATTTCTAATCCATGAATGAAAAACTAGATGCTTCAGGATTTATTTAAATAAAATTCAAACCCCCTAGAAGAAATAAAAAATTACAGCACATGCTTGACCTACATGAAATAGGCATAAGGCCCTGTAGTTTGGTGAGTCTGTAAAAACAACACAAAACCCCCTAAAATTTCTCCAATTCAAAGATGTCTGTCTACCCTGCAGCTGAAGCCTGGATGTATTTGGAGCACAGAATGAATGACAGTCATCATCTCAGGTAGGGGTGGCTAAGCCATCCTTAGCATAAAATTAGTATCTGTATTCCTGAAACAAGAAATGAGGACAAACCCTGACTCCTACCAAAGGAATAGTTTTTCTGTCCACAAAGGAACAGATCTTCCAAATCTATGCATGATTTTATGCAGCTTGCTGACGCTTTGTCCACACACAAGATTCTTTCATTGCTAACTCTTTAGCAAAAGGTTTAGTACTTATCTGACAAGAAAACTGAGTCTAGGCCTCAATCTTCACAGCTTTTGCCACAAACATTTTATTCTCTGATGCCACTGTAGATCACCACACAGGCTTGATACGCCAGAAACAGTTTTCAAGTAACTTACTGCTTCTAAAGTCTTCATGATGAATACTGTAATCCTCACATAATTTTGTTCATCTCAAAGCATCATTCAAGATAGTTTTCAGCACTTGGTCCCACTCCTAGACATATCAGTCTGCCAATCCTGGAGGCTTCTACGTCTTCTCTTCCCCTTCCCAGCTTTCCAGCATGTACATGGCCTTGGAGAAGATCAGCTCCTTGTCCCATGGCTAAGACAGCAATAGCAGCTCTTTGCAAGCAGATGGAGATGCTGCAAAGCAACCCCCCTTCAGTTCACAAAGGATGCGTGGCCGAACTCACAACACAACCACATAGGGCCAAAAAAAGGCCAGACCCTTTCCCCCCTTACCAAGATCATAAAGAGGTTGTTAGATGAATGTTAGAATACAAGAATGTTAGTTCCCTCAGCAACTTTTCTTTTTTTACTTTGAGACAGGCCCTGTACTTTGACAGTGTCTGACCAAAACCCTTTGCACTTTTAGGTTTAAGGAACAGAAGATATTATGAGGGAGTTACACTTTCTTTCTACCAGGGATGAGGAAGGGCATCTGTACTGAGAGGTAAAGCTTTGATGTTAAGCAACACGTAAGTATTTTCCATAGCCTCTGGGCCTGACATTAACCTGACCAAAGTAATCCACTGAAATCAATTACTTTATTTCAGTGTAAAATCAGAACAAGTAAAAAATAAAGTCCAGGGGCTCTTCAGCCTTATCGAAGAGATTTGTCAACACTGTAGAGACATTTCTGGTTTAATGTCTTTGCATGTCTAACTCATTTCGGTGGCAAGTCAGCTAGGAAGAAATAAAGAGTAAAAGAAAGCAAGAAATATCCAAAGGCATGATGGGAACATGTCATAACAGTTTGATTAACAAAAGTAAGGGAAAAGGTGCTCAAAGCCAGAGATTTTGAAGACTTGTAATCATTCTGGGGCAATAGAGACAGAAATTTCAGTGCTGGAAGAGATGGACTACAGGAAGTGCATTCTTGCCTTTAATTCCTTCCTAAATTTTCCAAAACCCAATTGTTTTAAAACCAGAATTTAAAAGCCATTACACAGAATTTAGAAGTTAGACAGAAATTTCAGAACATTAAAAGACAAGTTGAATGAATCGTGAGCCAACCCCCATTGCACTTTACTGGAAAGCTCTGCATTAACTTTCTTTTCTTCATCATTGATCTTTTTGCACTCTTTTTCAGGATTATCTAGAAATACAGAGACACAGTACTAAGTGCTACCTTGTTTCATCACTTTTTTTTTAATATAACTTCAGTTATATTAACCAAAGATTTCTTCTTATGCACATTTTACAAGAAAGAGTAGTTTAGAAAAGATTACAGCACCATCTTTTAGCTTAATTAACTGCCTACAAAATAGAAAGCCCATGACTCATTCCTTTTCAGCTGAAGTTTTGCTCTTTATAGCAGACAGTCTACTGCCTTCCCAGTTCAGTCTTCAGATACCATCTGTATTAACATCTGCCACTGAGTCTTCAGGTAAAGAATCAGAGAGCAATACACAAATGCAGTAGAACCTGACCTCTGCTACACTGAGGCTGAGAACTCCTTTCTGCTTAAAGCAACTCTTCAGGGCTTTTGAAATTATACACAAAATGCACAAAATCTGCCACAACAGTCATTCAGAATAGTGCCTATGATCCAAATCTCCCATTCCTGGGAGATACCCCTAGAAATAAAATAGTTTTTCTTAGGCTCAGCAGGTCTACTGATGTTTTATTTGCATAGGCCTGGGGTTCAGACCATGGCTCCAATCATGCCCAAATGGCCTCCATCACTCAACATTTACTTCATCTAGTGCATACTGCCCCACTGTAGAAGTCAAAGAAGCTCTCAATTTGGGCATAAAATATAAGTTCAGGAGCCAAATGGATTACACTGCATATGCACAGAGTGAATAGCTGAAAGGCTTTCTAGCCTGAAAGTTCTCAGATGAGGCAGGTAGTTCAAAGGAACGTGCAGTAGCTGTTGAACCTGTCCTGCACCCCAACAGGATGCAAGTCCGGGCTTTGGCAGAAATCTGAAAGGAGATGGTGTGGGGGTGAAGACAGCACACGTGAGAGCTTTCCTATGTAAAGGATGCTTTTTTTTTTTTTTTGTAAATGCAGCAGAAAATGCAGAAGGAACACAAACTATTTTTGAGAGCAGGATTATGCCTGCAAACATCACAGGAGGAAGGAGAGGACATGAAGGCACTGAGTAGGAAAGCGGACTGGGGGAGGAAAACTGAATTTAGGGAAAAACGGGGGAGATCAATTGGTGGACAGTGGAATTTGAGGGAAGAAGTAGTGACAGAAGAATGAGCAAACATTGCAAAATGAGCATTAGGGGCTTCCTGTACTCTCTTTCCATATGAGGTGAAGCGTGTCAGTGTCTTTCTCCAAACGAGACAGCTTCTGAGGAGATCATGGCTGGAATTAGCGTATGAGAAAACCCTGGCCATTGCAGGTTTTTTGTATCTTTTCCCATCCTTACTTTAGGGCCTGGGCATTGGTGTGGTCTTTGAATTTAAGCTCAGGAAAACAAGTAAATACATAATACACAAGCAAGGCATGCATGTGGTTTAGCAAAAAGGTACTGTTTCTATTTTTTTCTTATTTTAGGAGGCATTTTAGATGTTGACATAAAACAAAAAACAAATTAATAGACCTCCTGAATTTGCCTCAGAATTATCAGATTTGTCATCTAAGTACTTAGCTGAAATTTACTTTTCAGGTAGGTTCTTATATGTCAGACTGACAGTTCCAGCACCCAGAGGACCCCTTACTGTCTTGAGTAAATAATTAGTCTATAGCTTAATTTCAAGGTAGAAAGCTGAGTTAGTTCTTTTCAAAATACCATTTTCAATGTGGAAACAGAAGGATACAAATTCAAAGCAAAATGTATTCCCCAAAACTACCCAAGAATAAATTACACCTAATATTCATTTGCTCAAGAAAGATACCATCTGGCTTCTATAGGCTTCACAGCAAACACACAGCTGAAGGCAGAAGCACAGCATATTATGTGCTTCACAAACAGCATTCCCATGTCCCCCTGACTACAGTACGTGGAACACCTACTGCTCAAAACTCTCTTATGTGCTTAGCCTCTTCAAACATATCATTCCTTGAAAGTGGACAATAATTCACATTTTAGCCTAAATTGACTTCAGTGACTTTCCATCAGACAGGTATCTATTTTCCCAGGTTTTATATAAATTCTAAGTACCCTGAAGTTAAGCGTGTTCAAGTTTTGCTTGCTCTTGAAATTCTTAAAAAAAATAAATCAAATAAGTCAAAGAGAAAACATCAGAGGTAGTCATACTTTTATCCATTCCTGAATTTTCTTCTCAAATACATAATCCAAATTCTGCAAAACATCTTTATGGCCATCTCTTCAAATCACAGAACCCTATGTCAGCTGCAGCAATTGAAAATGCAACTGAGAATAGAGCTGTTTTAAGGCCAGCCAAGTTGATATTTCATGTAATCTTTCACAGTGATGAGATCATATTCTACTACCAAGCTAATACTATAATCAAGATAAGTCCCTGTTTTAGAGGGACCATGACTGACACATTCCTTCCTTCTGCCTTAAAGGCGCAATCCTGCTTCTTCTGCAATCAAGTGTCCAATGTTCTTTCTAACATTTCTTCAGATTTTAGAAAAATAAATACTTGTTTTGCCATTACATAAAAAAATAGAATGAATAAAATATCCTTGAAATCCCAGGTCAGATTTTAGCTTGTGCAAATTTAGCTCATTTCCACCAGTGGCTAATTTCCATTCCACTTAGCTCTGCACATATTGCTGCCTCAAAATACAGAAAAGGCTCTTTAAGTGCAGGCTACCTTACCACCTTCCGGATGAGGCTCTTCCCAGGAAACCTCTAAAGACCTTGCACTGCCGATCTTTGCATGTTATTTGTGAATGCTCCAGCCAAGCATATTTAGTTGTCAATCTGCAAAAGGCAAATGTGTTTGTAATTAACAGTCCTTAGTTTACTGTATATAAATCAGGAAAAGGGAAAGATACTGTTAAATGAAGACAGCTATCAAAGGAATTATTTTGCTTCCAATTAGGTTCCTAAGGAAAAAGCCTTTTCAATGACCGGTTTCCGTTGGATCTAACTAGATGCTCTCATTTGTTTTGCAGGGGGCCAATATTAGCCCTTCATTAGGGCAAAGCTAAGTGAAATGGCTAATTTAAAACTCATTCCCCTACTCCATAGATTTTTGTCTTCCTTTTAACTGAGATGATTTGCTGGTAGGTCATTTTTCTTCTCTCACAGATGCTGCTGTTTAACTTCTGATCACTTTGTAAAGTGCACACAAACTCAAAACCAAAAGATTTCAAGGAAATTTTATGACATGGAAAAAGAAAAAATGGCAGTTTCATAATGGTATTGATTTTTCTAAGACATTATCCTGCCACAGTAATAAGCTAGCTATGCTCTATTTGTTACTAACTCTTCATTTTACTTTTTTTCCTGTCTTTTATATTTCAGACGTAACACATAGCTAAACAATCACTCAGATCAAACGGGCATAGTCAGTATTTGACAAGGTAGATAGACCTCCAAAAAGCTCTTAAGAAGCACTCTGGAAACTTGCGTAGTTAGATTTGACACATGACAAACTCTCCTTTCAAAATGCATTAAATAAAAACATTGCTAAAAGTACCCTTTTTAAGGACAAGTAAAAAACAGCAACTCACCACTTGCGGCCCTAAATACAATCTTCTCTTACTTGAGAGAACATTTTTTGTGGAAACTATGTTTCAAAGGGCTCCAATAAGGTGGAAAGCAACTACTTCCACAATCATATTTGAAGGAAGAGAAATGCTATCCTGTCCTAATTAAATTCCACTAGAAGAATTACTTCCATCCTCTCAGACTTGTCCAATCTCACTGCAGTTTCTAACTCACTTCCTGGCTCAAATGGCTAAAGCTTAGGTGCTTTGGTAAACCACTCCTTCATTAACTCTACAGAGGTTGTAGCAATACACACACAGTTATAAGAAAGATCTTTCTTCAGGACGTATCACTCTCGGGCACCATTCTAGGTAAACCATGCTGTTATTCATTGCACTAAAGAACACAGCTATTGTAATTCACTTACCCTCACCACTCAATATGGTCCTTAATAGCAGACTATCACGCATTACCTCTCTTTTTCTGAACTGTGATACTGAAAGGGTCTCCCTTAGCCAAAGGAAAGCTGAGTAGAAACATGCTGATGTTTTGCAGCCCTGTGCTATTTGATTAAATCCCCATTTGTTGTGTTCTTTTGCCACCCGTTTTCTCAAGGCTGTATCTATCACACAGCTGTTCCACATTGAGTTGGGGAATTCATTTGGAGACTCAGGAAAGCAACAGCTTGGCAATTCCAGCACTGCAAAGGCAAAGCTGAAATGCCTTTATGCAGCACCTGCTGAGGGGACCTTTTACTGCTTTCATAATCTGGAACAGGAGTTTGGCCCCAAGGGGAGGATCTCACTATACACATGCAAAACCCCAGGTTCTGCCTCATTATAGTTATTGGCCTACCAATTAACTTGCTTCCTGTGAGAGCTGGGAGGAAGGCATTTTGTTCATTTTCAGGCTCTACAGTTTGTGAAGCTTTTTACTTTAAGGGTTGTGTATGTCCCTTATTGGCATTTGTCACTAGCCATTCAAAACACTTTTCCTAGGGCAGACGCTATACCCCACTTTTTACAGATGGGTAAACTGAGGCACAGGACACCTTAACACGGTAATGCATCGTGTCCATAACCCAGCCCAGTTCTCAAGACTTGAGGCACTGTGCAATCTGCCTTCACACAGCTTATCTGATTGCCCAGGTATCAGATAACTCTTTGTACGTGGTTTTAATAAGAAGTGTCAGAAATACTCATTCCTGGAAATGTTCTGTGTTTGAGAATATATCTGGGATGCCCAGTCCTCTGCAAGTTTAATCTAGGTCATTTAAAATGTCTTTCTGGTGCATCATTCAGAGTCATCTGTTGGCAATACCCTCTGCAACAATAAGATATTCCATTTGTAATGATTGCAAGAGTGGAAAAAAACATTAACAAATGTGAAAAATGCCTGAAATAAAAGGTCTCCTCTAAATAACCTGTGTAATGCTTGCAGACTATTTAATATAAGCAGCACCTATGATATAGCACATACCTACAAAGTGTTAAACTCTGCTACTGTAGTAAAACTGTCAGCCTTGATTATTTAAAGGGTGTCCACCTGTATGCTTCGCTTTCATTCTCTGTTGTTATTAGTACATCCCACATGTCTGATCAGGCTGGCCAATGCTCCACTTTGTTCATATTACACTTGGCCCCTGCTCCTGATGTATCAGCCACAAAGACAAAAGTTTGGCTTATCCTTTCTGAACAAAGATTTATTCTTGATGGGATCCCTCTGCAGTCAAATAAAATTCATGTACGCATTTTTCAACAAATCCACGCTAATGCCATAAACATACATCAGTGTTGCAGCCAAGACAATGACTGCTTGTTGTGATAAAAGATGGGTATCATGCAAGTGTTGCAGTTGATTTTTAACATGTAATAGAGTTGACATTGCATGAGTCATAGTTTCCAAGCTCACTTGTTCCTTCCTGCCCACCGCTTTTCTTCAAGTTTTTTCAGCTCTGTCCGCAAGCCCCATCTCATTCTCCACATCTGCAACTCCCATTTGAACTCAAGTCTAGCCCATATTCATTCCATGCATCACTGCAAACAGGAATACTATCTAGTCAATCTCTACACTGGAGTTAAACAATTTATACTGCCTTCACACCATGACAAAAGAACATTTATGTGATCTTTGTGTCGCTATTAAACATCAACATGCATGGAACAATATGGGCTAGATTCTAAACTTATTGTCCCTGGTGCACTGAGGAGTAAAATACTTTTCTTTAATGGAATTACTCCAGAATCTGTCCTTTCACAATGGCTACAATAATTTTAAAGTTTAAGGCAGCTTTGCCCGATTCAGAAGATTTTAGCAAGAGCTTTTTTTAAACAAAACATGCTTTAAGATAAATACAGTCTAGATTATCTTTGATGTGAACCTATAGCTGAGATTTATATTGCTTAGCAGATTAATTAGACTAGCCAAAAATTTTAATACCATTTTGCATGCCTCAGAGAGACAGAAAGATAAAGATTTAATTTTCTATGAATGGGCCATTACTAACTGTGAAATTGCTTGCTGTTATCTACAGCAAGGCTCTTTGTGGTCTAGCTGTATTTGTTCTGTATAATGAACAGAATGCCAGTGGTTTCCATCTACATACAGCTCTTCACTCAGGGCACTTTACAGAAACGGCTGACTACTTTACTAGTTAAAAATGGAGTTACCAGAGGCAAAGAAGATTTAGTGGTCAAAAACCAAGTCTGTGGCAGAGTCAAGAATAGAACTTAGAGCTTCTAAACTATTCCCAAAGGCCTGTTTTTACCACTACACAGCATTATGCTAGCAGGGTGCAACCACAGGTTGAGTTCTGCGCCAAAGGGAGAGGCGTAGTGTTGTCAGCTCCACTGCAGCTGTGTGTGCGCATGCATGCTGTCGAACATGTGTACATGCACATTTCCTTCCCATCCCCCAAATCTTTACGGAGCTTTTCTTATGTGTCACAAGAGAATAAATGCCTGAGACATTATCTGCCCATTCCAAGAGTTCAGAGAATGTGTATGACATCATGGGCATGACTCCCCCACTAATCACATTATATGCTGTTTAACTTAACACTGCTAAGCTTTGTCTGATAACATTGTAAATACCATTTTATTGTAAATTAGATTATACAAACCTCCTCAGAGTTTAGGTCAGTTCTTGTGTGAGGTCCTTGTTCCCTCTCCTCACTACCACCCCAAATTTAATCTTTTTGGTGTCTAAGCCAGGGCATTTCTACAGAAGGAAGCACAAGAAGAAAAGAAGGCTAAGCCATTATATGTTTCTAAGTCAGCACTGAAGATTGCAGTAAATGGACAGAAGATTCCATACATCTGTTCTTTTTCCTCTTTCTTCCCTTGGAATAAAATCAATAGGTTTTGTTTTCCTCTTGGAGCTGGCTGGAATTCATTACAATCTTCCTGTGAGGTAGCGTATACTTGAGACCTATCATTTCTTTCTATCAAGCCTAAGCTGAGTTATTCCAGTTGGTAGCCACTGTGTTCTTATCCTGGCCTTAAGGTTTCTGATTTGTTTACAAAGAAAGCTGCAGAAGTGTTGTTTTGTTTTCATTTTTGCATTTGATTCTGTTTTCTCTAATGAAAGAACCAGACTCCCACTACATTAAACCACAGTCCCAGCATCGGCAAGATCTTCAAAGTGATTGACGCACTGATGCTTCCTAGTTTCTGAGGATATTTTAATTTTCACATTTTGACACATTTATTGTTGAGGGAGATATCTGAAAAGTTTCTAATATTTTAGAAAACCTCAGTAACAGAATTTCCCAACATTTTTAGATTACTGCACGAGAAGGTGTTCCTCGTCGTTCTTCCCTAATTTTACCAAGGCCATAAATATCCCATGCTATTAAAGCAGAGGTTTGAGAATCCAGACTTCTCTAGTCTCAGCTATGCTCAGCTCTGTGTTTCTGTCCTCACTACAGTCAACACCGGCTCTCAGTGTCACCCTGAATTCTGCTTCCCAACCATAAGCAAAACTCTGAAGCTGGTGATGCTTCAGACAGAGCTATACCACCCTGGACCAGAACCACCAGCTCTCCACACCAAAACAAGGCTTTGATTTTTGATGTTGGAACTTCTTCTCAGGACAGATGCAGACCAAGCCTTTGTGCCTTCCCCACCTTCCATACTTAGGACAGATAAATCCTATCACAATTAACTGAGAAAGAAAACATAAGTGAGGCTTATCCTTCCTCAGCACAAAGAACCACATGATGTAGTTGTCTTTCACTTGTAGGATCCCTGGACAAAAAAGGCTTTGCAGACAGCTCACTCTGTGCCTGCTGCTCAGGGCCCTACACATCCTTAGGGCAACTTCCTTGCAAGACATGGTATTAAGGAACGCTAGCAGCTCACAAAGGGAATGCAACTCAATCCAGGTGACTACTCAGACCAAAGCACAACTAACGCAAGTGCTTGTAAGGCACCAGTTAACTGCACTGAAGACAGATTCTTGTGTCCTTGAGCAAACCACCTGCCTTTTGCATTCCTACATGTTCCCATCTGGAGAAAGGCAGCAGCAATGCTATACAAATACAGCAAAGGATGCTGTAAAATAAACATTTTGAGATCTCACATGAAACTCAATCTACTTCAACTGTGATTACTATGTACAGCATTTGTGTAAGGTTATTGCTACAGAAACTGGATTCTGTTAACTCCTGACTTCTCATGACAGATTTTAATGAAACTCATGTTATGAAACTCAAATAGCTGTTCTGAAAAGAAACACATCCTGAAGGAGGTTAATGCATATTTCAGTGGGTATCAATCAGATGAAAGCAAGACTGTACTCTCTTGCATATGTCCTCCCTATCCTTTGGCCGCTTGCAGAGCTCATCAAAAATACGCCTTTACAATGGTTTCTATAAACAGTTCCTCTCTCCACACATAGAGTGATGAAGCAACATGATTTGTAGGGCAGTTGATTGCTTGATCACGGAATTCTCACACAATTAACACTTATCTAGTCAAGTCTGCAAAGTACCTGGTTGCTTTTCTGACAAGAGGAGAATAATGCTCCATTTTAATTAACTAATTCATGAGAGAAAAGAACAAACCTAGGAAAGTATAGAGAATTTATATACAGAAAATAATAATTACAGAATAATTAGCAAATAATTTTTAAAGATTTTTATGTCTCCTTATAAGCATACTATACAAGTTAACACAGTACTATGTAAATTAACTTGAGTAATTTTACTCCTGTGAACCATTATTGAAGCTGAAAAGCTTCAGTCAACAGAAATGCCAAAACCGTAGCCTTTTAGCTTAATTAGGAAAATGGGGGTTTAATTTTTTAATTTATTTATTTTTCCCTTTCCTGTCCCTCTGTTCTTTATTTCAGGATGTCCCATCTAATTATGCATTTCTAGAATTACTTTGAGCTCAAACTTCCTAACTCCACCTCACACACTAATATATTTCAGTTTTAGTTTTCCACTAAGAGAACCTGTGTCATTATCCTTAAAGAGAGATACAGAGAAGTTCAGCTACTAGGCAAAAATCCCAAAGCAATTTGACCACAGAAAAATACAGAACTCTGTTCCAATGTGTAAATCTGTGCCTCAGTCTGAACAGTTCACAGCACCAAGAGTTGACTGAGGTATTTAAAAAACGCTCCCAGGTGATAAGACGATAGCAAGAAAGCTCAATGAATCTTTTAATAGAGAAGCCTACAGCCTTTTTGCAAGGAGAATTGATTTAAGGCAGCAGAACAGATGAAAATAACAAAATGATATGAGGATTAACTGATAATCCCCACAGGTACCACATGGGAAATTGCCAGACTATTAACTATGGTATGAAACATAGTATGAAATTGTTGGACGTGATGATCTTGGGGATCTTTTCCAACCAAAATGATTCTATGATTCTAAATCTAGCTCATAAATGAGTCTTACTGCAAGACGAGTTAAAGAGAGAGTAAGTGACGTAGCTGGTAAAAAGATCATAACCAAGAGAAATAGATGTTCAACGTCAGTGATATAGAGAGCTTCCCAGAGGCCTCTGAAAAGGGTCCGTGATGAGACTACTGCTGTTTCATATTCCATAAATGATCTGGAAATGCTGTAGGTAGGTGGCTGATGATACAAAGCCATTCCCAAAAATGAAACCTAAAATTTATTCAGTGAGTGGGTGTTAAAATAGTAAATTTAATTCAAAGTTCATAAATGAAAAATAATGTATGAAAAAAAGCCATTCTCACTGAGCTTTAAATCAGCAATTATGAGTCATGAAAGAAATCCTGGAGAAGCAGATAGCTCTCTGAAAAGATCGGCACAGTGTCAGCAGTTGGAAAAAAAAATCCTGTTAAGAAATTTTAGGAGAAGAATGAGAACAAAGCAGAAAATAGCAATATTCCTCTGTATAAATTCATAGTATGCCCGTCTCTTCAATATTGAACACAGTTCCAGTAATTGTGGTGGTACAAAGCTACAGAAAGGGCAAGAAAAATGGTGCACCAAAACCGCCCAAGAGATGTTGGAAAGCCTTAGCATAGGGAAAACTTCAGCAAGCCAGAGCCTTTCAACCTGGAAAACAAGGAGAATAACAATTATGTTCTAGACAAGCTGTTATAGCACGGAAAAGGTAAACAGCAATGATTATTTCAAAGTAGTCTTAACAGAAAAAATAGGGCACCAACTCAAACTGGCAGGCAACAAGCGGGTTCAAAAGCAAACAAAAGGAAGTTCATTTTCACACAATACCTAACGATGTTGTGGAACTCATTGCCACGGGATGTTATGGCAGCCAAAAATACAAGTGGGTTTCAAAAAAATGATTAGACAATTTTATGGAAAAAGGTTCATCAAGGAAAAAGGTCCATCAAGGAATATCAAAAACAATGATACAGCTGCAGGCTCCAGCTCAGGAAGGTCTCTAAACCAGAAACCACTGGAAGCTGGGAGGGTTTACCGAAGGAAGTATCACTCTATATTCGTCCTGTTTTCCATACACAAGTTATTAGCTGTTATCAAGAGGCAGGATATGGGGCTAGACAGATCTTTGCTGAGACTCTTTTTTATATTTGACCAATAATAACTGATGCAGGTATAAACATAAAACCCTCCATGTTCACAGATAATTCTGTAAAAGGCTGCTATAGAGAAAAACCGCAGATTTAGAAGATGAACATAATAAATTACAGCATTTTTTTATTCGAGGACTAGAACTGGCTTTTGTGTTTCCTTAGGTATGTTCTGAGTCTATGCTTTCCAGAGAGGAGTTATGATGTTATCCTCCTTTTTATTACTTAACTACATCAAAAGAGACAAATCCAGTAGAAAGAACTATCTCAAAACTTCAGCTGTAAGCCACACAATGACTTACATCCTGGTGACTTGAGAACTTCTTAGCTTAAGAAACTCTGGAGAACTACTGAAGTAACTGCCTATCAAATTTGTTGAATATGGCCACACTGCACAGGTGCTTTAAAACACAGATTACAACTTCCAGTCATGCCCAAGATCTAGGATAGAATTTGAAGCCATGGTAAGCCTTCAACAATAGAGTGAAACAGTCCTTTAAGATCTTGCTCCTGAAGATGCTTTGCAACTTGAATGTCCTCCTTATCTTCTCCTTCTCCATCAGTGAAAACAGAGAAGGAAATGACTCCCTGCTAACTCAGCACCCCACTACCCCTTAGCAGCTATAAACCTATGAATCAAATGACAAGACTGCCATAACACAATACTCACCACCCTTTTCTTAATTGTTTCCCAAACCATGGTTGAAAAAAAAAAAAATTAAAAAGAAGACAACAGTGAAGGGATTTTACCAGGATACCCTTATTTTAACTTCTATCATGACCCTTGCTTCAACAGCTGGGAAGAAAATGCTGCTGTCTTGGCAGGAAATACAGCATAAACCACAACACAAAAGGTACATGCAAGATGCAAACACTGTGGAGAGAAAAACTGTGCATCAATCAGTGGCAAGTTGCACTGGTATGTAATATACTGAGTGGTAGAATTAGACAGGTACATATTCTTTGGTACACTTGGCCAAATACCAAATACCAAAGTAGTCCTGTAATTCTAACCCAAATCCCAAGGAAAAATGTTACAAATGGAGATGACTGTATTATGCACACTTTACCCCGATAAAGAAGACTTCCCCATTCCTCATTCAGCATCTAGTACTTGGAGATGTATTAGCATGAATAATTTGAGTCAGGACTCAAAGCTGTGCTTAGTCATGCCAAGGAAAGGTGTCATTTTTCAGGGAGAGAAAGTACCTGCAATTTTCAAATAGGACAGAACCAAGGCAAAACTGTGTACACGAGGGTCAACAAAGCTCTGATGTTTGTTTGCACATGCTTGTCCATAGCTTGTTCCCCTAAGGACTACAGATCTTAGTTATATCAGTTCTCTCCAAATGGGGGTTCTTGTGAGCCATAGGTGAGCCAGAATGATTCTACTTCCTACTTGTTAATACATACTGGGATTACTAAAACCAGTAGATCCATATTTGACACCGAAATAAACAATAACTGGAAAAGGTGGGTACTTTCTCTTTTGAAAATCACAATTTAGACACCTGATCCTAAGATCCAGATAGGCAAGTCTGGAGCTTTATCCTTAGACCCTTACCTTCATTCTGCCGCCAATTCTAAACTTGCCACAAAAATATATATGTACTTCTATACATTAACTGAAATTCTGTCGCCTCATTCATGATGCCTTCCATTAGAAATCTTTCTGTAAGACAGAGCAGTGAGACTCCTCAGGTCAAGGACTCCGGTTTGTTACAGACTTCTTAACACAGTATCCAGCACAAACAGGGTCTAGGGCCTGTAAGTGGTACTACAAAAGAAGATAGTAATAATGCTATCTTAAGTAAAAACAATCAAAGATAAAAAACAACAAACCCTCCTCTGCTCCCCTTAAGAAAATTTGTTTATTCACCCCCTCACAAAGGAGGTTGCCCTATTTATCTGCCGGGAAACCTCAGACATTCCTTGCATGTGCGGCACAGATGGTCGCCACACAACAAAAGGCAGAAGGGCTCCCCACACACGCACGCTGGACGTGTCTGGTTTCTGGATATACAGAAGCTTGGTCAGAGCTACTGCTCCAGCAGGGCTGCTATGCATCCAAAATCCCAAACATATACAGAAAGCCATCAATATCCTTTGAACAACATCTCTTGGTGGAAAAAGAGAGAGACTGTCTGGGAAAAAGGAGATGCACGGTGACCTTGGTTGTGAGTTTTAATTCATTAGTGGACATAAATTGTTTTGAGATCCCAAGGTGGGAAGTGCTAAGGAAGCAAAAGTATTATTTATTAAAGCTCAAGGCTCTGTTGTTTCTTTATCCTCGGATATTCTTCGCGTCTGATTTTTTATTCATGGCCATTGCTACTTCAAATTTTTTTCAGCTGTCTTGACCTTTTCTTTGCTAAATGGAATTGCCCCAGGCAGAGGATATGCAGTATCTAGATTTGTTCATTGCCTTTATTTATCTTACTCTTTTCTAATTAATTTACCGCTTTGACCCCAGTCCTGCTCTTCCTTTGAATTTTCTAGTCAGATATCAAATGTGGCTGTTCTCCAGGAATAGTAATTATTTTGAAAAAAAACCCCACGCTATTAATATTTTTAGTACCTTGCTAAACATACACTTCTACAGTGTACAGGAAGGGGTCTACAAGGTCCATTTTATCAAACCAAGTACAAACATCATTGCTAATTCTTCTGTAAATTGAAAGGCAGAGCAGTTTGGCAGTAACCATTTCAGTTCCCAAGGCAGACAATACAAGCTGTAACCAAAGAATAAACCTGGGGGAACTGCATGAACTGAAACAAAGCAGAGCAGAAAATTAATTCTGTAACACATTATGTTCTGTGACACAAATTGTATACGAGTTTCTGTCCTCCTTCAAGAAATTACTGAGTGCAGATCTGTATTCTATGTAATATATATGAAAAAAATTGCTAAACTTGTTTCTTCTTTTGAAGGAGTTATTCTAGATTTCAGTATTTAAAATATATGCTTTTTTTTCTTCAAACAATACAGGATACAAATCTCTGCTTTTTCCTTAGCTTAGTAAAAACATAAATAAAACAGGAAATTAAAGACACCAAAAAAAAAAAAGAGAAAGCTACCTTTTCCGCATCCTGTTGTGCATAAATAGAATATGTAGTACCAGTCTGTACAACTTCTCAATAAAATGTATTGCAAACACTTCAAAAGCTGACCATAATCATGACAGTTAAGTGAGGAATGTCAGCTTTGTCAGGGGATTTCGCTGCTTTTGTTATACATTAGTTAAGCATGCAGGTTTGTGTTTTTTACTTTATCTTGGATTTTACTGTAATGTAATTGAACTCTGTTACCCTTTTCAGCATCCTAAGTGTTCTTCTAAGTGCTTGTATGGATTTGGATTTAAGGATATTGTAACAGATCCAGAGGCTATTGAAGTCAGTGGCAGAAGCCTCTGCAGAGTTTTGTTAGTCCTTTGATGTGGAAACTGTTTTTCCTTCTCTTTTCTTAATACTTCTGAGATCAACCTTCAGACATGTTCAGAAATAAGGTGTCCACTATGAATCCAGACACAAAACTTGCACTTACTTCAGCAAAAACAGTCTTTACAGAAGAGCTTATTTGATTGTATAGGTATCATTCACATTATATGAATTTAATTCATTAAATTAACAGCACTTACAGGATTATGTCCTTAATAGTAATTCCAATTCCAGGTTTGGGGTGTCACATTGTTAGGTCTGCCCCCTCCCGCCCCCCCATCTTGAACCTCAATCATTTTCATCAAGGCATAGTTTACTTCCCTCAGTTACCTCATCACACCCGAGTCTTTGTATAGATACTACAGAAATAAAATCATAATCTTTCCAGTGTGATGCTTGAACACCTAGGTCTATCTCCATGTAACCATACATGATAAACAAATAGCCAACAATCACACTTGTGTAGATTTTACTACCTCCAGAGCAGACTATATTTCTATAAAAAAACAGTGGGTTAGGCTTCATGTGTCAAGTTCTGCATCAAATACACCCCTTTTACAGCCACAGCTCTGACAGGAAAAACCACTCCCACCCCCCATTTAAAAAACAGATTCCTCACCTACTGCAGACACACGTGTGGGTGTTCCACATCGTCATATCACAATTCCCTTTGTATCTTCGCAGCAGAGCACTGCCTGGGCCTGTGGGGAGAGGAGGCTGCATGCCACGGCCCTTTTAACCCTCCCTGTGGGGTGAATGTGGGGAGAAGCACCTCACTGTGGGGAGAGACCCACCAAGGGGGTATCCACTGTAGGGGAGAGACTCGCTGAGGGGATACCCACCATGGGGGAGACCCACTGAGGGGATATCCCCTGTTGGGGAGAGACCTGCTGAGGGGAGAACCCAGACTTGCTGAGGGGAGATACATGCTGAGGTGATACCCACCATGGGGGAAACCTGCTGAGGGGAGAAAAATGCTGAGGGGAGAAAAATGCTGAGAGAAGACTTGTTGAAGGAAGAGGCCTGCTGAGGGGAGAGACATGCTGAGGGGAAACCTGCTGAAGGAAGAGGCCTGCAGAGGGGATACCCACCACAGGGGAGACCCGCTGAAGGGATATCCACCGGGGTAGAGACCCCACCGAGTTGAGACCCACTGTGCAGATACACCGTGGGGGAGACCGGCTGAGGGGGGCACGACCGATACCTCAGCTCTGGCTGCTGCTGCCCAGGGCGTCTCCAGCGGGCTGGTGACTTGGAGGCAGTTTTGGGGATTTCCCTGTGCTTCTGCACGAAGGGAGGGCGTGGGTGACACCATACTTCAGGGACATGAAAGCCCAGCCAGACTCCCTAGTCTCCCGGAGCCCTCTCAAGCCACCGTCGGCGGAAGCGACGAGGCAGCGGCCACCCGGGACCGCAGCGGCCACCCGAGACCCCAGCGCCCCGGGCCGGCGGGGCAGGCGCGGGGGCCGTGGCGCGAGC
>JAOXNO010000063.1:14271421-14290160 GCA_028565335.1 Limnodromus scolopaceus | reverse complement strand
GCCCGGGCTCTGAGGGGCCGCTCCGCTCCGCCATGGCCGAGGTGGGCGGCTTCCTGGGGGCGCTGGACCCCGACCTGCACGGCTTCCCCCCCGCCCTGGCCGGCGGCGGGGGGCTGCCCCTCGCCGACTCCCCCGGCTTCCTCAACGAGCGGCTGGGGCAGATCGAGGGGCGGCTGCAGCGGGGCTCCCCCACCGACTTCGCTCACCTCAAGGGCATCCTGCGGCGGCGGCAGCTCTACTGCCGCACCGGCTTCCACCTGGAGATCTTCCCCAACGGCACGGTGCACGGCACCCGGCAGGACCACAGCCGCTTCGGTAAGGGGTGCTGGGTGGGTGCCCGGCCGGCCGGACCGGGAGCAGGTGCCCCCGCCAACAGAACTAATTACCCCGCTCCTATAAATCGTCCCGGGACGGATATAATTAGGCTCCTAAACAAATGTGCTCACTCCCCAGCAATGCGGGAGTTTTTATTTCCAATTTCCTACTCTCCCGGCGCTCGGCCCTTCTGCAGGTGCACAAAAACGTGCCTTAGCAGGAGGGGGAAAAAAAATTAAAATATTAAAAAAAAAAAAAAACCTCGGGGAGGGGTGGTGTGTGTGAGCAGCTCTAGCAGTGCCTCTGAAGTTAGCAGTGAGAGAGGCAAAAGAAAGGAGAGAGCGCATTGGAAAAAGCAATTCCTAGCTTTTCTTGTGGTGTGTTGCGCTCCCCCCCCCGCCTTTTCTTTTTTGGCCTCCGTAGATATTTGTGAGCTGATTTCTTTTACTTGCATGAATTTCATTAGAAGAGCGTCTCCCCAAAGCAGGCAGGGGTCAGTTGGCTGGATGGGTGTCAGAAGCTCGGTTTGGGGAGGTTGTTGGAAAGGAAAGGGGGAAGCTGAAGGGGGGAAAAACGCTTAGGGGACCTCGGAAAGAAAGGCGAAGATGGAACAATAGGCAGAGCACCGTGGATTTACCTTGCCGCCCGGGATACAGCTGGAAGACTGCAGCGCCCGTATCAGTGTCACACAAGAGCAGGGATCTCTAATGAGACTATATGTAATCTTCAAAAAATGCATCCCAAGCCACAGGCGAAGAAGTACAGTAAGTTTGAGCACAGCTAAGAAAAATTCCCGCTACTTCAGCATCTAGTGCAGGTGTCTGTGTAAGCTATCAAGTCCCATGCCAGTGATCTCAGCTATGTTGTCAACAGGTTGCAAGAAGTGCTCGCAAGACTTTTTATAGTTTTCAAGTGATTTAACTCCTTGGTGAAAGGAATTCTTTTTTTGCCTTTACTTGCTTGCAACTGGCCCTTTCTGCTACTTGAGGAACGCTGCTGCTGCTGCTATTGTTCGTAGTTTAAGGGAGGTTTTTGGAACAATTGGAGAAGCTTATCTGTGTACTGCGCTTTCCATAAACACCAGGTGTGTGCATAGCATGTCCCTGCCTAAATCAAGAAAGTCATAACCCGCAGGTCAGAGTCAGGTACTAATAGGCTCGTGGGCAAAGCGTTCTTTAATTACCTCCTGAAAGAAGCATCTTTTTAACCTTTCATGCTGCTGTACATGATGGGGTTCCACGTTGAAAGAAACTGAAAGCAATTGCATCTGTTTGATTTTAGTTCAATCTGACACATAGTATTTCAATCAGTTCTTTTTACTTACCTTTATGCAAGTAAACAGCCAGTTTCAAACGGCACCATTTGCCTCCGTTCCGTGTTTTACAAAGACTGAGTAAAATAACTGTATTTCCAAACAAGCTTTGGAAAAATGCGTTAAATGGGCTAAAACTTTTCATGAATTTTGCACGCTTAAGCTTAAGTCACACAGCACATTCAATAAATCGAAACATTGGCATTCCCTAAGTGTTTTAGCAGTCAGCATCCAGCTACGTAAACTAGACCAGACTTCAGATATAAAATATTATAGTTTTCTGCTTCAGGGTTTTCCCAGAGGCAGTGTAAAATAAATAGTTATTTGTTGTAATTGTAAGACAAAGCCCCAAAGGATTAGACTGGAATCCTCGTGTTCAGATAAAGTTGGACTAAACCTCGCTTCAGCAGAGACTCAAAGCAATAACGTATTGGCACACAGTATTCACCATCTGCATTCAGTAGCCATGAATATTTAAATTCCAATGTTTCTGGTATGGTTTGTATTAGGATGTCATGTATCAATGCATTCCTAAATTTTGCATGCAGCAGTCAGAAAGCAGTAACTTATTACAGAAATGGGCAGCCTGAGCGATTCTGGGGAACTGCAAAACTGTGGTGAGGGATGCAGAGCTAGACGAGGGTTTCAGGGTAGCAGTTTAAAGCTGCCTTAAATCTGGAGGCATCTGGGGAAATACTTACAAATCCAGTATGGTGGGTTGGTGGATCAAGCCCACATGGCTGGAAGGTGCTCCCTGACACCATGAGCGGATAATTAACGTGCTCCGTGGATGGCTGTGAGACTGCAGCAGAGGCGTGTATCCAGCTGCAGATGGGGTGTAGGGTGGAACCGGACTTTGCATCCCTATCTCCTAATACTGGAAGGGGTTCAGGAAAGGATAGACAGTATCTGCACCCTCTCATGCTCAGCCATCCCAAAAGTTACCAGATATGCAAGACATCCATGTCTTCCAGAGAGGAAAATAAAGAGCCAAAGCCCTGCTGGTGCAGAACAGAGTACCTGGGTCCTGATGGTGAGGGCTAAGGGAGGGATTCTTTTGTACCACAGCGTTCAGGGGACGTGCCCGTAGGACACAGGGGAGGCAGCAGCAGCATCTACCCACACTGCCTGAGCAAGCACAGTAACTATTCCCTCTCATCTGTCGAGGACTGGAGCATTCCTAAATAACACCTGTCTTTGGAACGCGATATTTTATACTTGTAAAAATACAGATTCATAAAAGAACAATGGGGCACAGCTTATTTTTCCTAGAGGAGGTTTAATGCAAAATTTGATGAAGCCCTCCGTGATCATTGGAAGAAAGCTCATTCTCACACTAGAGAGGTGCCCAAATCCGCTCTCTGAACTGGCAGCTCCGCCTAAGTCATCCCAGAAAGAATAAAGTGGTTTCAAAAATGAATCTGTTCTCACTGCATCTGCTAAGAATCTTCCTGTACAAAGAAATAAAGGATGGTCAAAATCTGGAGGGGGTTTGGACTGACGCTAGTGCCCCTGTGAGAATCCTTCTGAGAATGAAATGGAGATAAATTTGCTGGGAAAATCCCTGGCGGGAGGAATCGCTCCTTTTCTGCCTCATGTCTGTTTTACAGCAGCATTAAACAAGTGACACCAATGGTGCTACTCTTAACTGCAAGCGAGGAGAGAAAAGGGTCTTGAATTTCTTCTGCAGACTAATGAAGGCAGCAAATGAAGCTCTTCTCAGCTACGAACCTGCTAATGGATCTGTAACACAGTCTCTTAGAGAAGCTGGTGAAACCTCCAGAGAAAGTTTTGCTGTAGATTTTGACATTCAGAGCATAAGTGCACCTGTTGCTGACCAGTTGTTGAGGTTTTTAGCCCAAGCTTTAGGTTTGTAGCCATTAATACAACATCTGATGTTTCTGTACCCCTGCTCCTGAATATAGTCATGTAAGAAGAGACAGGTGCAAGGAGCTGAATTGGTCTTTGAGGGATGGTTTATAGTAAGGCGAGAGTGTGTGGGTCTGGCCGTGGCAAAGCTCGGGAGATTATTCAGTGCTTTGGTGGTAAATGAATCCAGCCAGAGTCTTAATCAAATCTCTCCAAATATTATCTAGAAAGGCTCAAGGACAAACCAGAATGAATAATCAAAGCAAGAAAAAAAGAGGCAAGTCCTGGGGAGAGGAAGAAGAAAAAGGAAAAGGAAATAAAAAGCATGTTCTACCACAAAAACACACCGCTACAACTGGAAAGAAAATTCTTGAGCTGGCCCCAGTGGCCGCTCCCTGTGCTGCTGGAGATCAGATGTACGAAGCTGCAATTTTGTCTAGCAATTGGAGTGAGTTAAGGACAGGATGGATATCCGCCCACATTTTTTCAGCCTTCACTCTGTCTCCTGGCTTTTGTGGGCTTAAGTTACGTTCTTAATGCAATTTCAACATAGTCATCTTCCGTGCATGTCTCTAAGTGCCACTCAAAGAGATTAGAAAAAGGGAATATTGCAAGGGACGTTGTTGGAAGAGATTTTCACGGGCACATTGACACACTGAAGAAATTTTGTTTGCAAAATTGGCAAGTATTCACTCGATCCGCACCAGGCAAAGGGTGTCTGACCCACCCGCTCAGAGAGAGAAGATGCTAATGCTACTCTTAAGGAGCTCCTGGGTTGCTTCTTACCAGGTCTTTGGAGACCTGGGTTAACATGCAACGTACAGAGCCTGCTTGTTGGTATACTCAAGAAAAGCTCTTGGTTTCCCTCCCTCAGACATCCTTCGGTTTCTAAATGGGACCAGCAGCGCTTCCCTGCTTCGCGGGGTTGACAGAAAACAAAGAAATACCCCAAAAATATCCTGGTGCTGAGGATTGTGTTTGTACCTGTAGGAGGCAGATGATCACCCCTCATACCATGCCTCTTCCCTCCCCATTTGTGCTTCATTTCAGATAAGAAACCACAATATCTACAGGGCAGTGAGCAGAGCCGAGCCAGGGTCCTGGTGTGCCTGCCTGGCTTGGGAAGGCTGCCTTCCCTGCCTGCTCCTGCCGTTTCTGAAGGCAATGTGTGTCCCCAGGCCAGGGCCTGTAGCTGGGCATATTTCAGCCTGGAAAATGTCTGCACTGGTCCATAAAGCGTGTTTTCTGTAATTTGCTTCCCTGCTTGTCTCGAGGAATTGCAGTTCCCAAGTCCACATCTCATTTCCCCCCATCCCCTCAGCAACCGTTGGCTGCAGGGAGGGCTGGATTCGACACACGAGCTCCAGAGCAGGCAGGGCAAAAGGAGGACAAAAAGTCTGGTAAAAGGTAGGAAGGCTAATTCTTGCACCCATCTTAGCTGCCAGCATCTGACTGATGAGTCTGAGTTGAGCGAAGGAGGACAGAGGTGTCCATTGCCGTCGAGGTCTGTCCTATATTTAGGTGGTGATGCACTTACCATCTGAGAGTTATCGCATCCCTGCCTGGCCGAGCAGAAGACACATGCCCCAAGCTGAGGGGTGACCGGGAGCTGCGACTGCCGCTGAAGTCAGACGGCTCAGGTGGCCACTCGTCACGCGGTGATTTTAGACTCCAGGCACACTTTTAAGAGGAGCTCTGAGAGGTAACCCGATCAGAGCAGCAATTGCTCAGGACTGGACGTTTTGGGAGCTATATTAAGAGACCTGGAGCCACGCTAAAGGTTAGAGCAACTTTGTCCGCCTGTCAATGGAATCATCCAGTCATTAGATGGGACGGTGAAAACCCTCTTCCTTCTTCTACTGCCACCTCCAAGCTAATTAATTCAGTACTGGACATGGGCAAAGACTACCCATGACTTCTGGCTAGGGAACATGTGATATCCACAGTCTAACACAGTCCCACTAATACCTTCAAGAGGTTTTCCTGTGAAGTTTGAAGGTCTCCACCACGTGTGATGTTGGCTTGGTTCAAACCAGTTAAAAACACACCTACTTGGGGGCTGTTTGTTTTTAAGTGTTTCACCAAGGGTTCTCCTATTACAAGTCTTTCCTCCATCAAAGCAGCTGCTGTCCCCCTTATCGGCAGCGAGGGTGCAGCAGGTGGCGTGGCAGACCCCACTAATTTCTTTGCCAGAAGAAATGAGGCTGCCCCTCGTTATTTACAGTGTCCGACACCATCGTTGGAGGCTGAACCCAAGGGTAAAATGGTTGCTCTGGCAGGGTCAGGGATGGCCAGGACCGATGCTGGGGCAGCAGTGGGACGTATGGGGCGGGAGGGGGTGTCTGGCAGTATGGTGGCAAGGGCTGATGGAGGAAGGACCAGGAGCTCCCCAGCTCCAAAGGGTGCAGAGGAAGATGCATTTCTACCTGCATATATTTGAAGAGGGATTTTATCCCTGCAGCTTCTATATACCATTAGGGGGTGTCAAGTACCCCACCTGGAGCACCAGGACAAAGATGGCCCTTATAGACATCTCATCTAGTGCTTTTTGCTTATTTTTATTGAACTCATCAGTTTAAAACATATAGGACTATCATCTCAAACCATAAGACCCATGGTGACAAAAATCACTTTCCTTTCGCTGAAAAATAAAACCCGGGGTGGTAGCAGCCTTCTGAAATTTCTAATGGGCCGGGCACATGTTTCTACATCTATCTGCCTTCTGGGTGATAATTAGGAAAAAAAACCCCCAAGCACCCAAACAGAAAAACCTAGCCAACCTTTTCTCATTAAGAAAGGTAATTCCTCTTGGTCAAGTCAAATTCACAATGCTGGGGAGAAGCGTAGAGTAGAAAGTGGAAGATTGCACGCGATATGGGACTACAGATTTAAGAACTGTGTCATTATAAATAAGGAAAACGGGGTGTGCAGAAAGCTCTGCAGAGGTTGGGAAAGGCTGATTTGCGTTCGGCATTGGAGCCTGGTGTCAGTTTTATTCTCTATATGATTTCGAGTTCTTTTCTGTTTTAGGGATTTTGGAGTTTATTAGCCTGGCAGTGGGGCTGGTGAGCATCCGTGGGGTGGACTCAGGACTCTACCTCGGCATGAATGAGAGAGGCGAGCTGTATGGGTCGGTAAGTTTGAGGTTTTGTGATTACAACACTATATAACATACACAGCAATCCAGGCTGCGGGGCCTCATCGGTGTCGTGAGCTCTGTCTGTCACAGGCCTCCAGATTCCTTGGGCTGCCACATACCTCCCTGATGCCACTGTAGTTATAATATAAATGCTCTATATGAAATAGGGTTGCGCCAGGAGGATACACTTATGCGATGAGAGCCCATAGTGGTGTCCAGTCCCTGGGCACTCCTGGGCAGTGCCTGGGGAGCTGGGGGGGCTTATCGAGATTTTGCCTTTCAGAAATAGGGGGGCAATGGTCAACTAAAGGCAGAAGGGAAATTTAGCACAAAACCAGGGACTGCTTCTGTCTTTTCATCGCCTGAGTAACATGTCATTGCATTCTCCGTGTGATCAGAATCTGCACCTATCTGCAGATTTTACATTTATATTATAGCTCTTTAACTGACAGAAGCTGAAGTTGTGGTCTAAGTGTTATTTTTTTAATAACATTCTCTACAGCCCCTTTTAGGAATTTAGGGGGGTTGCACGTAATTTTCTAGTAGTGCCCTCTTCAAGCTAAAAATTTCTTTGTTTTGCCAAAAACCAAGTGTAAACTCTGTGTTAGTTTTTCACTCCACACAAACTCCCAAATACCTATAAACTCTTCCTAACATCACTTACAGCAGATTCTGCCTCATCCTGTGCTGCTGTAGGACAGAGAAAGCAAAAGACAACCCGTTTCCAGTCCAGGCTCAGGTTTCTGGTGGCAGCTTGTGAGTTTGTCATTTGCTGCCTTGGTTTTGGCCCCTTAGAGCTGTGGCCATTTTTAAGTTTCCTTTTCTGTGGCTGCTGCACTGCATTGATGCTTTTTCTTCAGATGCCCCGTTCCCTTTAATTCAACCCATCACCTGTGTATGATTTTTTTAAATGCCTCTTTCTAGATAACAGCACTACCCCATGTGAGGATACTGACTTTTGAGGATGTATCACAATAAATTTAGAATGAAATAAAATTAACCAGTTTTAAATCGAAGCAGAAGGGCACGTGCTTCTTCTAACCACATCAGATCAATCTCACAGTGTAGAAATTTAAACTCCTGTACTCTGCATAGAGAGTTCAGAAAACCTCTGCTTAGCAAACAGTAACAGTAAACCATGAGTTTCCATCATCTTCTCTTCTCCCGTTCTCATCTGATACTGCCACAGACCCTTTCACTATTTAAATTGTAGTTACTGATGTTCATATGAGATAATCAAATACTAGCACGTACCGATAACTGTTCTTTTTCCTCTTCATTTCTGTAATAAAATCTACCCTAAACAGAAGTTGAATGTGGAGACAGTGGCTAAATTACAAATCGGCAAGATAGACAGATAAAAAGTAAAACCAGCAGGATTCCATAAAACACAAAAACCCCTTAAAGCCCACTTCAGAAAGCAGGGCTGGACCAGCAGCACCTCTCCTGTCAATCCCTGAGGCTGCTCAGCAGCTCCTGGAGTCGCAGCTTTTACTTGTGCCTGCTGAAAAGGCAGACACAAGCCTGCATATTCCCTTCTGGGCTTTCAGACCCTGCAGCCCAGGTTACAAATCAACAGTTTCGTGATGGGTTAATTAAATTCTAGGCCCTGTGTTCCTGTTATGACACAGAAACAAAAATAGGATAACATTTTACAACTCTTTGTCTGGAAACGGAACTGACCTGAAGATGTAACTGTGGGAGTTTTCTCTCTGTCGCTGCATCTTCTACACCAGACAGTGAACTGGGGCTGCAGGGGCACGGTCAAACCGCTGATCCAAACTGTGCAGAAGTCACGAGCCAGGTCCCCAAATAGCCCTGGAGTTTTAAAATCTGGGATACGTGGGTTGTACAATGATGGCTTTTTGAAATCAAAAGCCACTACAGTATTCATAATTAAAGGTCCATAAAACAGCGCCTAACAACAGCATTAACATTACAATGGTATTTTAAGACATTGCAGTACAGCAGTATCTTTAAATTTTCAGAAAGTTTATTATTTCCCTCTGTGCCAGTTTTGCCTGATCTGTGTGTTGATATAGCCAGAGCCAGCCATCGCTGCAGCAACACGTGGAGTCCCCTCGGGACGGATGGACAGACAGACAGCTTCTCTGCCTGTCCCTGTTAACCTCGTACCAACGTTTCTGTTAAGCTTTCCGCTAATTTCAGAAACACAGCGAATATTGGGAGCAGCAAAAGTCGCAGGCAACACCTTGCACACTGCCTGTACGGCATCGGGCTCCATGGGGACATCCCAGGGCTTGGAGAGAAAGAAATCACACCTTCCAGAGTCACCCCAGACTCTCCAAATGTTTCAGACAAACACCGCACCTCTGACCAGCCCAGTGAAGAGCAGGGAAACTGGGGCAAAGCAGCAGCGCACGAGTTCAGCCGGTCAGCGGTTCCCAACGTATTCTGAGTAGATGGCATCCTAGGGGAAGGAAAAAATGGCTGTATTTATTGATGGATCTGGGAAGAGAAACCCGTGGTTCCCAGTTCCCCAGGTCTCAGATGGCAAGGGCTGTGGCGTAGGCTTATGGAGGGCTGGCAACTCACCTCGGGGTTTGTTTAATTAACAGCAAAACATTCAAAACAGGTTCTGAGCGCAGGTGAGGCCCTGGATCATATTACAAAACATCTACTGCAGGCAATAACATTCACTTAGCACTCTGTAGCCACAGATAAGACACATTCCCTCCCCAAATAGTTTACAGTGTAGGTACAGTGTTTGTAATATCATAGCATCCTACGTTTGCAGACTGCCTTTCATCTGAAAGGACTCCCACGTGCCCCCCAGCAGCCCCGCTGTGGGACGGGGTGGGATGGAGGGTCCCTCTGCGACACAGCACAGGGTCCCTTTGCGACATGGCACGGCAGAGCTGGCAAAGCCACCCATGTCCCTGCAGGGCAGGGGGACAGCCGCTGTGGCTGGACATGTCCCTGTAGCTGGCATGGGGGAGATGGGAGGGAGAGGGTCATGATGGAACGATGGTGATGAACTGAAAAGCCATCATCGAGGGTGTGCTGCTGACAGACTGCAAGGGTTGGAGGGAAGGGCTCGTTGTGGCTGTGGTGACACCAGTGCCATCTGTCCCCCTTGCCCAGCACGGGATGCACGGGCCGTGGGCTGGCACACGCTCACCACATCAGCTATCGCCGCCATAAATCTCCCCCGGGGGTTAGACATCCCCGGAGCGCTGCTCCCCAGCCAGACCTCCCCGGCTCGCGTTATGGCCTCACATCACAGCTCTGGGGCGCTTCAGAAGATGAAAGGCCCGAGGAATGCTTTCATTCGCGTGGCAGCGCCTGCTCCTCTGCGCCTTCCGCTTTCAAAGCGGAGCTCGCTCCCATTTAAACCCTTCAGAGGGGCTGCCCGCTCCTCCCGGGGCTGCCTCTCACCCCGGGGGGGGGTTTGGTGCATGGGCTGCTGCCGGGGGACTTTGCTGCAGGTGGGCAGCCCCCTGCAGAGGACACGGCCACCCCAGCGAAGCACCAAGTTGCAGAGACCTGTCTGTCAGGTTTAGAGTTTTGCTGCAGCTCTGTTTTGTAATTTTTCATGGGGCACCGTTGCAGAATGCACACCCACCTTCTGCTCCTCCTTTTGTCTCCTTCCTCCTCCCACCTCAGAGGTCTTCGGGTCCCGGCTCGTACGGCTTGTGCCCGTTGCCAGCTCTCACCCAGGGAAACGTCCCCAGCAGCACAGTCCCAATCCTCGGGGGAGCCAGAAGGAGGTAGCAGCTAGGAAGATTTTATAGGAAAGTAAAGCGAAGGAAGGAGGAAAAGATTTATTTTTCTTAATTTTTCACACAAGTGTCTTTTTCTTCCCCCCAACGCAGAAGAAGCTCACACGGGAGTGCGTTTTCCGAGAGCAGTTTGAAGAGAACTGGTACAACACGTACGCCTCAACCCTCTACAAGCACCCCGACTCGGAGAGGCATTACTACGTGGCGCTGAACAAGGACGGCTCCCCCCGAGAGGGGTACAGGACTAAGAGACATCAGAAATTCACTCATTTTTTACCCAGGCCTGTGGACCCTGCCAAAATACCTGCGATGTACAGAGACCTCTTCCACTACAGGTGATGTTTCCTGCAGCTGCCCCGAGAGTGTACATACTTGGGCTCCCAAGCTTTTCCCCAGAGCACTATATTAATAGTCATTCCGTCATTCCTGTAAGCGTAGATGACGTAGGAAGGCACTTACATTGAATTCAGACACTGCTGTTCCTCCTTGTTTCAAGCGTATATCGAACCTGGGTTATTTATGGGGGCGGGGGTAGGGGAAGGGAGGGAACCCTACGTATAATCTTTCGTTTTCATTCACTTTCTTTACGCGGTTGCTACAAGAGAGGCCGGATATTCAATGTTATGGTCGCTTAAAGGAACAAGCAGGCGAGCAAACCTGATCACCAGGGGGGGAAAAAAAAAGAACCACCTAAAAATGAAAAGAAGGAAAGAGAACAAAAGACCACGGAACTGCTGCGGATGCTGCTGCTAAGCTCGGGGTGGTTACCTGCGCAGAAAAAGCCTTTCGAATGGCACCCTGCTGAAGCAGCCCGGGAGTTTGCTACACGGATGATGTTACATGGACTGGTCCTGTTGCGTGGGGTTTTTCCTGCTGTTGGGGTGGGAACGGGGCAAGGAACATTATTCAGATGTAAGCATGGATACTGTGCATAAGGACAAAACTATTTATAAAATGTATATGATATTTATTTTATATATTTATTTATTTCAAAATAATTTTATTTTTAATGAGAGATGCTATGACCGGATTTTCACCAGGAAGAATAAGGTCCTACTGAAACAGGAAAAAAAATGAGTTTTAAGAGCTTATCGGCAATAAAATTGTCTTTATATTGTAGCTTTCTTGCTAGCCCTTTTTTTTGGCACTCTAACAATTATCCCAGTATTTCCCCATCAATATGAATATTAAGAACCACCTCTAAAAAGGCTTTGTATGGTAAAGATAAATTACCTGAACCCCAAACTCTTCTGTAAGGGTGACATCAGATTATACCTGGAATGGACCTTGGAAGTGGGACCTTCCTGAAATGAGCAGCTGGGGGTCTAATGAACTGTAATTTCCAAGAACTGCAAATCCAGCCCTTTCCTTTACTCTGAAACGGGCAAAATGGGTCCTCACGCCTCGCCCAGCAGCAGGCACAGCTCGGCTTTCCTGGACGTGGGATGGGATTGTCCAGGAATGCGCGGCGCCGTTGCTGTGGAGGGAGGAACCTGGTGGGCAGGTCGGCATCCTCGGGCTGTCCCTCGCCTCTGCAGTGCCTCGAGAGCCCAGGAAGCACCAGCAGTGTCCTCGGGGTTTCCCTCGAGAGCCCAGGAAGCACCAGCAGTGTCCTCGGGGTTTCCCTCGAGAGCCCAGGAAACCCAGAACTCCTTGGAGTTTCCCTCACCTCTGTGGTCCCTTGCGAGACCGGGAAGCGCCAGTGCAGCTCTCGGTGTGGGCCGTCAGCGGCTGAGTTGCTTTGGTACCTGACAGCGTGACACGGTGACACCGCCGCTGTGGATTAGCCGTCCTGTCGAAAATCCAGCAGAGAAACATCTGGAGCATCTGCCGAGTGTTTGGATGGACCCATCGTTCCTGCAATAAAACTACCACATCTCACACAAGACTTGCCTCGAGTGCATCATGGAAAATCAGTGGAGAAAAAGTAGAAAGCAACAAAAGCAATTTTAAAAAATCCCCTCGTTTTTAAGCAGTTAGGTTGGATGAATATCATCCCTGCAAGCACGTGGTGGGAGCAGGAGCGTGGTGTTGTCCAGGCGCTGTGCAGCATGCATGAGACCTCGGTATGAAGTGTGGTCCCCCGCAGTGTGCAAAAGCAAGTACAAGTGCTGCTGCAGTGGCTTCGAGTTGGGGTTGTCCGTGTCACAGTTGCACAGTATTATTTCTCAGCCTCCCCCTTGCAAAGCAATGGAGGTAAAATCTCAGCTTCTTCAGCTTCGCTCCATGAATTCCCAGAACGATTTCACTGACCCGGGGACAATCCTCACCAGCTTCTTCTCCAGCTGCGCCGCTAACGGAGCGGCCAACCTGGTGCCCCGGCTCCCGGCCACCTCTCACCCTCTGCCACCTCCCGTGTCCCTTCGCTGTCCCAGCTGCTCCTGCGCTGGCCCAGCAGCCACCAGACGATGGGCTGCAGATCACATCAAGGAGATTACAGGAGCTTTACCTTGAATGATCCAGACATGAAGGAATTTAATCCTGTGTTTGAAATAAAAAGTGGTTATTTACTGTCTTCCTCTGAGTCACTGCTGAAGCATCTCATCCTCAGCTGCCATGCCGGGAGCACGATCGCTCATGAAAAGTGTCCTAAAATGTACTTTTGACCTTTCCCCATGAGGAGGGAAATCCCTCAGCCCTTGAGCTTCGCTGTGTTCCCCAGGATGATCTGACTCCCTCTAGCCAGGGCTTTCCATTGAAGATAAATCTAGTGGTTAAGATCCTGGCTCCTCCTCTTCAAAACGAGGGTCAAACCCTGAGCTCAGTGATGCCAAGTGCATTTTTCATCCACTCGCAAGGGAGCTGATTTAGCTGGTGCAGGAAACATGATGGACTCGTTCATCTGATACCCAAATTGAAGAGCAGCCTCGGCAGAGCCTCCTGCTGCGAAGGGACACGCAGGTGTGAGGGAGGGTGTAAAACACATTTTCAGGATCTGGGGTCAAGAAAACCTTTACGTGCAAACAACAAAATTCACAAAGAATTCACTGGAAACTGCTTTGTAAAGGTTGGTGTTGTCTCCCAATGTGGGATGTTCTCTGAAGGGGGGATTCCGCCTTGCTAAATCCCACCCGAATGGTGGCTTTCAGCAGGAATTTACTGGGTTTGGTTCTGGTGCAACAAAATACTTAAAGATAGAAGTCATCTGACTGACCCGGGACCTTGATAGCAGCGGAGTTAACCCCTCGCTGCGGGCTTCGGCTGCACGTTGTGTGTCACGGGGAGCAGCCAGCGATGCTCAGCGGCTGTTTTCATGGGGACACTCACCCCTCTTCGGCCCGTCCCCACGGTGGAGCGGGGCTGTTCCCTCCTCCGGCCCCTGCTCTGCCCGGTGGCAAACAACCAGAGACACCGACTGCTCCTGTGGCTGCGGGGCTTTGGCAGGGCTGGCAGATGGACCCTGCGGACGGGGCAGCGGCCGGGGCCCCAGCCAAGATGTATCTGCACTGGGGGCTCCCCCACTGCTACTAGGGCAGTTTTAGAGGAAAATATGTTTGTGGTGCTTTAACCTGAGAGATTCTCTGCTAAATTTGCAAAAGGAAACACCAATGTATGTTTGGATCTCAGCTCATGTTGTTTCCGTGCGCTTCAAAGTTACAACGGCCGGCTGGAAAACTTCTCCCAAAGGGGAAGCAGAGGACCCCACTGCCCCCCCAGTCCCCACTGCTGTTTTACACACAAAAATCCACGGGTCTGCAAAGCCCGGAGTTAACAGGACAAAAGGCATCACTTTCAACCCTTCTCTTTCCACCCGAGGGGTGGGCATGTTGTAAGGGAAACGTTATCCCGGGAACAGCTGTGCAAAGCAGGAGGGGGGAGGTTGGCGGCAAAGACATCGGCAATTTCTGGAGTCTTTCTGTAGGCAGAAACCTTCTGTGTGAAGCCACCGTGGTGCTGAGCACGTCACAGCACAAACCCTGCAAATGTGTCCGTCTCCCCAGCTTTGGGGCATGATCTGAGGCTTGGGGATGGTCTCAGAGGGGACCCGAGAGACAGACCTACAAGCAGCGATGGAGACATGTGGCCTCAGGGACATCCCCACGGAGACCCTGCTGCCTGCGGGAACTCTCCTGGGTGGGACAGGCAGCTCAGGGCTCCTTTCTCTATCGGGGGAAGCAGTGGAGGCCCCAGAGACTTACCTCCCCTGGAGAACGTGATGGGAGAGCCCAAAACTGGAAAGGGAGTCCAGAAACTTGGTGCCAAGAAGCAGGGAAGATGTCCTCCTGGTTCAGTGCTGACCCTGAGATGCATCACCGCTGCCGGCCTGTGGCTGAGATGTTCCCAAAAGGGCACCTGAGGATGGAGCATCCCTGAAGAAGGGCTGAAATTCTTGTTGATGGTGAGACAGGAGACATCAGCACCCCTTGGCACAGCACTGGTGGTAGAGGATGAGCCCGGGTACCTCATCCAAAGGACAATGCCCTCTCCTGCAACCCAATAGTTGAAGTCAACTCGTACTTGGGGGTTGGCTGAAACACCAACTATCCCGGCGGGGGGAGCGGTCTGCAGGGAAAAGTCTGGCTTCATCTCAATCCATAAAGTTTTATAACAACAAAGGTGCTGTGAGGAAATAAAGTGAGGTCACTGAGCACTCCCCCTAAGCCACAGGACACACGATACACCAGGGGTGATATCTGGGTTACCCGATACCTCAGTGTCAGTTATTAACCAGCAGATGCAGGTAAATTATTTTTCTGCTCTACAAACGCAGACCCTGATCCTGTTTTGAAGGCAAAGACAAAACGCAGGCGCAGTCAGGAGGGGAGAACAAGCAGCAGAACCCAGCACCAGAGCCCGTGATCCACACACTGACACAGCAGCCCAAACCGCAGCGTAACGTGGCGCTGTAGAGAGGAACTTAAACCCAGAGGACCAAGTCACACAACAGGGACCATAAGACTTCGTCAGGTTTTTTCCAAAGCAAGTAGCTGCTTCGGAGGTGTTAAATTCTCATCACGGAAAACACCAAGGACGTGGTCTTGTGCCTGTGCTGACTGGGCTGGAGGAAGAGGCCGGCAAAGCCAACTCCACCAAGGAGTTTCGGGCTCTTCCCTCACGGCACCAGAAGGTGTTTAGCACCGAGATGCCCGTGACGGCCGATCCCAACGGGCATCAGCAGGAACCCACAGAAATGAGAAAGGGGCTTTGTGCAATTCCGTTATAGAAGTAGCTGTTGTCATTGGATTAGGCTTTGATTAATGCCCCAGGTATCAATTACCATTTCACATTCAGCGTCTCAAATAGCTTTTGTGCGTGCCCGTCATTAAACACAAAGCCAAGGTGGTGGTTGAGATCAGACCTCGGGAGCGGCTGAGCGCAGACCTGAGGGGTGACCCCCTCCCCCGGGGCTCACCTTTCCCCAGAGCCCCCTGCCCTTCTCCAGGGCAGTGTCCCCAGCCCCTTCCCAACACCCCCCTTCGGTCACCACCTCCTCACCAGGCACAGCAGCTTCAGCAGCTGCAAACAGGTGAAAAATGGCTTTTTGCGTGGCTGCTGGCGTGGAGTTGACCCCAGGTTCCGCACAGAGTCACAGAATGGTTTGGGTTGGAAGGGACCTTAAATCTCATCAAGTTCCAACCCCCCCACCGTGGGCAGGGTCACCTTCCCCCAGACCAAGCTGCTCAAAGCCCCATCCAGCCTGGCTTTGAACCACTCATCCTGCTGGCACACGGCAGACCTGGAGCTTCTCCAGAGCCTTGGCTGCAGAGCGCCGTCACCACAGGTTTGTGGACACCTCTGAGACCCAAACCATCTCCGAACCCCCAGGTTGCTGCTCTCAGCCTTGCGCAGCAGCACAGCTCTCCCAAGGATGTGCTGGGGAGAGTCCTGGCTATGCCCCAGGCCAGGATACATCTCCAGGGTAGGTTCCACGGGGCAGAGGATGCAGGTGGGGTTACTGCAGCACCCCAGCAGGTCTGGGAAGGAATATTCAGATGCTACGTGCTTACATGGCTGATGCTGCAACACCAACGTTTTTCCAAACATCTCCAGCTGGGAATGTTTAGGACATTCATGTTTCTGTAGACGTTGAAAATTTATCCAAAACTCTTTTTGCTTCAACTGATGGATTTACTTTCATTTACCCTGCCCAGAGTGGTTCTGCTGCTGAGGTAAAGACAGAAAACCCCACAGGGTAGAAGCATTTCGCACCCGACACATCCAGTGTCAGCCCCTCACAGGCCTGTTCTCCAGGGACCTCCTCCCCTCTCCAGGTCCCCTGTTCTCCAGGGACCTCCTCCCAGGGCCCTCCCCAGCCCAACACAGCCAGCCAATATCCAGCCTCCACCAGGTGCACGAGCCTCCCGCTCCGCTCTATCCAAGTTTCTAATCAAGTCTAAAAGTTACAGGGATATTTAAAAGCACGTTGCCCACACTGCCCCTTACAGTGCAATTCGATTATTTTCACACCAGACACGATTTCCGTGGGATCTGCCCGTCCTCAGCAGCCATCGAGACCAGTGGCACCTCCCCATCCCGGGCTGTGACCTGCTGCAGCGCTGCCCAGGAGCCACAGAAAAGCTTCAAGTACAGGGAAGGAGCACAGAGGCAGATTTACAACACAACTGTCACGTGATTTTTGTGTGTAGGAACGGGTGGTTTTTTGTCCGACAGGTGGGATTTAGTAACTAAGAAAGAGAGAAGTACCATTACGAGGTTAAAATACGGAAGTAGGTTACCCTAATTTGACCAAGGAGAACTTCACCGCACTCTTAAACAATTTATCATCGCTGGGGGAGAACTCAGCGCTCATTTTTAACAGACAGATTGGCTGCAGAATCTATTATTAATTCATATAATTAGAAAACCTGGACCACAACCATGTTCCCTAAGCGAAACGAACGGCTACATCCAGAAGGGGTACCTCGCTGCAGGAAACGTGAGGGAGCTCAGAGTGCCAGCGCCGCTCTCAGACACGTTCTCCGCCTGCAGCCTCAACGCTGTACTGCGAATGTAGCACAAGGCACGTTGATGTATTTTGGTCACTTTATTAAATGAGATATTAAACAGTTTAAGTTTCAACTACTAAACAGCACTTTGAATGGTGAAAACACAGATAGTATATCGTCATACTTGAATGCTTCTTCTTTTTAAAAACACATTTCCAGTCCTTCTATATATTACAAAACAGCCTTATAGGAAGAGGTGACACCTTTTCTATAGTACTTAAGATATTTAATACAGAACTGAAAAGCCATCTAATAGAAACAAAGGCAAGTCTTCACAGCTGTATGATTTCAGCAGCCAAAGCTGGTTGATGGACCGAAACATTACTATACAACTGGGACAAAACATATACAATATCACAATACTAAGCAAAAACGCTTTACATCCAAAGGAATAAACAGGTTACAAAATGTGGAGAATTTAGCAGGCAAAACTGTATTACAAGCAACATTTTTATTCGTCATCTTAAGCCATTTCATCTAGTTAAAACATCTAAAACAAATATAAAAATGAGCCTTTTATTATCTTATTGATGTATGTTCTGTCTTTAAATATTTGTTAAAGCTTGATGTTATACTCAAAGCACATTGTTATGCAGCTAAAATGTTACGTGAGAAACATGTATGCAAAGTGGTCCAAGTTTTATTTCAATGCTTATCTCTCATTTCTTCTTATGCGTTAGTCTTCTGTTATCCATACTTTTGTCCAGAATGAAAAAAAATGTGCCTTTAAATGTTGCCTAAAACTTCCACATTTAAGTCTTTGAGTTACTGTAAAACTCCGCTGAACATTCCCAGGTTTGGTAGAAAGTTATTTCTCTTATTCACGACACGTAGGAATATTGGTGAGAGTTGCCCAGAGTACATTTGCCTTCAAATGTTTGTCTCAAAGTCTCACATTTTGTTTCTTCTAGTGTGAATATGTCTCTTTTTGCTCCCCTCCCCTCCAATTAAATTTAATTGTAGAGCTGGCAAAGCACTAGAACATACTGAGGTTCTTTTGTGGTATCTTGTAATAAAAGAGTCCAAGACAGCAACTTGTAAGCTGGTTTTGCAATAGATCAAACAAACTTTGTTCAGATCACAAACCAAGTTTCAATCGCAAAATGAAATATCGCGTAAGATTTGCATATTTAGATGCAAAAACCACTTGTCCATTCAGGGCAAGAACTCAAACTCCTGCAAGGAACTTTCCAGAAACCGAACAGCTTTAGTTCATGTCAGCAAGTCAGAAGAGTCCAGCAAGATCTGGAGCAACCGCCTCCATCCACTCCTCGCTCCAGAGTGCTCTGTAGTCGACACACCATTGCCTCAAATGCTCCTGTCACTTACTTTTACCCCCAAATTACAAACATTTTCTTTGGGGGGGGGGGGGGGGCAGAATCCACAAAACTATATACAAATAAAAACCCTATTT
>JAOXNO010000063.1:14230485-14271321 GCA_028565335.1 Limnodromus scolopaceus | reverse complement strand
CCCAAGAATCTCCATCCCAAGACCCCACAACCTCCCCCCAGGCCCCTCAAGAAACCCCCCCCAACACCCAACCAAACTATATTCAAATAAAAACCCTATTTGTATTTAATTAGATCTTCACAAGCACAAAAAGCGTGGGTAAAGAGAGTGCTACTGATAAACCAGAAATTTATCTCTGGTCTACATAAAAAACCCCCCAAAAATATATCAAGCTCTAAGTACTAAATCATGTTTTCACACAAGAGAAAGGGAACGGGGAGGAGTGCATAACCAAAACTTTTATCTAATAGAGGAAAAGTTATTTCACTGTTCTGGCAGCTCTGGAAGTTGCTACAGCACTTTCTTTGTATCGATTTTGAATCAACAATGGTTCTGCCATTTTGAAGGTGTTTATATACAGGGTTTCACCCTGGCCACCATCACTATTTTAACCTCCAAAATACCAGGAATTTCATTTTCTTGGCCCGTCTCCCATTGCCGGCAATGGGAAAAGACAGTAGCACCAGCATTAAGGAGTTAACAGAAATGTGCTTTGTATTGGACTCCCCAAAGAGTAAATTAGCGTGTGAAGGAAAAACATCTCCAACTCTAAGATCACCATTTGTTATTCCATCACATAAAACTGAAAATAAAAAATGGCAGACGACTAGGGAAGAGCAATCCTCTTCCCCCAGTCACTAGTTAAGGCTGTATACACAGTTTGTATCTCACTGCATGACTCAAAAGTTTCAGAGCAGTAGTATTCAAGAATATTGCACTCAATTCTGTTTCAAAAAGTATTTTCAGTTCCTATGTTCCATTCAGCATAGATGATCTAGTACGAGTCCAGACCTCAGTCAAAAGGAAACTAGGCTATTTCTGTTATAATATTCCCAGTAATATAAAGAAACGGGTAAGCAGAAAAGTATTCCATAATTTGAGGAATCAACTCTAATCAAGAACTCAGCTGTTTACAATTCACATATGATATACTGAAACATACAGACCTGCAGTCCTTCCTAAGCTTCTCGAATCCGATGACAGCTTCGCAGCTACTAAAAGCAAGCGTAGGAGTTTAGACAGGAAACCTGTGGAGATGCTACTGTTACGGGAGGACTTGTTTTCACTGAAAACAACTTGTTATCTCCTGTACTCAACATATGTAAGAAGATTCTAGGCAACATCACTGACAACGGGGAAAACATCATGTCCTAGTCAAACAAAGCTGAAACACTAATATGGAACATGGTGTTTAAGGGGACCAACCAAACTATTCATTAATTTTTTAACTTTTTTTTTTTTACAGTTGAGTTCTGTTAAGCCATTGATTCCTAAAAAAATAAAAGTTCTTTCTCTGATTTTAACAATCCTTTAGGCTTTTAGTGCAAAATCACATTGATTTCCCTTGGGAAGGCCCTGGATTTTTGCCTCTCATTGGGGGTGGTGCTCGTTGTAACGGCGGTGGCTGCATACCACCGGACACTGACTGATACATTCCTCTCATATCTATCTGTTGGTAGTTGGAAGGATTCATGATTAAATTTGGAGGCTTTGGCATCATGAGATGACTCATTGCTGCTTGCTGGTACGACATCTGCTGCTGCTGCTGCTGATTGTACTGCTGCTGGAGTCTCCTGTTCATCAGTATCCTCTGAACGCAACTGATTAACTGTGAAGGGAAAGCAGAGCGGTTATAACTGCACCACCCCTCGCAACGCTGCACGTATCAGGTTCAGAGTTAAAATCAATTTGTCAGGGATAGCATGGCCCAAGGAAAAAAGTACCATTGTTATCACCATCACTAACGTGAGGGTATTCACAAGCTGATCGCTGTAGAAACCCTTTAGTAACACCACTTAGGGCTAAGTTCCCTTAACGACTTATTGTATCACGAGCAGCATTAGTGTGTGTTGCCGTAGCAACTTACCCAATACTGTGAAATTATTCCCAGGTATAAGTTACAACATTATTTGCCAGGTACCATTTATCGTTCCTTTGGAAGTCCTGTATGCGTACTGTCACTAAAAATTTATTTGCTTAAAAGAAAACTCTTCCCATTGACATAATCTGGGCAACTTTCAGATTTTGCAGAATAATTCTAAGCTAGAAAACGATTGCCAATACTTTCTAAGATGTGTGCTTTGTAAGTTGCTTTCTAAGCTCTGAGAATCAGATTTCTCTTTAAGCCTCATGACCTTCAAACAAACTCCTTCAACAGAAAAATCGGGTATTTTTTTAAAATGAACTTCTCATGGAGTCTTCTTCGCTGAGGCTGAGCAGCGCAACCTGACACACCACAGGAGTCACCTGAACATGTACCACTATTTTGTGGACATGCACACACATGCAAAGTCCATACTCAACATCCCAGTTCAAACATGGACAGTTGATCAAATAAGTATTAGGTATTTTACCATCTGCTGTTTAGTAAGGACATCGTTATAGATGGCTTCTCGGCGCTTGACATCAAGCTCCTGGCTCGCCTGTCTGCTCAGTGCCAGGGCCTGGACCTGGCTCTCCGTGAGGGTCACGTTTTCTTTCCACTGAAAAGGAGAAAACAAAAACCTTCTTGGCACTGGTCATTTTAACAAAAGCCTAACGGTAACTGAGATCTTGCATTATGTTCAGAGTTGCATCCAGAGTTAAAACACAGCCCAGTTTCCAGTAAATGCAAAAATACACTTCACCAGAACCAGAGTTATTAGTTCTTCCAACTGCTAATTAAGGTCATACACCTCTAGATTACTAGAAGCAAGTGAGAAATGCAGCAGCCCAAGATAGATGTAAGGACAAGGTACAGGAAATACATCTTATTTGTAGAAAATCACCATTTTCGGAGCACAGGAAACAATTATGGATCTAAAATGCTAGTCTTCTATGGCTTTATGCCATCTAGATACCATTAAGGGTTACTGCAAGCTGCAGGGATAAAGGTCAATACAAACTGGAAATTATATTCATTAACAATGCAATTAACTAGCTGAATGACCGTATACAATATTCATTTATTTGCCCGATAACGTTTAACATTTTCCCAGCTCCTGATCTAAACCTACAGTTAATCCATTTCACTCACTATGGTTGAAATGATGTCTTCAAGGGGCTGAATCCTTGCTGCAGTTACACTGTTGGTTGCTTCCACAACTTTCTCTCTTCCTTGATTAATAAGGTCCTGAGAAAACACCAGGAAATTAATTATAAAGCACAGATAAAATGAACACATTTTTCTGCCAAACTTCTGTAAGTTTTCTTCATCTTTGCCTTGTGTACCCAGACATTAATTACTTTTTTCTCTCAATTTGTGTAAGTCAATGAGTCTAAGCTTCCACACAACTGAATTTCAGCATAAAGTAACTGAATTTGTACAGTGGACAGTATTTATAAAAAACTGTATTTGTACCCAAAGGTTTTCAGCTCATCATGGGAGTGCTACGTTTCTACCCAGGCACATAGTCTGTGATACTGACTTTGATAATGTTACTGTCTCAACTCATTCTACGTGCTCAAAACATTACCTATTATGCTAAATTATCTATTTTAGCATAATACTGGCATACATTGTTTGTTACTCCTCAAGCATATTCAACACAGGTCCCCCTGGTTTGCACACTTTGCTGGAGGTTGTTTAGCACAGACTCCTCGCCAGACAGGAGGAGATATCACAAGACAACTGTGCTTCAACTCCCGTTACAGCCTGGCATCTTATCGGGAAGAAATGACCTTGGCTACTCCCACCAAGATGGCAAACCAAGACCTGGGATAACTGAGGAACTGCGCAGGCATCCCCCTCTCCCAGTCCTTCTCGGACAGAGGATAGACGGAGGGAGAAAGCTAGACATCGTAATTAATGTCTGCAAAGAATACAGTTAATCTTCCAGTATCCTGAGATACTACATGAGCATAGGTTTACACACACACAAGTTAGACTTCCATATAACTACCCACACTCACACAAAACCACCCTATTAAAAATAGGATACAATTACATAAATATCAAGGTATTTAAGAATGACATTAACCATCATTTGTGGCAGAAAAATACATGCTTAGAGCAACACAGAGACGTTGCACTACTTGGATTGCTACTTACCTCCAGCTGTTGATTACTCATTGCTGACAGAGCACCCAAATTGAATGGAATATATGGTGTCTGAGAGTTGAAATTTGTGGGAAGCATATTGGTCCCAGTTGGCATGTTGAAACGCATAGTCAAGCCCTTAAAAAACATAAAATGCATGTAATTTGAATAACTCTGATAATTCATGGTCTTCTATAACAACCCATGAAATAGCACATGTAGACACACCAGCCCTTCGAGAAGGTTACGAGCCCGGTCCATTGCATGTGATAGCCAACCTGTCTCAGAAACAGAAAATCCTTTCCAAACCTCCATTCAAAGAATATTTTAACCACAGAGGAACCTAAGTTTCAGCCTTGTATAATACATGAGTTTAGCTTAATTGTAATTATTTGGTATGCTAAGAAAAAAAATGACCAAGGCTTATTAGTATATCTTAAGTCCCTTTTTTTCATATCGCAAACTCACTACTTAGTATTGAGTTTGACCTGGATGCAATCAAATTTTGAAGAAGTGAAATGCATAATTTATTAGCAGGAATATACAGCTCATCTCCCACATGGATTTCTCATAGGGCCTACTGTATCATATCTTCCTATTTCTTCACTCTCACTAAACCTTCTCCCAATATTCCATTCCATTCCATTTCATTTGTCATTTGTTCACTCAAGACGGTCAGTGGCAATTTATACATCCATTTTTCATACTTTCAGGTTCCTGATCAGATCTGAATACGACACTTTGCCTTTCCAGGAATTTTCTGCTATTAGGCTCCAGTTGCACCAAGTTATCATATTCCTTTCACAGCAAAAAAATCCCAAACCTGTAGCCAATTTACAATTTTCTTCATTCTACCACCTGCTTAAATATCAAATAAACAGGTCACAGGCAATAATAGAAAAAAAAGTAAGCTTTTAGGCCCTTTCTGGCAGATGCTTATATGTTTGTAGGATCATGGCAAAAAATTCTGAAACCAACTGTATACCTTTAACGGAGCTAGAAATTTCCCTCGAATGGTAAAAGAGAGGTATCACACAAGATACCAGTTGAGTTTTATTATGAAATAGAAAAAAAAATGCTTGTGTAAAAGGAAGAAGTAAGTTTTAAATTAAAGTAGCAAAGGAAAATACACGCGAAGGACCAGCATCGAAAGAGCAAACAAGACACAATATCTCCATTTCTCCAGTGTCTTGGCCTGTAAGAAAATTAATGTCCCCAAAACCAAACTGAACGGGTAAGTGGTACTTAAATCTGGAAAGATTATTATCATATATGTAAACCTGATACAGATAGCTTTACCTTCTTTTCTGCTTCATATTCTGCCCATGCTGCCTTCCTTTCTTCTTCAGTGAGTTCTTCTTCTTCCTTATGGTCCAGGAGTGAATCGTGTTCGTGATATCCAACTATATACTCTTTATTGATTTGAAGCAATTCTGCTAGAATTGTATCCTGTTCAAATGAAGAGATGATAAAATGAGAAGTCACTCAGTAACTCTATTTTCTATTTTTACTCTTTGTGCATGCTGAACTTACTGCTTTCACCCAATTTCACAAATAGCAGCTCAGAGCACTTCATAGCAAAACAAAATTAAAAAATAATTTAGAAGTACAGTTTTCCCTCAGAGGGAGGGTAATGGATTAACAATCTGTTGCAGAGATGACAGTCCAATCACTTAATGAACCACAGGAATGCACTCAGATTCCACAACAATAAATGCAGTTTAAGAACCTAAAAAGAATGGAATGTGCTCAATGATTTTTCCTTTGCTTGGGCTGGATACCTGAGAGGCCCTATCAATAATCTGCATCTATAATATATAAAGAGCACCTCTACTGGATTTAAAACACTAAGTAGTACTTTGGTCCATCAACTGTCCATCAACATCCAACAGAAAAGGCTGCCTTCTTAAAAGTGTTAAGATAAAAGTAGAGATAAATAGTCCCCCACCCACCTGCACTAAGAAAGGTCAAATCACTGCTATGAACCAGATTTGATCAGCAGGTTGCAATTTAGACCTCTGTATTCCACAGTATCGCTAATGTTTGATTGCTTTTAAGGTTAATCAAAATATTTACAATGTCCTTTATAATGGCAAACTATTGTGAAGGTTTTGTTCACAGGCATACTAACATTTTACATACATATATCTGTATTTTTATTTTTTATATATATATATGTATATATAAAAGCAAGCTCCAATATACCTCAGGATTCAATCTAAGATTTCAAATAAAAAAAATTATACATAAAACCTATTAATGTTCTTTGAAATGCCAGGTTATCAGTGTGCTGAATATTTCCTAGATAAAGTAAAAATGAAGTAGCTGCTAACTAAAATATTAGGTTGCTGCTGTCCTTGTCTGGACTACCGATGCCACATTATGATAGATCATTATCTCAATTAAAAAGAGATATAAAAGGAGACAGAGAAAATGAATGTAAAAAGCGGTATTTCAAGGTAGGTAGTAATGGTTTTGCAATCCTCATTCTCACAGAGTCAACATTCCAGCCTCCACACTTTTTCTCTTTATGTTAGAATAAAAGTAATGCTGCAAAGGATGAGGAAAAACATGCTCTATAAGACTGTCACAAACTGCTCAGGCTGCACCGCAGGAGTCTCCTTTTGGAGATAATTATTTAACATGGGGTGTTTTTTTTAAATGCACTTGTATCACTGATGAGCTTGCCAAATTAAAAAGCTCCAATATACTTCAGCATTCAGTCCAAGACCTATAATACAAAACAAAAGAAATTATCTCATTGAACTTTTGGACCACTCCCGAACTGAATTACAGCAAATGTACTCAATATACTTTTCGCAGCAGAGTTATGTGAATAATACCTACAGACCCACTCCACATCATACCCTTATCCTGCTCAGCACTTGTACAAACGTCCTACCCTGACGTTTTACAATCTGGATAGAACAATGATTGGAAAGAATGGCTTGTACCCACTAGCAAACAGATTTTTGCAACACTGGGATGTGCATGTGAAAGCCCTGACCAGTGGCTTTGTCACAACAGCTACAGAAAGTTGTTTCTGTGTGTGTTCAGAACTCATATGTTAACCAATGCTATAAAGCTGGTCTTTGTTTCATCCTTCTACTATCTGGTCTCCCTAAATTTGAATCAATGCTTTCTTTGCCAGGTCCTCAACAAAATATTCAACGTAATATCTGCATAACTAATGGGCACAAGGAACAAATAACGGTATTTTTGGGGTGGTGGGAGAGAAAGAGATGCAATAATAGGATATGATGAAAACATCTAGAGGAAGTGGGGGAAGAAGTCAAGAAGATACTGCAAAAGTAAGCTAATAGGATTAAAGTGCTCTCAGCATACTGTAGCTGTACATCAGTGTGTGGAGGGTTCCTGGACATGCATATGCATTAATTTCCATGGTAACACTATTATTGAAAACAATACTGGAATATAATCCACACTCACTTAGCCAACACAGTCTTCAAAATGTGGTTTAAATTACATCCAACTGTGTGTTTGCGTTTCTTTGTTTAAACTTTATTTTGCATTAACTTTAATGATGGAGCTTGAAAACTGGGATATGGAACATACTGCCATTTAGTTTGTTTAATTTTACAATGAAAAAAAAAGTCACCTTAGACACAAAAAAATGATTAGAATAAGCATTTCTTTTTGTGTTTAGCTTGTTGACAGAACAATGATTATCAATTGGTTTATAAGCCTTAAGATGAAATCCTGGTGACGAATGAAAAAACAAAGAAATAATAAAAACGTTTTGAATTTTTAAAAAAGGTTTGTCTTTTTAAAATCCTGATAGAAATTAAATGCTATGGAGAGATAAATGTATTAGAAAGGAAATCTTCCATGAAGGAATGCGAGTTATGTTGTAATTCATAAACAAGATTTTCCTCAACCAGTTGAACATTTAATACGAAGGTTAAAAATAAAAATAAATTTAAATAAGCAGCAAATTTTTCTGATTCTGAGATCAGCAGCCTTCCAAAATTCACTAAACTGTCCTCTACTACGGAACTACAGTAAAACACATGCCCTGGCTATGTCCTTAGGTAGTATAAAATAATGATATACTATGTCCAACTGAATCTGAACTATTATTTTAATCTGCTTTTCCAATCTGTATTACACGACCTCCACTGAGCCAAGTTTTCATTTCACATGAAAATGTGTGTGCGACTAACCCACTGAACACGCTGATCTGGGGAAGAATAAGCAAGAAACAGAGGGGGCAACGGTGCCAGCTCTGAGGGAGACACGGTGGCCCCCCATTTCATCTTTGTCCAGCTCCCACCTCACGTACACTGCTCCGAACGACGCACCGCACTGCCCAAGGTAAGGCACATGCACTGCACTTATCTCTGAGTCCCGCTATCAGCATTTCTGGAGAAAAAACTTTTTCCCGTTAGCCACATATCAGCCAAGTCTACCCCAGGATACAGTCCTTCAGGAGCTGAGCGCTAAGAGTCTGTGAGAACCTACTTTAAAAAAACCCAAAACAATAGCCCAGCCATAAATCACACTGATTTAAAAACAGGCTCCAGATCCACTGTTAAATTCATGGTAAAGTAAAACGGAACACCCGAAATACAATCATAATACATTAAACAGAATTTTCTCACTTTACACTAACTTCTCCTTTTGAATTGCTACTCTGCAGAAATAATAACAAAACCTGCTTATGCCTTTAGCCTGTGTTAGATAATGAGTCACTACATTTGCATAAAGCTCACGGCCTAGATACAGTAATTATTTCTAAACTTAAATACAGTAAATTTGACCAAGTGATTACTCAGTTTTAACACATTTGTTACACTTTTTTGGACTGAATTTTTAAAGTAGTCCTTCCAAGCTCTGCTGGGATAGCAGATGAATGAAATCAAGCACTGCAAGTTAAGACTAATTTAATAGTTCACGTGTACAAGATTCATAACAAAAATATTCTGTTAAATCCAAGTATTTACGTTGTTCAAGACCCTGAAGCTGTTTCAGAGGGGTAAGGGCAGAGAATGGCACAAAGATGAAGTTATGGTTGTAGCGCAAGATGCATTTTCCCCAGAGAATCGTACGCTCTGACGCCTCAGCCACCCAAAGGTCTTGTCCAGACCACAAAGGCCAGAAAACTGCTGTGAAAATTAAAACTTGACATGAAACTTTGATAAACTTCCAGGAAAACTACATACTGCACATTCGCTGTGTCACTTTTTATATAAAATAGCAACGTTCAACACCTTCCGCCCCCCAATAACACTTTCTAAGAAAACTGGTCATTGACTGAAACGTGGATTATTACAAAACCAAAGTCCTCAAGGATGTATTTTAAAAACCAAATAGTATTTGTTTCTTCACTCGCGTAACGGCATTACTCCTGATTTTTGAAACAATATAGAATGAATTCTCCTAACCCACTAGAAGCAAAAGAATTAAAATTTATTTTTTCTTCTCTTAGATCAAAAGAAGTTGAAAAGCACATTAAAGGTAAGAGTTACAAGAAGAGCCCTAAAGCCCAGCTCTGAATCGCTCCTCCTCAATGTACACGACACCCGGCTGCATTCCTAAAGAACCTTCCTACCAGTGGGGTGCCACTGCAGTCACCAAGCTCTCCAACTTAGCAGACAACCAGCAGAAAATCTATTACCCCTCCAGGTTTTTCCACATTCACGCTCAGATGGCTGGAGAAAAGATGGAAAACATTTCAGCTGATCCCTATTCGGAATTCCTTCTAAAAAGCTTGCTTGGAAAGGGTCAATTCTAAAATGCGTGTTTTCAAACAACTCTGTACCCCTGTTCTGAGGAATCTGTTCTTTCAGATCCCAGTGTATCTCCACGGAACACTCTTTGTGTATTTACACGTTTTTACTGTGAATTTCACAGCAATGCTAAGGATTACAAACATAATCCCTCCCTTACTGTCCGCACAACAGTAAAATTACACACCGAGATCACTGTTCAACAGACTGTGCTTTGAAGATGGAAAAGAGGCCTGAAGACAAAGAGAGACAATTATACACAAAACCAGCAAGAGGCAGAACTAAAGCCTTCTTTTAGCCTAAATGCCTATTTGGCTTTGCTGGTAATTATAAAGGAACAGCTCAGGCTTTGTAAGCAAGGGGCAGCCAGCTCAAGGATGGCAGGGTAATACAGGTAAAGTTCTCGTGGCCTTTGTCTCCAGCTGCAGAGATCAGGTTGGGTGTGCTCAACTTCCCGTGCACAAAGCTTCAGCTGCAGCTTCGTGCAACGTGATCTTCAGGAAAATTGTGATCTCCAAATGCTGGGTAATTAATCAATGTTAGAATAAAATGGTTTCATAAGCATATCAACGGTCTTTTAAATCAACTTTTTTAAAAAATTGCCATGAGTGTGCTGTTAAATTAATTTCATTTTAAAGAAGTTTTGTAATTATAAAGCTGAATCATGCATCTCTCCTAAAATTATACTGAAATAAGGAATAGTTAACTTTGTGAACAATTAACCTTACACAATTACAAAGTAACATCCAGTGCAACACTTCCTACAGCTAATACTTGCTTTTTGAGTGTTTATGTAGGATTTTGGAGAATAGGATAGACCAAAAAAAGACAGAATAGAAAACATAAAAGTTAAACGTACAATATTATAAATAAGGCACGAGCCACAATTCAATTAAACAGACCACAGGAATCAAGGAAGGAGTCACTGCAACTACTGGACCAGCTCAGTTTTGTGTGCGAAGCAAGAACCCAATTGCAGATAAGATGAAAACAAAATATCCCAACCAGCTGAGCTATACAGGGAAGACAAGTGCAGCCAAAAATACTTTAAAAAAAAAAAAATGGGATCATCAAAATAGTAAACATAAGTACCAAATGAAACCAAGTTCTTCAGTATAAATTCCTTAGCAACAGTTTGCTACCTTAGCACTAAGCACTATTCACCCAGGGACAGCAGGTCAATGCCAATGGTTAGTATTTAACTTAACTTACACAAACCTTACACTGATGGTTGGAGGAAGGCAATTAATATGAAACAATATTTGAAACTGAATGATGAAGTAAGTTTGGAGTTTATAAACTTTCTCTTTTACATTATACTTCATTCATTAATTGATTTATTACTGTAAAAGAAATCAAGTCACTTTCAAAATATAATTATTGCACTGGACTGATCAAGGCTTTGAGTAAACATACTCAATTGCTTCATAGGTTTTCAACCTTTTTTATTTTCTTAAAAATAAGGAGCAGCAGCAGCAAATGGTGATCCATTAACTATGAATTTGTGGAAGCATAAATGTATATGGCATAAAATAACTAATTAATTCCAACCTAGAGGAAGATGTTTTAGGAGGTACAAATAATGAATTTGCCAAAATAGGTATGTACAACATAGTAAAAAAACCCTGAAAATAGAATTTTTAGTTATCTACTGCTTACAGTGAGAAACACTGGAATAAAAAGAGCTTTGATACAGTCATTAAAGTTTGTTTTCAAGGCTTTTAAAATGCATGTGTAGCAGTGACTAACACTTACAGGGCTAACACTTCCTAAATCCCGCCGGCAGCTGCACCGACGCTGTAGGTGGTCTCATAGACTGTTTCAGAGAATGGTTTAACTATTAAGAATGCCAGTGTGATGCCTGACCACGATTTATTATATTATAATGGACTGCAGATAGTCTAGAATGGAAAACATACTATTTTTCCTTGGAAATTAATAGATTTACAAATCGGAAAACCTCCCTCCCCACACGCAGACACTGTGTAATGACCTAAACACAGTAGTAACTCAGAAATTTAACCACTTAACTAACCGTGGGCCACACATTCACATGTTGCTGTTCACTAGCTATTCACCTGGTAAGAAGCAAAGATAATTGCACAACAGATTAATGATGAATTAGTCTTCAGCAGACCACATAGGCAAAACATATAAATCAGACAAAGTACGAAACAATCGTAAATATGAACTGAGTCGGAAAAAAAGAATAAAATAACTGAACCAGTTACTCTTTCCCCTGAAGTTTACTCCTGCCTGACTATAGAAGTTATAGTTTTCATTTTTAAGTTCAGTTAGTAAATTTTTCCGTTCCCTAAGTATCACATAGGATAGCAAACCACTACTACGCAGAGCAGTGACAATGAACCACTACTACACATGCCACATCCATTACAAATAGATTTAGGCAGGCCTCAGTGAAAACAAACCAGTGCGATCCTAAAAGCTCGTTTAACACCAAGTCGGAAAAAGGTCTGACATCACTACTTCGTATTATCTCAAAGTATAGAGTATCAGCATTCTCACTGAGTTGTGTAAATGGTGTAAATGATTGTCTAGAAAAATGTCACTGGTCTCTGCTAGTACTGGCAACACTAAAAATAGAATGCAAAAATCTTAGCTTGTCCAATTTTCCTCACTTAAACAGTAAATAAGTGTAACTGTTTCCCTATCTCTACCGTATCTCTATTAACAGTCCCTATGAGAAGAGTTAAACAATGAACTAAAAACCAAAAAGGCTCGGTAAAGGAAAACATGGATTAATTTGACTCTTAGAATGTCTTACCTAGGTAGATACAAACCAGACCGTGAAGTACAGTACCACCTCACAGGCTTGTTATCACCAATTGAGGTAATGGTAGGTATTACCAGCACCCACTTAGATGTTAATTTGAACCTTGGCTTCCGCAGGTTCCTGCAGTAAAACTTCTACTCACTCAAATTGTGTAAAAAAGTATTTTTGTTTGTTCTGATTTAAAAATTTTCTTTTATCTGAAGATCTTTTTCTTATACGGTCAATTACACTGAAGGGAAACTCATTCTATCTCATTATACCACCCGTTATCTTAATTGTCTATTTCACTGTTTTACCTGCTATCCACCTCCATTCAAAGTGAAAGATACTGCTCTAAAGTGAAAATACGGCCCTCTTCTTCTTCCAAGATCAAACATCCCATGTCCTTAAACAGACATAAAACAGTGCTATAGTGTAGACTTCCTAGTGATGTGCATCAACTTACTTTTGGCAACATTGGTGTATCTCTCTTCTTCTTCTTTTCTGAATTAGGATCATCCAACAAATCTGGCTCAAAAGTGTACAACTCCGTAAGTTCATTCATAGTAAAATGACGTTCAACTTGCTGTTGATCAACAACCCGGAAAGACAACGACTGCTTTGTTACCTGACGATCATAGATCTTATCTTCCATTGTTCCCTAAAAAACAAAGACAATCACTTTCACACAAATACTGGACCTTCTTGTCACATAGGGAAAAAAATTAATAGTTATAAAACAGCTAGAATAACAACATAACAGTGCTCTATTTTCCTCGTTTCTTTGATCCCGTATCTACAAAGTTACCTGAAAACACTGTTTGCTGAGAAAATAATAATTAAAAAAAACCCTCCTGGAAGTGAGCACAAAGTAATATGAATTGTGTACGTGACAGATGTCACCTAGCTACTGATGACTAGAGTATGAAATGCATATTTTCAGTAGTGTTTTGAAGAGATCAAACAAATGGCATTTTCCACGGCATGTACCTTATTGTGCTGCTTTGAGCAGCCTGTAAAAAGGGAAAACAGATACCATATCACTGGGGTGGAGAGCAGAGGGGAAGGGAAGCAGTGAAGTCTAATTCATCACAGCTGTGTATGAAAAAATTAGATCCTTGATTAAAAAAGGAAAAAATTTATTTTTTTTTTTAAAAAAGATGATGACTATGACAAGTATGAGAACAGCACAGCCTGTTCTCAACATCATAATTTAAAAAGGATATCAACAGTTCAAAAGTGCACACAGAAAACTACAAAAATAGACTTAAGGCTGAAGAAAAAACCTGTGTCTGACAGTTATGTGTTACAAGAAGTAATTTAGGTTGGCAAGTTAAGTAGTGACTTGATCAGGAGTTAAGTACTGTTACTGGGAAAAGGTATTCCATCTACTCTGTAACACCTGAAGAACAAGAATATGAAGCAAGATACTTCCTAACAGAAACAATGGCATCACACTTTAAAAAAGCATGGATCAGTGACCATCAGAATTATTACACTTCTTTAGTATCTGTAGGGTGTGATTTAAGTTTCAAATCATGACTGGACACCTTTTTATAAAGAATTCTTTAGCTCCCTGTGTTTTCACTCCAGTTGGACCGTCAGGGTGCACAGACCAGGGGTCAACTGAAGACAGCTACACTGAGCAAGCCTATTGCCTAACAACGACCATCCTCTACTATTAATTAAGAATTTTTAGTGCTGTGCAAATTAAAAAAGCTGAGAACACTATTCTGAGTCTGAATGTGTGAATCACTGCTGGAATTCCAAAATTTGTGTTACATGAGGAGTCAGATGAGGCGGCTTAACAGGAAATCATTTCAGTTGTTATTTATTCTACCAATCTCTCCTCCAAGAGGTTTTTTCAGTGGCCAAATACTGCTCTCAGATTAGGGCTGGAAGATAACTGAATCAGTGTGGACCACTACGGACTTCACCACAAAGCTGAATTGTTAAAGTTTACAAATTTGACTGCAGGACCAGAATATCATAAAAATATCAGACAGAAACATACCTGAGCCAAAAACCTGTACACAAACACAGGTTTGCTCTGCCCAAAGCGGTAAACCCTGAAAATACTCTGGATGTCATACGATGGGTTCCAAGAGGCATCAAAGATGATTACTCTATTAGCAGCCACAAGATTAATTCCGAGGGAACCTGCTTTAGTGGATATAATAAACAAGCGGCCTCTGGAACAGAGAAAAGTTGCAAAATTTTAACATTTTGGAAAACAATGATTGTTCCCATGTTGCTGTGTTACTATGGAGTTGTTCATACACTGAAGTAACTCAAAAACTTCATTAAAATAATGTATTAAGACAAACAGACACAGATTTTACAAGGACAACACCTTTAGCAAAACATACACTCCCAGAAGTACAGATCAGGGCCTTTTGCAAACCCAAGTGCTAACAAAAGCTGGTGGGTAAGAAAAAAATTTTTGATTTGAATTTTCAAACTCTAATAAAATTAGTTATATCAAATTAAACCATAATTTTAAACAGGCACATTCCATGCTATTGAAACTGTCTCCTGGCTAGCAAACTTTCAGGATAACTCTAGAACAGCACTGTCTCTTTGTTGTATCTGTTTTTTTTGAATACCATCTCACTTAGGTTCAACTGAAAATGAGCTCTTAACAGATACCCGACAGAATAAACTATTTAAGAGTATTAACACTGAATTAGCTTACTTTGTTCCATTTAACTTTTTCCCTCCCGTACATTAGAAAACACTGCCACATAACTACATATTTTATTTTTTAAACAAATCTAGTAAGGTGAAGCCCCTTAGCTTCGTTAAACTTGTACAAGTTTGTATCTATCTACCTATCTAAATCAGACTTGAAAGTCCCAACTTGTATGAACCCTGGATGGCTGGGAGATTCTGGAGACGGCTGAGAGTCACAGACTTCTGACCAGCCAAGTGACTGCTGTCTCCTGGCCAGACCCCAAGGGGCTCTGACCTTCCTAGGTCCTTATATTCTGTCTCTGATCCAAATTGCTTACAATCTAAACAAGAATGAAACACTGAGCAAGTATTAATCAGTACAAATGGAAGCAATCTCAGGAAACCAAAAACCTATTGCGATTGCACATTTTTTTGTGCAAGTTCTGCACCTGACAGCATTGTGATATTTATTTGCCTAGCCTTAAGAGGTCATTAAGCTAATACAAGTAATGAAGAAATAAGGAAGAAAAGAATGAGAAGGGGGGAAAATTAAGCACATGTATCAGAAGAAATCTCACCTCACATTAGTTTCATCATTAAATTCTTCAGCCCATTTCTTTCTTGACTGAGCTGTAGTTGAACCATCTAAGCGATAGTAATCAATGTTTCTGAACCATTTTCCTTCACCTATAAATATAATAGTCAAATTATTAAAATACTGATTGCATAAGAGACTGATAATACTAGATATACACAACTGTCTAGTCAAAGAATAAATATGAAACATGAAATGTATTATTTTTCAGTTTAATTACCCTGTGAGTTATGGCTACTTCTTGCCAGATGGGAAAATAAAATAGTTACAGCTGACAGAATGTTTTCTTCTCTCCCCAATTCACAAGTAACCTTTCTTTTTTTCTTTGGCCATCAAGGTATATGTACACAAAATGAACCCCACTCTGCCATCAATTATAAAGAAAATAGCATTTTTAGGAGACAGCACTGCTCAATACAATAAATTATGAGAAAGAGGTTGTTATGTCAGGAAGGTCTCTATATGGTGAATCTTGCTATGATACATAGTCTAATCGCTTACTGAAAGAACTACCACAAAGGAAAAAAAAAACACCCTTTAAAACATTTTCTCAGACTAAAGGCACAAACTCCACCGAATACAGACAGCTCATAGTATCTGAAGATGAGAAATGTAAGGAAGCTGAGGAAGCAACAGCCAGAAACAGTAAATCTCAGAGAGAGAGACAGTGGAGATCTTCATCTAACTATGATGTTGGTATTTCTAAGACACATTTCTTTTATGCAACTGTTCAACATGTTTATACTTAGAAATAAGATATTTGAAAGGAATGGTGGATTCAAAGGAATTCTTCAATCAACACTTACTAGGAACCAAAATTTCACATGAAAATGAACTGCATCATCAGGAGCTCTGGAAGGACCTCACAGAGTAAACAGAAGAAACATCCTATGCAGAGGATGTGAGAAATTGAGAAATTTCTCACTATTTGAGTATCACTAGGATAATAATTAGTTCAATACTTTGCTCCATTATGAAATCCATGAAACAATCTACTCCAGTACACATAAAGCCTAAATTCACATTTTGCATGTTCTACACACTGTTTTAAAGTAGTCTAATTTTCATTCATTATCTCTCTCCCAATAGGAAGGATCAGAATTTGCCATGCATCAGCATACAACATCACTTTTGCACAGAATTTAGCAAAATGCCTTCTCTCCTTTCAGATGATGAACACTTAATCTGCTTAGGCTATATTAAGCACAGACGATACAGAATGAAATCAGAAGCAAGAGCCCATAATGGGATAGCAGAGACCACCTGCAAAGGAGACCAACAATCCTGCCAACTTCAGGAATAGTACAGAGCATACAATACTTGTAAAGAAACCAATTATTTCAAATCCATTCCCTTTGGACTGAACAGAGACAGAAAAGAGTTACTAGTGTTGCAATTGATCAAGGTGGCACTCACCTTTATAAATAGGAGGCTTGTCTTTGTCAGTTTTCTCCCTGTTGGCCAGCTCCAGAAAATCTTCTATCAAATCCAGAGATATTAGGGACTGGCTAAACACTAGGCTGAAAACAGAAACAGGGAGACACAAAATTCACCTCTGAGGTTATTTTAACTATTGTATTGCTTCATTTTTCCTCTCTCCTCACTCACCTTTGAAACAGCCTTTCTAGACACAGACTGTGGTGGAGTACACGCATGTATGGAAAAACTCACTGATAAAAATGAATGTAATGTGCACGTTTTCTTCAGAAAACTGAGCTACAGCATTATGAGGACTGAATGAAGAACACTGTCAGACTAACATACTTACGAGGTTATTAAAAATATTTCTAGAACTGACTTACACTTTGTCTCCAAGCTCCTCTGCCATTCGAAGAATTTCAAAGAGAAGCACCATTTTCCCAGAATGCTCCAACACTTCAGCATCTGCATCAGTGACAAAATCTTTGTACCAATCTGGTGCTGGGCTATCAGGATTGGAAGAGGACGTAGCTTTGCCTATAAAAAAAAAAAAAGTAAAAAAAAATTTAAGATGAGGCCATCATCTCCATTTAAATGCTTTGAAATGTCTGAAATACAACATTTTTCCTCGTTTTTTGGCTTAACTGGTATGAAAAGAGGTAAACAGGCAAAGAAAAAATAGCGTTTGCACTATAACAACTATCAGATTAGCAGTTATCAATAACACAAATCATCAATAAGTCACAAATCCCCTTTTGGAAAATGAAGCTGAGTTGTAGTTTTTTTACTTGTGTATTCTACTCACCTTCATCTGACTTAGTAACAGATGGAGGGTTGTTTACAAGTTCTTCTGCATTTCCTTCTCCACCTCCACGAGATCTTGAATTCCAGACTTTAATAACTTCAACATCATTATCACTGCCACTTCCACCTGAGCTACACTCTTTCTTCACTTTTTTCCCCTTGGATTTTTTTTTCCTAAAAAGGTAACATTTTACACCCCATTATTTTTTAAAAATTGTACTGTTAGAGAACATATTTTAATAGGTATATAAAATTAAAAAAATAAACATTCACTTTCATAGAAATCATAGAAAGTTTTGTTAGGGAAATAAATCCAATAAACAACAAGAAATAAAAGCTCAATTACTTTGCATAATCATCAGAACTTAAACTCATTGAAGTTTCATCAGAATCCGAAGCTATGAACTCATCCATACTGTCTTCATCAAAATAGCCCTCAAAAGAGAAAAAACAGAGATTTTATTGAGTATGCTCATCCAGAAGCTTTTATTAAACCTTTAACCATCTGCTTATTCTTCATTTAAACAATGATCAGTTCTACAAAGGGTGGCCTTGCAAAATGTTTTAAGAATGACAACTTAGCCAGAAACAAAAATATGACAAAACCAGCAGCAAAATTACCCCACAGCAACAAAGATTTCCATTAATTTGATGAAACTTTACCTAGCATTTGGCAAAGCTTATTTGGAAAGTTCTCAATAGAGAGTATTTTGATATATCTAATTTACCTTATTTTCTTTGCTAATATAGTCCAGCTGCAAACACCAAGGGTGAGTCCAGATTCTGCTCAACATCTGGAAATCCTGGAATAGTTTAGCTCCAGCTTTGCCTCTTCCACCTTCATTGCCACTACCTACACCTGACAATAAAGTTCAGGTTTTAGAATGAAACCTTGAATTAAGTGCCACATAGTGTTCCCCCTTTGAACAATCCGTTAGCGCAGTACTGAGTGTTCTTTCCAGATGCACATCATATTGTAACGTTTCTTGTAAAAGAGGTCAAATTACTGAGTCACAGGCATTTTTTTCCTAGTTAAAGTTGTCAAAATTAGATTTTCCCCTTTTTCTTGATAATAAGAAACATGATTACATTATTACATAAAAGCACAGTTCTCCCCAGTACAGGAATGAATCCAAATCCCCTTAAGACGACAGTCATGTCTATTTAGGTTTTGTAAAAGCAGCCCAAGGTAGAAAATACAAAATAAAATTTGCATTTAGGTTTTAATGAATTTCACTTACTATTTTGAGCTACCTTTATTTAATGATTTGTAATGTTGCAGTATTCTGTTACAATAAAGACTCTAAAAAAAGGCCAGCCTATTTTTTCCATTGTCCAAGCACAAATTAGTGCAAAGTAGTACAATGTTCAGAGAGTTAAATTTCTTTTTTGTAGTCTCAATTTCTCATTAAAGAGCACATTAGGTTCTTGAAACATATTCTTTTTCTATTTATTATATGCATAATTTAGGGCAAGAAAATAGTATTTATTGCATCACAATCATCAAAGGTCTATGGCAAAGCAGGCATAAAGCTCACTCAGTGCATTTGCTCAGTGCACAAGACAATCTCAGTAAACATCTAGAGAGTATAAACATTTTAACAAACAAGTTCTTGCTATGTTTTCATCATGCAACAGCTTGGAACATCTTCCCATTTGTGCTCTCCTGTGACTTTGGGAAATGGAATTGTAAGGACGACAGAAATTCTTAGATTTGACTTCCCTAAAACTGAGCTAACATTACAAAGAAACTCAACGTTAGCAAGTTTCAAGTTCACAAGTCCTACAGACTTCTTAATTTTCTATGTTACAGAAGTGAAAGAAAACATGTATCAGTTTCATGAAATGAAGGAAACACTTGGTAAAACTGCATGTAAAATGTGTGTTTTAGTTTATGGCTGATACAATACACAAAAAAACGTAATTTTAAAAATTTACAGATGAATGCAGCAATTTGCCAACTGTATTTATCTTCAGTAGCAAGACTCCCTTTTTTATTTAATGTAAATCAAAAAGCACGTTGTCTTCTTTTGAAATACAAAGTAATGCAAAGAATTGACATGGGTATCAGCAGCCAGCATGGAGATTTGCTCTGGAGACTGGAGCATCGGTCAGCTTTGAGAACTTCTTCCCCTCTAAAAGGGCCACTTGTCTTTCCTTCCTCGTTTCCCCTCTTCTTTCCCACGTGGTGTCTGGCACTGACTGAGCTGACCAGAGTGGCAGGACGCTAACCCGAGATGAAGACAGAGAAAGGAGATAACGCCTTCCACTAGTTCAGGGAGTTGAAGAAGCCCACAAAGGGCTGGTAAGTCATGAAACAGTACAAACCCTTTTGACAAATGCAAACTTAGCTAGACTCAAATAATTTTGTTGAGCTCTTAAAGTGTAGACAGATTGACTGAACTACCTGTTAGGCAGTGCCGTTTCTTATAGTTACTTACACACACCACCTGTTAAAACATTAATGGCTCCAACAGCATAGCAAATAGGGAGCTCGCTCGAACAGGCTTGTCGCCAGTGCAAACCTTATCCTTAATTTAACAGACACTGGACTAGGGGCTACTTCCTCCTATCTGCTGCCTACTGTATTAAAAAAGGAAGTATTGAAAGCCATTGTATGTAAAGAATTCTGTTAAGAGTTAGAGAAAACCAGCTGTAAACATAAAGCACCAGCTCTTATGCTGATCAGTGATGTGTACAAGATTTACGCTGCCGTCTAAAAGCGCGGCAGACCACCAAAGCCAGCGTTGGCAGAGTCTGGAATTACAGAACCAGCCCCGCTTGGCACTGGACATAGGCCAGAGATAAGCTACCAAACTGCCGTAACTGTTGTGACTAAAAAGTTCTACGAAGAGCTACAAAGATTTAACCTAAATCATTTAGATGCATGCCAGTAAATAGCTAACACTTATCATTTTCAGGTTACTAGCTTTGGGAAGGCATTTAGCATAATGCAGAAATAAACAGCGCACAAATAACTTGCTTTTCAGAACATTTATATAAAGAAAAGCCAACACAGAACAGACTGCAGTATAGAACTAATTAGGAATCAGTACTACACATGAAGGTTTGGGTTTGCTTATATTATGTTTTCAAGTACAATTAATGTAAAAAGGAGTTTTTGTTTGGTTTGGTTATTTTATATTTTTTTAAATAAAACACAAAGCTTTTACTGTTTACAGTAAAAGGGCAAAGGACGCAGTTGGCATTTAGGCATACAATTCTTACTGGAGGTATCAGTAGAAGTGAAATTACTTTCACTGGTCCTTCAAAACTCTTTCCTTCTATAACCTAACCAAATAGAGGCAAAGGCAACAGAACTGTGGAAATGAAGACTAGCTGGGAATTCATCTAGGAGATCACAGAATCTAAAGTCATTAAGACAACAGAGTGAATGTCATACTGGTATAAGTCTTAATATATCTTAATTTAAGATACAACTAATCTTGCTTGTAATTAAACTTGGGAGAGTAACCAGAACAGAAAAATACAGTTAAAAAAAAAAATCCATTGGCAACAGACAGGCATTTTAAGACAGGTAGCTTAGAAAGTACAAAACCAACCAACCAACACTGGCACAACAGACTATGTAATACATTTTGTAACTGCAAAAACTGAATACACGCTTCAAGCTTTAGACAAAATCCTATCTGCAGTGCCTTGAACTTTCTTGACTATGGAATTCAACCCCTGACCATTAAGTCAATCATTATAAACAGTAGAGAATTACTCCAGAACCCAAAACCTGCTGCTGAGGAATTGAGCTGCATTAAGCACAGCGGTACAGAAAACCTCACTAAGAGTTCCTTGAGATTACCCTTCTAATAGTCTCTGTGGTACGTATGCGTGTAGCATTTGGAAGTGTTGATGTTCTAATATCCTGATACAGTAAAATTACAAGCTGCAGTGGTTTATCTCTAATGTAAGTCCACACCAGCCCACAGTAACATATTTTAAGGTTTGGGTTTTTTCCTTACATACCTTTTCGATTAAACAAATTTACACTTTATTGGGAAGATGCAAGGCCCCAAGACAGACCAGTAAAGGCCTCACTGAAAGATGATGAAAAGCGTCATCATTGTGAAAGCCAGACTTGGGGGTTTTGCGAACAAAAGAAGAGGTAATTCCACAAAAGAGGCAATATTTGACAAATAACAGGGTCAGCTAGCATAATGACAATAGGAAATTGCAAGGCTTGGCATTGCGCTTACACCAGTACATCTCAATTTTGCATTCTCTCCCTCCAGTCTCACAATCAGTATCCTGTGTACTGGAAGAGTAAGACATTAAATCAATTACATTTTATGTTCAGAAAAGGAAGGAAAGAGAGATGAACCAAAACCTGAAGGTGGACTACTGTTAAAGAGCTGCAAATATTATTATTCCTTAAAAGAGTATTTTTATGTGCAACCAAATGTTTTGATACGATTCAACTTTCAGAGCTAACGTAAATCTCACAGGAAGCAGAAAAATACATCTGTAGAGCAAATAATACATATAAAAACCCACCAACTTACCAACTATGTCTAAAAGTCCCTTATTAAATGACCATCAATCTTTTTACCTGAGACTTGTAGGCACATACCTGTCAAATGATCCAAGTAGTACTGGTAGAGCTTGCACTGAATAGGTGTCATTCGAACTTCCAGAACATACTCGTATTTTGGTGGGAGGAACTTTGTTAATGCTGTGTAATCTTTCCTCTGTAATTTTACAAACAGTACTTTAGTCATATAAACATGAAAACGACTACTGAGAGCTTAAGAACTTCTGGCATCCTAAACAACAAAGCACCATACACAAATTACAAGGATTCAGATGCTTTCCAACCACAAAGGGAAAAAAATAGCCCACTAAATACAATCCAATTACAGGCACTGTCTGCAAAAGCCCATCTTACCTAGTAAACGTGGTTGTCTACTCAAAAGCGTATGACCTGTTAACCCCATGTCCCAGCTCCAAAGTTGACTGCAACTTCAGGAGCTGCTCTGGTAACTACTTTTGTGGGTGTTTTTTAAATATGAAAACCTTTTTTTTGTGAAATGTGGGTAAGTCAAGCAGCTAATATCAACATTTGTATCACAGATGAACTCACATTCAGGTTAACCACTTTCTGTTTTAGAGTACATAGTTTCTGAATATTTGCTTGGGGCAATGAAAAATTTACTTGTTTTCCTTTTTCTGTCTCTTAGGTTAGTCTACTTCTCTCTACCTACCCCTTCATCCACACGGTGAACGGTGTCTTGATCCTGACCGAGAGACTGTTGCATGTTTAGGAATTAAGTGACCTTCACCAGAGCTAACCTGCCTGCACTGTGCTGCATGGACTCCCTGGCTGCAGGAGAACCTCAGCTCACTACACTGGAGGAGCCTGCACTTGGTACTGGCCACCTACACAGCCTTGCTGTTATCCAGAAGTACAGCAAGCAGCTCTCATGAGAACATCTTCTAGGAAGAGAAGGCAACAGAACAGTTGTCTTCATCTCAAGGAAATTATGTAGTAGCTGGAATGATCAAAAGGGAGAGCTGCTGTCTATGGACAGGATCTGCTCTGTGCAGCACGCTGTGAGAAAATTCATCCAGACTCCATCTGATGCTGCACAAACACGGGGTGCTTAGCATCTCATGCACATAAAGTTTACTTCTATTTATGTTCCTTCTCATTCTGTCTTTTGGTTTGTGTTCCTGTACTGCTGTACAGATGTGTCAAATTATGTACACTATCCTTTCACCACTACTTGTATTTCCAAGATCATAACTTTATGATAGGAGGTCCTTTACTAGTCTTACACACTGCCATAAAGCTTTTCTTTTCTTTTCTTTCCAGGACAAAGAAGTATCTGGTTGTGGGACTATCCCACTATGACCATTTCAACCAGCTCATGCCCTCTTGGACTATTTAATCAACTACCAACAACCGCACAGGCAGGAAGAAGCCGTGGGTGCCTACAGAGCATCACACCTGCCACCAGGCTGCCTGTGCTTGGGTTTATAAAGCAAAAGAGCAGTAACATCATTCTGAGAGCACAGAGGCGCCATACCATAGCAGCTCAATGGAAGAGCAAGGAATCCAGCCCTCGTTATGGAAACCCAGGCAGCCTTGGATTTAGATCTAAGGTCTTTTAAAGTACCAAGTTTTTTTTTTTTTTTTTTTTTTTTGTAAAGTTTTGTAAAAAAACTTTACCCTTTTGGACCTGACTAATCTTCCTTCTCTCCTCTTCCACATTGTTCTGATTCTCACAACTCAGAAAAAATGGGAATTCAGAACTAAGTGACAAACTATGGATCACCAACTTTCTGTGCAGTTTTTAAGGCAGTTGAGTTTTAAATGTGTATTTTTTAAATGTGTATATGGAATTAAAAGAGAATATTTCAAAGCTTACTGATGTCCTACTCTACCATGTAAATTTCTAGTCTCCTGGCAGGAAAACAGCTGTATTCTCTAATATATGTATATGTCCTGCTTAGGATACACTGACATTTGCATAAAAGCTATGAATTATTTTTTCTAAGTCTTTCTAGTCATGATAAATAATGCAGAGATGTGCTGGTTTTGGCTGGGATAGAGTTAATTTTCTCCACAGTAGCTGGAATAGGGCTATGTTTTGGATTTGTGCTAGAATCAGTGCTGATAACAAAGGGATGCTTTAGTTACTGCTGAGCAGGGCTTGCACAGAGACAAGGCAATTTCTGCTCCTCAGTCCACCCTGACAGCGAGTGGGCTGGGGGGGGCACAAGGAGTTGGGAGGGGACACAGCTAGGAGAGGTGACCTCAAGTGGCCAAAGGGATATTCCATACCATATGACGTCATGCTCAGCATTAAAATTGGTGGGGATGTTGGCCAGGGGGCCGCTGCTCAGGGTGTGGCTGGGCATCAGTTGGTTGGTGGTAAGCAACCGTTTTCGTTTGCATCACTTGTCTTTCTTGGGTCTTACTTCTGTTATTTTACTTTTCATCATCATCATTAATATATTTCAATTATTAAACTGTTCTTATCTCAACTCACGAGCTTTCTCACTTCTATCCTTCCAATTCTCTTCCCTCTATCCTGCTGGGGACAGGAGTGAATGAGCAAGTGGCTGTGCGGTGCTTAGTTGCCGGCTGGGTTTAAACCACAAAAGATATAGTAATTGGTGAAAATATTTAAGTCAAAAGTAATAGCTGGATTCAATGGAGCTCTCAAATAGCAAGTTTACAGGCCTTTGAGTGCTTTTATGTGAACAAGATGAAATAAATCCTTCCCCTCCCTGCAGCTAATTCAAGTAATTTGTTATAGTAAAACTGGTCTTACCTGAACACATCCAGCCAACATCTCATAGAGAATATGTGCACGCTTCTTCATGACTCTGACATCTACCAGAGTAGAGTCCGCACACTGACCGTTCTGAATTGGATTTATAAATCGATTTCGGAATTCCTTAATCGAACCGAGCAAATTCTCCTTAATAAAGTTAACCATGCAGTGATCTAGGACAAAAAGACCAGGTTTGAGTCGTTCAAAATGGAAAGTACAGTACTGGGATTAATTCTAACAGAAAATAAATGTGTCGTATCTAAAACGACGAACTTTCTGGAGTGTAGAAAAACTCAAACCACCCCAACATTTTCTAGAAAGGGCATCTTAAATTGACACATACTCTAGGCACAGAGAACTTCTACATTTAATGTCATACTGAAAACTACCTCATCGTGTTTGTTTCACAAAGTTTGTAAGCTGCTGTGCACCAAAGCAATCATGTAACAAAATCATATTCACAGAGGTTTTTAAATAGATTCAAAAGCATATTAATCAATAGGAAAAAACATTACACCATATTAACAAACAGGAGCAAAAGTTACACGCTAGTTTAGAATGAAATTCCAAGGCAGTAACATAAATCACTGTTTAGTAAGTTCACTAAGAACACTGCTCTACAATGGTTTAAAACAATTTAAATTGATGCTGCTGCAAGACCTGGTCCACCCATTTTCCCTCTGAACATTCTCAGCCTTCCCCTTTTGACATGCTGAGACTGATCTGGTCCTTTGGTCAGCCAGATCAAGGAACTGAACTGTCAAAAAACTATTAACTTTTGCATTGTAATTTTTTGGATACTCCTCATACAGGCTCCCAGAGGAATGAGATGTATGTAAGGCCATGCCAAGAGAAAGGATGGAGGAGAGGCCACATTCCTAACAGCTACACTTTAATTTAGTTTAAACCATTGTGGAACCACATCGTGAGACAATGATTTAATATCCACAATGCAAAAACAGATTGTTAGGGTATTTTTTAGATATAGAAACCTAGCAGACAGCTTCACCATATTAAATTTTTTTCTTCTAATCAAGCTAAATCAGTCTGTATATTGCTGAAAGACAAATGTATATTCAGGGAAATAAACAATTCTTAAGCCAGAGAAATACTCACATTCTATAAGATTGTTTTGCAGTGGTGTTCCTGTAAGAATTATTCTTCTCCTTGATCGAATAGAATTCATTGCCTTAGAAACAGCAGATGCTTCATTTTTTAGTATGTGCCCTTCATCACAAACAACAAAGTCGGGGCCTAGAAAGAAATAACATTAGATCTCTTCCATCTTTTATAACCACGAAGAAACTGGCAACCTAAAGAATCCAAAAAAGTTCCTACTAACGTTATTAAACTACTTTTCAATTTTGTGTGTGTGTGTTTGTGGTGGTTTTTTTTACCACCATGAATGTTCTCAGCTTTTGCACAAGCATTCACAGTAGCTATTCTGTGGCTGTTGCTTGTAAAGTCTTCATGAGAAGGATTAAATACATCTTTGCAATATATATTCCTATAAAAATTATTTATCCACACAGCTCATGTGTCCATGTCTACATATATATTCACCCTGTCAAAAATTCATAAAACTGTTTTCCTTAAATCCAGCTTAGGCTGCCATCTACTGACCAATTCTAAAGAAAACCAAAAATCAGGTAACCGGTAATTTCTCATTTAGGCAACAGGTCAGTATCAATAGGGGTAAACAGTGCAATCAAAATCCTTATCTAAGATAAGACACTATCAAATCTAATCTGAATTACAGACAAGTGAATTGTCACCTTGTAGCTGAAAGTCACCACAGAAATGTCCTCGGCTTTCTTCCATGAGATAAAACCAAGGATTCTAGACTGCTATTTTAGCTGAGTTGCACAAGGAATGTCAAAACTACACCACAATACATTTCCACGGTATGCAAAGCAACTCTAACAGAATTATTAAGTGTTACAATTTGGGCTTTACAAAAAATAATATCAAACTTGGCAGAACAGATTTACACACCCTAACAGTTTTCAGATTTGGAGGAAATTTCTGGAAGCTCTTTTCTTGAAAGGAGAAGTAAAAGATATTCTAGGATCCAACTAGTAACTTAGAATGAATGTTTTACCAGATCTAAACCTGAACTCAATTCTAGTACTACCAATCATGAAGTCAGCTGAAGTTTATGCACCTTTGAAAAATGCTACACAAAGCCATCAGTTGGGTTCATTCATCCAGCTTTAAAAAGTTTGATATTTGAGGTGGCAAAGAAGTATTTATGAGCATGGACAATCTAATTTTTATAACTTACTAAGAACATTTTATCCTCAGACTAAGTTTAAACTGCCTTGTAAAGAAGAAAATTAATTCTAGGACAGTGGTCAACAACAGAGAATCAATTACACCTTCGACTACTCTATGGTTTAATGCCAGTGCCAGTCATCTTAATCATGCCATTTTAAGTGTCAAAAAGTGATTTGAATCTCACACGCTAACAGAAAAGGTATCAAGATTTTTTTTTTTCAAGCAGAAAAAAAAGTCTTTTTAACGAAGTGTAGAAAACAATTATGAAAATCCTCATATGAATTCCAAACACACTTAAGACTTGTCCAAGCCTCCTTACTAATTTTCACACCTGCCACAGAAACATTTTCTCATATTATTTCACGATTTTTGTACCTTCACCTGTTTGGACAGCATGCAAAAGACTGAGTGGCTATGTACAAAGCCTTCCTTTAGCTTTAGGCAAACATCTCCTAATGGTGACAGATCCTTTCTCTAGTCCTCATTCTAGTATTTCCTGAAGGGTAAGGATCTTGCAAGCACACTGCTCCTGCAGTGCACAGTGTCACTGAGATGGTCTTGAGCCATTCTCTAGAACTGAAGCCTTTGCGACATCTCCCCACCAGATGTGAAGCTTAATGATTGAACATTAATAGATCATTCTCAGAAATAGATTTGGTCTGGTACTTTATGGTTACAATCAGAATCAAAGTACATTACAGAAGAAGTCTAAATGAAGTCTAAATGACAGATAGCAATCAAAATTGTGAAAATACCCCAGAAATCAGTTTCAGTAAAGACTCTGATTCATGTGCTAAGTTAAAAAAAAACCACACACACACATTCCCCGCAAAAAAACCCCACACTCAAAAAAACCACCTGAAAAGCTGTTGTTTAGAATAAGTGAATGATAGTAAAAATATGTAAAAACTATCTTAGTAAAGTTATTCATGGGTTGTTTTGGCAGGCGTGCAGCCTGTAGCATTGGTATCTTGAACAAACATCTTGGCTACAACTCAGTGGCAGGGATTTTCATAAATTTGTTGGGTTTTACCTTGTTCTTAAAAAACATGAATACAATTCACTGTGGACAAAACATTTCTCAAAATATAATAAAGGAATGTAAAACTTAAAGGGACCTCAAGGGATCGATCGTTTAATCCATTTTCTTTATCTGAGATAAGAGTTATGAGAAAGGGACGTAACCTCCCTGATAGAAGTAGGAAACTCCATGACCTCTTTTTTCTAAAACACTGTGCAATATTACCTGATTTAAATGTTCTCTGCTACAAATCAGAATAAATTCTGCCCTTTATTTTCTCCAACTGATGTAAAAAATAACTGATAACAGTCCTTTCAGTAACCAGCTCTCACATGGTGGAAATTCGTCAGTTTGTCTTTTTTCTAGGCTAAAAAGCCTTACTCCTTCAATCTTTCCTTAAGGATCATAGTCTTCATCTGCTTATCCTTCTTGCTGTACTTGCACATTAATGTATCGATATACATAAAGCACACTCAGTGATATGTAGATATACACACAATTCTGCTTTTCCTCTGAAGTCTATAAAAACTTAAATCTGCTTCATACAACTGCCAATTAAAGTGCAGTTTCCAAGTTAAACAGTAATGGAATTTTTATTAGTAGCAACAAGTAAAAAACCTGAAAAGTTATTGGAATGCTGCAAGCAAAGCACAACAGCTATCAGTAAACCAAACAGCATTTCATCAGCTGCACAGAGCATTATGGGAAACCAATTGTTGCTCTGCATGCATATATAATGTTGCTATTATTTCACATAGCAGAGCTAGTTAATTAATGAAATCACTTCTCACACTACTTCTCCACCCATAAACTTTGGCTAAACCTTCCCTCTCTGGTCCCCTCTTCTGTAACATACAGTACAATACAAGCTTGTATTATAGAATATGTCTACGCTAGCAGTATTCATTTTAATTAGACACATATCCTTAAATTATCGCTCAAATACCAAATTTGCAACTTTTAAAATTAAAAATGCTCCCAGAGGCAAAGACTTTCCTATTTACAGGCACAGCAGTAAGCCAGCACAGAGCTTCATAACTCTTTTACTGGCAGCCTGCTGTATTGCCAGTGCTGTGATTCACAAAGACAGCAAGAAACAAATAATGCCTGCAAGATACTGCTCATCAATTTAGCCAATCCAAATGTCTCCAAGAACTAATGGATAACAACAGATGAACATTTCTGTCTTTTGTAATTAGTTAAAAAAGAGAAAGATTTAAAGCAACATAAAAATTATGGAGTTATCTCAAGGTTAGTTTTCTTAACGGTCTGATTCCATCCTATCAACCAACTAGTCCAAAAGGAGCATGAAACAGTGGGTTCCACGTTCATATGAAATCATTCAAAACCTGTAAGGCTAAATGTGCTGCAGTTTCCCAACTGGATTAAATCTACAAAAGCCAAACACGTAATCATAAACACTGCTCGATCATGTTGTCCTAAGCTGTCTGAAGGGGTTTGGAAGTAGAGCAGAACCACACCTATAAGCAGGATGTAAAACCCAAAAGATTCACAAGAGCTGGACAGGGAAGGTTACACAGGTGACTGTGTCTCCTCCATAAAACTGTGTGCCCGATGTGCAATCTCACTCCCCAGTCAATATTTTTGAAGTTACATAAATACAAATCCATGAAGAAAGGAACAATATTACTAAAAAGACACATGGGTAACAACCCCTATGTTTAGCCTCCCATACACTTTTCACAAGGAAAAAATCCCACAAAAAGAAAAGCTATCACTGTAAGAGTGTATAAAACTCTACTTCATTATTGCACCAGAACACGACCAACTGAATGCAAAGCTACTGTTCTGCCAGGCTACTGTCCCATCACCACTAATTCAAGACAGCAGTTCACACCTTTTCTTTTCTCCCTGCGACTTTTCTGGCAACAAATGGAATATCCCGAGCAAATCAGATACAGACTAAGACTAAATAGCAGAGGGTTTCCCACCCCCCCCTTTTTTTTGCCTTGTTTTTACTAACTGCATCATTAATAGGAGTCAAAAAACCCACTGGCAAGAAGTGCATTTTCTTCATTGCTTAAATAATGTGTGTGGATTGAACTTGATCACAAAAATAGTTCATAAGCTATGGTACTGGAGCTTCTCTGACTCCATAGCAATTATGTGATTTAGTGACTCAAACTGGCATAAAATTAATTAATGTTTTAGCTGCTCAAACAGGCTTTCTGCAGAGCTGGAGACGCCAATTCCAATTGGTCAATGCCGATAATCAAAAAGTTATTTTTTCCCATTACAAGAATCCCTTTGTTTGTTAGAACAAAATTCACAGCCCTACTACTATTTGAAACTTCATCAAATCAAGCTCACAAAGTACAATTATAAACCAGAGCAATCCTGCATTTCATCAATCAGAAGGGGGCAGGGGGTGGGGGCAGCAATCAACCACAGGCTGTCAAGAAACCCAGAGTCCAGCCAGATAATTAAAACCCAAGAAAACCTACCTCCAGAATCAGAGAAGCCATTTACTGCATCTACCATTTCACCATTCTCAGTTTGAAGAGAAATATCAAGGTTACAGCAAATACGCCTTTTAAAAACAGTTTTTAAATTATACTGCATGCTGCATAACTATGAGTTGTTTTCGGATATCAGTTGCCAGATCAGAATTTGTAGTAAAAATTTACTATTTTGGTGAAACTTGCTAATCCTGAAATTTTTATTTCTTTTTGGTGATCACATGGTAGATCGGTTGTATCAACTTGGAGTATTTTTAAGTGTTTATATACATGCTTACATAAGTTTGCTCAGTTCAGCAAACCAGACATCCATTTCTTAGACTGAAAAAATGAATTATTTAAGGGCTTTATCTGCAATCAATTCATTAGCACTTGATTAATAGTTCTTAGTTGACACTTCCAAGGTACATTCTCAACTATTTTTATGTGTAGTTCCTCCCTTAACGGTAGATTTCTATCAAGGATAAACCAGCTTGCTATTGTAACAAATTAGCTGATTAAAATAACCTTAAATTCCCAACAGAATCACTTCAAATTACCTCGCAAAGAAAGCAACGCTAGCAAAAAAGACACCTATTAGGAAGAGTTTCCAGTATATATTCCTGTGGTCACTTCTGTATTTGACCTAACAGAAAAGACTGTTACAGAAGTCTATTTACAAAAGCAGATGGATTCGTTTCTGAACAACTATTTCTGTAACTCAGCAAAAGCCAACAAAGAAAACATGGCAAATCTTACTAACATTATTGTTTAAAATTATTTGCCCAACAGATTTCCATTTGCAAGATTACTTAGCTCATAGTACATAAACCAGAAAGTACAATATATATAATGCATACTTGTATTAATTTTCGCTTACCTGGATCAACTAAAGCTTTATTAAATATTTCTTTAAGTTTTCTACTCTTCACATTCCTGCCTTGTGCAAGATTACGATACATCTCATAGCCTATTATCATCACACCTCCTTCATCTTGCCAGCGCTGGAGCATATAGCTTCTCTCTTGAGGGCGCTTCACAGTTGCTAATTCACAGACCTTTCAAAGAGGGAAAATTATGCTTGATTTTCTTTTAAAATACTGAAGTACCAGTGTAACTTTTAAATACCTAAGGTGTATTAACGCAAGTACATGTCTCACATACAAAAAGTGCATTCCTTGGTCTGTATTTTGAGTGGTGGAGTTTCCCAATTATGTAAACCATTTAGTTATTCATTTTCAAGAAGTCTTTTTAAGCCTCATACCTCTAGTCTTTCATCATCTTCTAAACCTTCTTGCCATTTTTCAAACTCATTCAACCAGTTCAAGGCAGTGTTCAGTGGACACACTACCAGAGCTGTCCGGAAATCCAGCTTGTCACACAGCAAGACTGTGTGAAGAAAACTTACTACCTGCAAGAGGGAAAAGCAGACAAAATGACAAATAAACCAATGAGCATTAAACACTAGAAAAGAAACAGACAAGTATATATTCAAATATAGAACTTACCAAGAAAAGTCTTGTTCAAACATTCTTTTTCTGTTTGTTAAACAACTCGCTGCTTAAAATTTAATACACATGTATCTTGAAGTCATACACTTAATGCTCTGTGCTACACGGCTGCACGCTTCCTGCACATACTGAGATACGCGCAGTTTTGAATTGCGCCAGGTAGCTGAACCATTTCATAAATAAGGAACCCTCCCTTTATATTTCACCAATCCTTTTCATAAACTAAAAATTTCTATTAGGTCTTTTTTTTCTTTCCACTACTCACCCCAAACACTAAGTAAGTTCACCTCTTTGGACTTCACAAATGTATCAAATTTCTTGGAAGTGAACTCCAGTCTTAAATCGATGTTTTCCACATTTTTTCAACATATTGGCAAATTCTCTCAAAAGAGCTCTGAAGCAGGTTATTGAAATGCTTTCCAAGTATTCACCCTGTAGCCAGACTGGCTATATGTTGCAGATGGTAACACCTCCTTGAGGCTTGGGAAAGTAACTTAAATCTTTTGATGTCACTCAGTGTTTCTGCTGGGCTGCCTGTTTCTGAGCAGCAGCAAAGAAATACAGGACTAGAGATACACTGTAAAAATCCAGGAGCTTAAGAGAGTCAGTGATCCCATGGCAGCTCCAGCTCTTGCACTAGACTTTTAATGGTGAAGTTAGCACTCTACTCCACGTCAGTGTACAACATTTGGAAAGTTCTTCCCAGATCAAATCCTGATATCTGGCAACTCTGATTTAATACACTGTTCAAAGTAATTTCAAACTGCATAACTATGTCTGAAATACTGGGCAACAAATTGCTTTTAGACGCTGCAATGCGAAAGGAATTACTAGTGGTTTTGCCATCGAGACAAAAGCATCTCATGTTCAGATGCAAAAACTACCCATGAAAACTCATCACAGAAGTCCTATGTCCTGGACAGTCAGCAAGTCCCTAATTGCTTTATTTCCCTGATCCTTTGCCCACATTCTTCTCTGCAGTTTGCAAAGTCTGCTAAAACTTATTGTGGATTTAACTCTTTTAAGAGAGAAACAACAAATGGTGTTACAGAGCACAGTAGAAGGACCAACAAATGACGATGTAAGGCAAAACCAACTACCTAAACTACAAATACTGGCCATAAAAATACTTGCTGCATATTTGTAACTGTGGCTCTCTTTAAGTACCAAGAAGTTATAGCCAAAATGAATGTCATGAACACATATGGATCATGTACAAAAATACCTTCTGCTGTGGAGTATTTCATCAAACTAAAATATATGGTGTATAAAGCAGAAGTATACAAAGTGACCTGGACTGCACTGATACATTAAAGCACAATAGTTCTGCAAAACACTGCTGATCTCCAGTAGAAGGTGTATTTAACTCTGGAAGAACTGTAACTCCAAAGCTAGAATTAAGCATGTAAAAGTATAATCTTCAAATGGGATTTTCAAAGTACGTATGAAAGTCATCTTCTATAGGATCGCAGATTCTCAAAATACTGTGTGTCAACCCAACTTCCATAAGCAAAGCAAAGTGATATACATTGCAGTTGGAGTCCTTAAAAACATACTGTGCACATGCTGTGCACCACAACCAATCAAGACTGCAGCTTGCTTTACCTCAATAGTACTCACAGTGAACGGTCACATTCCCTCTGATCATCTACAGTTCTGTGTTACTCAAAAAAACCCTTGCAATCCCACAAAAATCCCCAAAATCAAAAAACTACAAAATCCAAGCTTGATTCCCTTGAGCCTGTTCTTTGCAGGGGATCTAAAGAATCTAAAGACATTGCACCATCCTAAGCGCTCTATGACCACATCCTGCAATCCACAGGTCAAGAAAGAAGATTCTCAGTATCAGGAAGTCCTAAATAACATTTGTCTGAATTAGGTCAGAGGAGAGAAGGGCTGGGTATTTCTCATGTAACTTCACTTTTTGAAGAATCCTGGGTAGCAATGGTTCAGAGGGAAGACAAGAATTAGGAAGCCATCTGACCCAGTAAGGCATAGCTAACGCTAGGGAAGAATAACAGGTACCTCCTGCTAGATTCTCTCAGAAGATCTTCTCTTGGACCACATTTTAAGTCTCCAAAAATAGTAACGGAAGACTTCAAGCCAAGCTGAGTCTGCTGCCTAGCAGTGTCCAGGTGTGCTGACTACACCAAACACCAAATAGCAAGGCAGGTGAACACTAGAGAGAGTAGAAACTACTGAGACACCTCATTCCAAACATACATGTGTCAAAGGCCAACTGCTTGTCAACAGGATCTTACAGCATTTTCTTTGCTACGTGACTAACAAGGCTGTAAAGCTGGCTGTTGTCACTGGCAGAGTATGAATCTAGCTACGGCACAAAAATGTTGAGACATCTTTCATACAGCTTGGAATTCCAGTACGTTGATATACTGACCTCTCTATGAATGAACAGATCTTGAGCTTTCAGGAAGCTGATAGGGCTTCCCAATCCAATGGGGAAGCTTCTACCACAACTGACCAAGATGGAAGAGAATGGTGAAATGGCATTTCCTCACAGACGCTTTGAGGACCCCATCCTCACTGTAGGAAGAAAATAACTTCTTTGAGAACCATCATCACCATGCTAAAGAGACTGCACTCCAGGGAATAAGCAAATGCATCCATATTTGGAGCTTGTGAAGAAACAATTTAGAATGAAGAGTTGAGCAAGTATTGGCTGCTAACGTGATCTAGAGCTGCCGGTCACAAACTCAGAGTTTGCACCGGGCAGACTCCTATCAAGTGACTTTATAGCTAAAAACCGCTCCCAATACAGGAAGGCCCTGATTGATCCCAAGTTGAAAACAGTTCTAATCAATTCCAGTGTCTGCAGAAGCTGCAAGTTAGATTTATATTGGTTTAGCTCAAGCCAGAGATCAAAAAGATTCACAGCAATTCATGTCACTAGCCAGCTGCCCTAATAATGATAGGGGAGTATCTCCATCCGTTGCTGTGTCCATCCAATGCATAGCATTCATGAAGGCCAATGACAGGGAGACCAATGGGGCCCTTCTTTTCCAAGGGCCTTTGCAAGCACAGATAAGGCTGTTACCCTCCTTTCTTCTTCAGAGTTCTCAAAAATTTCCCTTTCTCTTTCTTGGAATCAGAGTGAGAGGTTCTTCTATCAAATGACTTCTGCTAAAGGAATTCTTGGGAACAGACCGGGAAGCAGAGCAGCAAGATGGGCAACTCACCCCAGCTCTTTGCTCACAGAATTTCTGGAGATGCTACATCTGGCTAAACGCAAACCCAAAATCTATGAAGATAGATTGATACTTGAATTCCAAGGAAACGCTAAAGCAATTCAGCACTCCTGACTACTCTGAAAAGGTGCTAGCATAAATACTGAGATGCAGAGAATTCAAGAAAACTGTTTTTGATCTTTTACGTCTTTTGCAGGTCAAGCCCATAAGCTTCTCCTAAGGTCTGCAATGATTGTAAGAGGCCCAACAAAAAGAGTTTGTTCCATTGTTTTACAGCAACTGCTTGGTTGATCAGTTTCAGAAGAAACATTTTAAAATGGGGATTGCGCTTCAGACTTTAAAGACTACTAGAAATGGTAAGTTGCTCACTGTGCAAATTTTAACATGGCAGAAGAGCCGCTTGTATCAGACCATGAAATATGGAAATGCTACAATGTTCTGTTTTAAAGATTTTTACAAAGCAGTCTTAAGCAGCATAAAGAAGGAACAAGCGCTGAAGTCACAATGGAGGCTTGAACCTGAAGATCTCAGGAAGCAAAGAATTGTAAAGCCAAAGAAAAGAAATAAAGTAGTGAAAAAATGGTTGAAAGTATGCCCTATAGTTAACTGCCAAGGCAATGAAAGCTTCTGGTCTTAACTGTTTGTGATGCACAAGGACTCAAAAACATGAACGTACATATGAATCATTTCTGAAATAGAAAACAAATGCCCCCTGTCCTTCAACCCAGAAGAGTTTAAGTTGTAGCAAAACATTGTTTATATTAAAATACAAAGCATCTGACTTTAGACACTAACGGTCTGGCATTAGAAAAAAAAACAAAAACCAAAACAACAACCCAAACAAAAAACCCTGATAAACTTCTACTTTATCAATGCAACAAATAAATCAAAACACCACTGAGGAAAATAAATTAGTTAAGGAGCAACACATGAGTGAGGAAGACAGTAAATAACACTATCTGCTTAAGATTATTAAACTGTCTTGGAAGCACAGGTTCCAGAAGCCTGTCTACTACTAGCTGTATTTTGTTCTTCTGAGTTGCAAAGGAGCTACACATGACTTACAATTAAGTATGACCTTTTCACATGAATACCAATGACTACCTAATTTAATTTCAGATATTTTAAAACTGGAGAAAGCACAAGCATGTACCAGAACTTTCAAAGCTGTGTACTACGAAACGGAACTTCTTTCTCATGACCCTTTACAAAATGTTTTCCTCCAGCAACCCTCACTGAGTCACTCCTAGGAAACAGTTTTACTATGTTCTGAAAGTCATTAAAATTGGCTTTTGCTGGATCAACTTTTGAGAGCAAGCTACAGACCAGAACACAAGATTACTTTTGTTTCTTACCTGTAACGTTTTCCCCAGACCCATACAGTGAGCAAGAATGCATCCAGAACCAGGAGATGTCTTTGTTTTTTTAACAGATTCACAACAGCAATCCCACATAAATTGAACACCTGAAGAAAATTATTGGAAAATTTTTATTAAACATTCATTTTATTAACGTTCACCTGATAAGAGATAGGTGTGATCACTCTAAGATCATGATAGCTCACAGAAAAGCAGTGTTCTGGATAATTACTGATTGATTTCTGTCCAATGTGTTGCGTGTGGGATTTTTGTTGTTTGCAATATATTTTTATTGGGGAGTTGTATTCTATACTCAGCACAGATGAGGCTTCAGCCTAACTGCCGTGACTAGTTCAGGGCACCTCCTTTTAAGAGTTGAAGCAAGCCCAGAAGTTTCTTACTAAAATGGAAAGGCTGTATTATGGACAAATTCAAAATAACAGAATGAACTGCAAAGAAAATTGTGATTCGTTATTCTCCCTTTGGTCCTTCTTCGCTAGAAACGGAATACGGAAAGAAGTTAGCTTGATTTGCAGTCATGCCAGGTATCAGGAAAAAAAAAAATCTGTTGAGAAAGCCAGGAAAATACTAGGAGAAAGCACTAAAAAAAATTTACAAAAATAAAGCACTAAACCTGACACTCTGGCACTTGCCTGCCAAGGAGTTTTTCTTGTGATTCTAATTCAGGTTGCCTGAAGTGCTGTGCCAATAGAGGAAAAAAAAAAAAAAGAAAAGTTAAAATTCTCTTTCTTACCATCTACTTGGTGTGGTTTCAGTCTAGTAACAATACTCCTGTGAACCTGCACTAATGGTTCTTTGGTTTCTTCATCTTCATCTAAAACCAGCTTAGTTGTAATGGGACATTTCAGAGGTGAAGCATCTTCTATCTCTATCACCTATAAGAAGACACAGGGCAACACAGGAATACTTCACACATGAATAATACCAAGTGTTTGACAGACACTAGCTTTAGAAAAATTGGAAGTCATAATTTATTTAGTAAAGAGAAACCTTAAGTTCTTTACTATGCACTGCAACTTACTGTGGGAGAGTGGAAAAGTAAAGCAGCAGGCAACTGAAATGGCTTTCTAAAGATCTCAGAAGCCTTAAATAAAACTTACCAGTGTTAACCTGCAGGAAACTACAAATGAAACTTGTGGCTTACAAGGCTACATGTAAGTAATTTTCAAACTACATATCAAATTAAATTGAGATAGAAATATGTCATCTTTATCATCATCATCAATTCAACTTCCTAGCATTTTGCAAAGGAAACAGAACATACCTCTCTCAATTTCTCTCTCTCCCGTTCTCTTTCTGCTATACGTTTTCTTCTTTCTTCTTCTTCTTTAAGTGCGTTTTGTGTTTCTGTTCTAAGCTTATCATCTTTAATAATTTTCCTTATTTTCTTCCTGCCTTTTCCAGGAGATTTTGAATCATCATTGTCCTCGTCCTCAGAATTACTCTATTATAAATTAAATAAATTGTTAGCAAGAAAAATATGGCACAGACCATCAAGTCCTTCATTTTCGGACAAGCTCCCCAAAATTTTATATACAGAGGTGGAGTTTAGCTCATAAAGAAAAAGATACTTTTTTTAAAAACAAGTTAGCCAGCACAACAAAAGAAGTGCCACATTAACTGTAATGAATTCTAAGGTATCGAAGATAAGCCCAGCTGTGCAAAAGCAGTACTGAGGATACTATTATCATTTAATAGTAACTAATGATTATTAATAAAGAACTGTTTTTCTGTTTTAGTGGGGCTAGATCAGATTGGCTATCACCTACTCCAACACAGAAAAAGAAAGCATAATACTAGGAAAGCTTTAATCTACTATTTGTATCATGTACATTTAGTTTAAAAATTCCATCTACTTAAAAGACATCATGCATCTTTATCAAGATCTAGACAGGAAACATTTTTAGTTAAATGCTATGTTTTTTCTCCATAACGGTGCCATTTTACAAATTTTAGCACTGAATTAACATTGAGAAAACTTATTATTTTTTACTGCACTTTGTACAGAGCTGTTTGAGACACCCAAGTCCCTAAGCAGTTGGCAGAAGAGACAGGAACACCTTTTCCCATTTATTAATTCAAAACAATATAGTACCTTATTGTTGTTCTCACTTGAAGAATCCTCTTGAACCTTTATACGCCTTCGTTTCTTTTTCTGTTTGTAACTGCGCTGGTTTTCTTCCACCTCAGCTTTCTTGGCAGACCTATAAAAAACAAAGGCAGTATTACCGATTAACAATAATAATTCATTGCCTCACTGAAAAACAGTGATAAAAAAAGTACATGAACTACACTGCTAATTAATAGAATATATATTCCTTTTGTGCAATCAGGGGTTCAATTCCAAATTCCTCCCTCTCCCTCAACTCACTGGATGCACATAGCAACAGCCTATTCCAGAGAACCCTGAAGAATCTCAGAATTGTTAAATATTAGTTTTCTACTGCAATCCACCATTCCTCAATTGACACTGACATATTTGGCATAAAAATACTAATTTTTGGTTAACCATTTTTTTTTTTTTTGCACCAGCTCATAAAATTGCTGTATACCACATACTGTGGTATAAATTAAAAATTCTGACATTTGCTGCGAAGTTAATTAGGAGATACTGAATTAAAGACAAATATCATAAAACATTTTAAGGACTGATCCAAGGTCTTCAGCTTTCACCATCTCACTGTCTGAATTGCACTAGTAAAACCCAAAACCCAAACACAAGATAAGCACAGTTAAATTCTATTTATACCTTGTTCTTGGACGTTGGTCATCTTCAGACTCACTGACTTCTTCACTAACTGCAGATTCGTGAAACTCAGAGTCATTTGAATCATCGCTGCTCACTTTAAAAATAAAGTATGATTTCACGTTGAATATTATCGCAAAGTTAGCAACATTAAATATCTTGTAATCACACAACAAACTGTTTAAGATCAATAAACACTGTAAAAGTTAGTTTCAGACAGTATCAGACCCATTAAACATACTAATAAAAAGCAACAGGAATATAAGGGGTACAGAGTAGAAAAGCTTAACATGTAAGCACTAGCTGAGTCCTGATAGTTGGCATATTACACCAACAAGACTTGAGGTCTTTATGGAGAATACATCTAAATATAAGTTTACAAGCAAATGACAGAAAGCATCACATTTTAATGAGGAGGAGGGAACAAAGTGGGGAACAGTACAGAACTTCAGAAAACAAAAGATGATTTTTAGTTAAACAGAAGCTTTTGTTTCAAAGTTTCAGATGAATCATACTTCACAATTCATGCAAACAACCCTTAATTACTAACAATATATGCAATTATATTACTGCATTTATGGCTTGAGGTTTCTTCAGATAATGCAAGTTTAAAACTAACTCTGACTCACAGAATCACCTAGGTTGGAAGGGACCTTTTAAGATCATCTAGTCCAACCAATGAAAAAAAAAAAAAAAAAAACCACCAAAAGAACCCCAACCACCCCACACCCAAAACAACACCAACCCAACGCTAATCCATATCCCCAAGCACCATGTCAACTCGTCCCTTGAATACCTCCAGGGATAGTGCCTCAACCACCTCCCTGGGCAGCCCATTCCAATGTCTGACAACCCTTTCAGTAAAGAAATA
>JAOXNO010000063.1:14191591-14230385 GCA_028565335.1 Limnodromus scolopaceus | reverse complement strand
TTGTGCTCCAGACCCCTCACCAGCTTCGTTGCCCTTCTCTGGACCAGCTCCAGCACCTCAATGTCTTTCTTGTGGTAAGGGGCCCAAAACTGAACACAGTACTCGAGGTGGGGTCTCACCAGTGCCGAGTACAGGGGGACTCAAAAGACAATTGAAAATACACTTGAACTAGCATCATTAGGTAATACTTCCATAACTATTTTGGGGAGATACCACTGGCATTTATAGGCAGTTAGGGCCAGCATGCCATTTAGCACCCTCATAATTTCAGTTTGACCTTGAACACAGTGGAAAGCGTAACCACTTCATGAATAACAAGATATAAAACAAGGATTGCTTTACATACATAGGGAAATGTAATAGTAATAACATAGGGCTAAAAAATGGTGAGCTGAAATAAAGTATATTGTTCTATTTGAGACTAGAGAACTTAAAAGACACTGAAGAATCCTGAGAATTAGTCTGGCTGCATCTTACTTGCATGTTGCCACTGTAATTTACTATTACTTTTCTTGTAAGAAATGTTGCTGGTAGAGTTATAATTCCGTAAGGGAGGAAAAGCACAAAGATACAGTCAGGTAAAAATGAGCATTTTCATGAAGGAAAAACAAACAATTCACATCGCACCTTTTAGTGTGGGAGACACCACAGAAGGCAGCCAGCATTAGTGCAACACTAACAACAGGAAAGCACTATGCACCCTTCCTGCCACTGGCCACAAAACTCTATTAACGGACCAGGGCGGCAGTGGGCACTTCTCCCCATCGCTCTCCTCCTCTGCTCAAAGTGATTAAATGCAGGGGGCTGACAGCCCCTTTGTTCTTGCATGCAACAATGAAAATTAAAAATCCAAGTCAAGCATCATTTCACAGTGCCATCTGGTGTTCAACTAAAGCTTGCAATGTTTAAACCCTAGGATGGAGAAATTTCTGATGCAGAAGGTCCTACTAACAGTCCAAGTAAAGTGAAAAATTATATAAAGGACAAGACTGTTTTTCACACATTGGACATACTGGGCTTGCCTCTCTTACTTAAGATTAATACTGAAAGACTCAACAAGATTAATCCAATTCAGAGGATACAGTAAGTGGAGAGAGCTGCATTTGTAGTCAACATTTTAAAGAAAACTATCAAACACAGGTAACAGAATTCTGGATTTAATACACAAGGAAGTTTATACAGAGATTTTAAAATTAGAGAGTTTTGTATCTCCATTCAGACATGCTTCGGACTTATTTTACAGAAGCAAGTACTTTTTGTGATAAAGACGTTTGGATTATGTACCTTTCCTTCTATTTCTGCGCTTGCCTTCTTTTTTCTCCTTTGGTTTCACCTTTTTTTCTTCACCAGATTCTCCGTCACTCACTGTCAGCTTGTGCCTCAGCAGCCTGTGTCTGTATCTCGGCTTCTTCGATTCCTCTTCCTCTTCTTCTTCTTCTTCCTCTGAGTCTGATTCAGAATTATCTTCCTTTTCATTCTCTTCTGTCAGAGACAAGAGGCAGTACAACATGTACACTGGTCATTTTTTTCTTACTTAGATTTGGCGAGAATTAAAATCTGAATTAATTTAGGCTAAATTCTGTGCTTTTCCAGCATATTGTTGTTCCCTCAAATTTTACATATTTTATGCTACCCGAACACTTGGAATGTTTGTTCCAATGACTGTACACGTTAGTCAAGTCTCTCCCATGCATTTGCACATCCTACTGTTCTGTACAGATTATTCCTCACAAATCCATAGAGCTTCTGCATCGGTTAAAAAAATTACTATTAAACAAAAAAAATACACTTACAGAAGAGTAAAAGAGATAATCCTCAGGATCACGTACACTGGCCTCTATCTCTATCTGGTAACTACCTACCAAGACTGGTTTTTGTTGAAAACTGAAGAAGCTTTATTAATTATCATTTTCCCAAGCGACCTTTGAAAGTATGACAGGGGCTACAGCACCACTTTTTCCCAGATGCTTTTTGGTGCTCACCATCATCTCCCGTGTTTTCATTTTGCTTTCCAGTTTTCTTTTTCCCTTCATCCGATTCATCATCTGAAGATGCATCCTCATCAGAGGAAAGATTGGCTTTGATTTCTTCTAAAAGCATTTTCTTGGCAATTCTTTGAAGTAAAACAGAAAAAACTATTTATTCCATTGTTCAAGTAAATCTGTGACCGATAAGTGTAATCCTATACCATTAAGAACTTCAAAAAAATGGTTGAAAGCTGAACAAAGAAAAGACACGTGATGAAAAGTCATTGTAGTAGGACAGAATATATCAGCAAAAATCTCATGTTAAATATAATGTGTTAACTTGCTTGTAAGAAAGCAAATCTGTATAATGCTTCTTAAAAAAGAAGTTCCATTCTTTACAGCAACACTAGAGATAGCTATAAAATGTAGAAACCTAAACACTTCATTTTGTTCATGATCTATTTGGATGGACTCTTGTCAGTTCTGGGATAGGCATCTATATGAACTAACTGTAACAAGAACACGAAGATGCTGCAGACCAACTCCTAATACTCAAGTCACTCCCACCCAAAATGGCTATTGTGCTTACTATATTTAAATCAATGAGTTAATTTCCTGAAGCACTGAATCTGCTTGACTAGTGCATATGTAATAGTTAGGTAATAGTTTAAAAGCAGTGTCTCACTGAATGCATGTTTTAAACAAGGAGAAAAAAAAATTATTGCAAATGCATTAACTCATAGGTTTATTAAAAAAAAAAAAAAAGAAAAAAAAAGAATTTATTACCCTACCTCTATATAGCTTGCCTTCAATGGTGTTACCATTCTAACTGCCTGGGCCCCTACTCTTCTGCAAAAGAGATGCTGTAGTAATTGAAGCAACTCATGATGTCTCAAGATGAAGCGATATTAAGTGCCTTGGGAAAAAGACCCAGGCTGAATCCCTCATATAACTACAAGAACTTGCCTTACAGCAACTATAGCAAAAAAAATATAAAATATCTGTGTATACCCACATACACACAAAAAGTTTTATCAAACATTATAGGACCTGAACTTCAAAGAAAAACTACGATCTTATTTTCTGTTCCCTGAACTGTTCACTCAGCTCCTCACAGTTTCATTTCAGCACAAGAATGTCTTCAGCTAACATAAAAGAAGCTGTTTAGAACTTTAAAATGCAGTACTCTCGGTAAGCTTTAATTCCATATTTACCAACAGATCACAGTGTGAACCAAATGAAAACTTACTAACATCCATCAATAACTAACATCCTTTTCCAAATGTTTTTTGCATTAGGTCCTTGCAGAGGATTTGGAAAAGGGACTTAGTTTTGTTGCTGCTGTTTGTGGTTGGGTTTTTTTGTTGCTTTTTTTTTTTTTAAACCCACCACATCATGCATAACAGCAACAGGAATAAGTAACTCCTTATGTAAGAAATTCTTCCATCTCTTAATGGTCATTCTTCAAAATGAAACTGCTTGGAATATCACAGGTTGATGTTTTTAACATAAATTATTAACCTTCTTAGTCCTACTCCAGGAAATGCAGGCAACAGCAGTTTGGCAACTTTTACTGTTTAAAAAAATTAACAATATCATCACTGAAGTTTTGCTTTGGAGGAGAAAAAGAAGTAGAAAAACTAAAAAGAACTGCAAAATTGTAAAATTCAACCCTGAAAGTACTGCCTATTAATATTGCCTTTGACTTATTTTGGATTGTCCTCAATTGCATTAGCAAAGTTAACACAACTTATACATGCATAACAATACTTACCTTTCATACCTTTAAAATTTTATTTGTATATTCTTAAACAATGGTTGACTTTGGTTCTTAATGAAAGAAGACATACTTTTTAATTTGTTCTTTTAGGAAGTATATTTTAAAAGGGGAAGGGGAAAAAAATAAAGCAAATGCATCATTCATCTAAAAATACCATGTACCAAATCTACTATCCATAAACAGACGATGCTGTTATTTTCCTACTTATCATCATAACCACCAACCAGATTGCATAAACTTAACTAGTTTCTAATTAGTTATTTATAATGACATTGATTAATAAGTTATTGCTTTTATAGTCAGAGATAGAAAAGGAGACATTTTTTAGCTAGGAAAAAGATTCAACCAATTTGACTCAAATTGAGATGGAACTGCTTGTTTAGTGAAAAAAGCCTAAATTCTCTTCAATGCATTCTACTGGTGTGACGTTAGGCTAAAAATATAAGACACTGTTGAGCTGATTAGAATTAAAATTCCTATTTTTAATATAACTACATATCTGATAGGAATTTAAAGTGTAAGCGGTATTAGAACCAAAAAGATTAAGCCTATACATCTAACAAATGACTGATGTAACAAATGACTTATATGAATTGGAACAAATTGAATTCTGGACTCTTGAAACTAGTTTTAAATTAAATTGTACATGTTTCAGGATAACGTATCACATTTCTATTTTAAGGTATAAACCAATTTAAAGTGACCAAGTTTCTAAGCTAAGAAACTTCATATGCTACCTTTAACATTTTAATATTTGCATTAACATCAAACTGCAAGTACCGAGAAAAAGAAGCTATGACAATGTGAAACTCCCCTGGTCACAGTCTTCCAGAAAACCCCATAAAAATTTAAAGATCCTGTAGAATTTACTTGGGTCAAGGACATAAAAGATATTCTTGGCCAACCAGATTTAAAAGTTGAACACTCTAAATAAATTTAATTAAGAAGCAGAGAGAAAGGCCCCCAGCACATACCCCGGTATGGCCCCCAGCACATACCCCAGTATGGCCCCCAGCAAAGGACTTCAGAGAGGAAAAGAAAAAAACCAACCAACCAAAAAGCCCCTGCATTTCAGTCACTTCTGCCACTGACCTGCTGTGACCCTGAGCATGTCACCTTGCCTACCCTCACTCCGTCTTATCTAAACACATTGTCACATGTGTATAAAGGACATTTTCCCAACACTTATTTATACAGTGCCTGAGAGCACGAGACTAACCTCACCCAGGACATATAAAACCAACTCTAGAATAAAGTAACAGTACATTTGTAGAATTTTATATAAATCAGGATTTAAATATATTCCACCTTTGTAAGAATGACACCAACAATATACATTTATAATTAATGACCTGGTTACTATGTATTCTTTAACTTACGCTGAAAGTAAACATTTTCAAAAAGAGATAGGCAAACTGAAAGTGACCCAGGAGTTGCTTACTCACAGTATAGGACTACTTTAAATAATCCTTCAGACATTTCGGCAAAAGAAGAAATAGTAGGTGCAGCCTCTCATGATGTGGAGTTAAGTCCACATGATAATTTGTATCATTCTTGTTCATGAATTTTAGACTGCCAATACAATGGAGTCATTTATAGATTGTCAAAAATCTTGGTGAGACAATGCTACAACTGCAAAAACTTTTTTTCTTCTTAAAAAGTCATTAATTTGAAATGGCAGTTAATTATCATGACGTATTATTACCAATTAGATCAACTCACACGTAGTGTTCATAAATACCTACTAATTATATGTAGAAATAAGGTTGCCCATAACAAGCCTTTGGGGACAGGGAGGGGAAAGACATTTTTATGTGACTAATAAAAGCCACCGTTCTTCAGGTAGAGCACTATTGAATTAAATGGGCCTTTGGTATATTACTAAAAAAATTAGAACCATTTAAAATATAAGAGATGAATTTTGGGATGAAGTGTCACACATGTTTAAAAAAAAAAAAAAAAGTAGTAAAAACTGCCAAACACCTTGTTCTACATACTGTACTGTCTTTGTTGAAACAGTCTGATTTTCAAGCTGTCAGAGTTGTATTAAATTAAATGCTTGGACAAGAAAAATGTTTTACAAAAATTTATTGCAACCATCAAATAATTAAAGGCATTCTGCATTAAATACACTATGAACTTCTTAATAAACAGAACTACTGCAAATATATTAAACAGTACCATTTAAAAGATCAGAAGGACCAATAATAGATAATTACACAACATAAGATGAAAGCATACAGCACTATATGTCATATTATGACCCACTTGGATATTGCACTTTGGCAAAGATGATTTCAAGACTACTAATATTCATGTCATGCACATCCAAAGGTATGCAAATAACAGAACATCTAAACTAGAGACTTGCAAACATGAGAGCTCCCACACTACAAATACCCGGTAGGTACTACATAACCTCTTTGGCCTAGAAGAAAATAGGCAACTTATCTGAATAGTAGGTAAACTATTTAAACACTTTGTGTTGAGTAAACAGAAGAACAAGCTTTTAATTTCTTGAAATTTGTTCCGTCTTTTTACATTTTATATATCTGATTTTGGTGCCAAGTACAACACGTGATGAATGTAAAATTAGACTGCAATTACCAGTTAACATGTCTGAAGGTTGACAAAGCTGTTTATTGACAAAATACCCCCCCATCTCATAAACATATATTCAAAATATTCCCTAAATAAAAGCTTCAACAAAGATTCAGCTTAAAAATGAAGTACAGAAACTGATTTTTAAACCTCAAATTCACATTACTAATTTATTTGTTACCAACGGGGTTAACTCATTCCCCAATATAGCTCTTAAACTAATAATTAAGATCTGTCAGTAACATTTGTATGGTAATCACTGAACTTTGACAAAAGAATATTTGCTTAGTTACCAACTAGAAACAATAAACAAACAAAAAAGAAGGGGGAAAAAATCAAAACAGGACTGAAATTAAAGCATCATTTTAAAACGTCTTGTATTACCAATGTTTGTGCGTTCTGCTTATGACCCTGTGCTGTCAAGTCCCTATAGAGTATCTTTCTTTAGAAGCTGAATTATTTGATTAAATTTGATGACTGAAAAACAAGAACTACATCAGCAGCAACATTTTGATGCCAAACTGAGGTCCGTAAAGGATATAAAACAGTGTTTTTAAAATTCACTTCAGTCACAGATCAAAACATGTAACTCTGTGAAACAAAGATACCATATTCTAAACTAGTAAGGCTCAGAAGCAGAAAAAGATACCATCAGCAACTGTGCAAAGCTATGAAGCTGGTCCCATACATGCTATATGGCAGAAAAAAATCAGTTTCTGAAATCCTGTATAGAATTTTGTTGAACAACTCTTTAGTCTAACTACAATAACTTCCAAAAAAAGAAACTGTGGCTCATAATTGAGCAATACTTCATGTTGTGCATTCACTCATTAGGAAATGAAAGCTTTTACATTTTTCTAGCCAGGCTAATTTTGATAACTGGTAGTTTGTTTGATAACTTAATAGTACTGGTAAAATATAACATGTCTTAACTAACTATATCTTACATAGACTCATTTTTATTGAGCTTGAAAACAGAAGCAATACATATAAACCACAATTCTGAAAATATCTATGCAGACTTAAAATTTATATGTATAATTAGCCTCTGTGACACCAGTTAAGCCAATGCACAGTGCTTGTAGAATCAGGGCCTTAACTATCACATTAGTCACTTCAGGTATTCTTTAGTTGATTAAAACTCAGTTTAATTAACAGCTAAAAATATCTAATACTGATTTCTCCACATTTGTGTTTTCTCTTTATTGAGAAAAGGTGTTTCAATTAAAAAGGTAAATTCTGTAACAATAATAACCAAGTTCAATCTGAAGATAATTTAGCACTGCATATTGCACAGATGCAAATTTTTACCTTCTATTCACATAACTAGCTGAAATTCACATTTATCAGAAGTAGGCTTTTACCTGCCTGAATGAAATACTTGCCACAGACCTCACACTTTCAATGGGAACATAAAATGGACAGTGCTGCAGTGTATTTATAACACACCCTATGCAAGGTGTGTTAACTAACTAAATACTTGCTTTGTGTTTCTGGATTTTGGCCTCTGTTTTCTGGCCCCTTTGTTCAAACTTGCGGGAAGCCCGTGAGCGAGTCTTTACAAGGCAGGCAGTCGTGGTTTTTACAACCTGCTTGCTCTTCCGTTGTGCCGGTTTGCGCCCACGCCTAGGGTGTGTTATAATCTTTTTTAAGTCCTTACGGATGGTATCATACCTATTCTCAGGATCGTCATCATCATCATCTTCCTCCTCCTCCATTGGAACAGCCCTTGATTTAGTCTCTCCCTCATCTCCTGGGGGAGGAAGGGGAAACAAAAAAACAGAAAGCATGAACACTTAGTAAATGTAAATCAGCAGTAAACACCATCACCATTTTTCTACTAGCAAACAAGAAAGCCAGTTACCTATCTTGACATATAAGAATAATTATTTTTATTAATACAAGTATCTAGCAGCACTTTTATCCATGTTATGCTTGGTACTACACATAACTTGTAATTTTTTCCTTATTACATACTGTGAAATTTGGATTTTTACACCAAAAGAAAGACTGAATACTCCAGATAGGATTCAGAAATTAAACTTCCTAAGAAGTTACTTGCTCCATTTCAGAAACTCCACTACTGAATTTGTGTAAACTGAAAAGAAGGCCCAAACAAATATATTACGGAATCACTTACCAAACTTATGTGCTACCCTGCTGCCATTAGGAAGCACTCAAGTACAATAATCCTTGCCTATTTTTGCTTTCAGGGTATCAAATACAATGCATGTACACTCGTTGCATGTGTGAAGACTTCTGTTTTGATAACTACATGTGCCATCCTTAATGCAAATATCAAAACTCAGCTGCACCACAGGTACACTGTCTCATATGGAAAGCACATCAAGAGCATGACACACGCAAGAGAGAAAGAACAGCACAGTACGATACCTGCCTCGTAAGCTCCTCTGCACTCTCCCGGCTGAACTGAGAAGAATTCACATTAATTCTAGCACACTCCCAGGTCTTTCCCCTTTCTTTGCTCTCGTTTGTCTGACTCACATATAAGTTAAGTCAAATCTGCTAGTCAGTGAAACTAATCTTAGGAAAAGAGACCTAAAAATCCTCATGAACTGAGATCGCCTCATTCGTCATTTCTACTGTTCATTTTTTACCTGTAGGGAGTGGACTAAATCTAGGCTGTGAGAGGCTTGCTCCAAGTCTTTTTAACATACTCTTGTCCTGGAATTACCACCAGCCAGATGCCTGACAGCACTGTGTAAGAGGTGATCACAGAAAGTCCCTCACTCTCAGGCTTAAGATAAATAGAAGTATCCTGTTGGTTAAACCATACTCTAAGTCTCATTCAACCATCAACCTACACAGCTTGTTCACAGCTAAAGACTCATTTATGTGCCTATTAAGCCAAAAGCAAACTGAAGAGAAAGGGCAAGTCTGCCTCCTCTTAAAATAATATAACTAAGGCAGATTCTCATAGAATCATACAATAACTAATGTTGGAAGGGACCTCTGGACATAATCTACTCCACCTCAACCCTCAAAGCAGAGCCAACTCCCAGGTAAGGCCAGTTTTCTCAGGCCCTCGGCCAGTCAAGTTATGAGTATTTCCAAGGACAGGGATTTCAAAATTTGTCAGGGAAACCAGTTTCAGGCTTTAACCACCCTCAAGGAAAAGACTTTTTTTCCTAGTATTTAATCAGAGTTTTCTTTGCCAAAACTTGTATCCACAGCCTCTCATCCTTTCGTCATGCATCTGCCTTGGCCTTCTTTATAACCACCCATTAGGTGATTAGAAAACAGCAATTTTAGCATTCTCTCTCCAGGCTAAACCAACCCACTTCTCTCTCAGTCTAACTCTACTGTCAATCATGCCACATCAACATCTCATTTTTTCATTTTGTATGCTGTTATCCGTCTCTCCAATCCAACAATTTTCCAATCTTTCCACTTATGACTTGTAAATAAAACAATCACTGCCACTGCCTCAGACACTTGCTGATATATTACAACTAACTTTTTCCTCCTTTTCAATACCAAGTCTATGAATATACACCGTACATGAGCAATTTTATTTTTACAGTATTTTTCTGTGATGGTCCAGTGATGCTGAGAATTGTTGCGTATGGGTTGCAGTCACTGCATATCATCAACTGTCTATGGGGAGTGTTGTAACAGCCATGGCAGCTACCACATGCAAGACACTCGTCTATTACTATATAAACCATTCATTATTTGCAATCTCCCCCAGCAGTGGCATCACTGAGGAAAACGTTGTTTTGGCAGTGATCAAGGAAAAGCCCTAGAAGTCCCAGTATTACACGCAGAGATGCAACTACATTTATTTCAGAGGACCCTGAAAATCCAAAGCAGCACAGCACCTGTGAAAAGCAACCTTTGCACCCGCAAAGATTAACAAGCCTCCAGAAACTAAACTACAGGAAAACCTAAGGAAGAACTGCGTGAGCATCAAGTTGGTAGGAAAAAGGAGAAACCAGTGTGTTTAATATAAAATCCATGTGTTTTGTTTGTTGCAGGGTGGGTGGTGTGGGTGGTTTGTTTTGGGTTTTTTTGTTTCTTTGGGGTTTGTTTGGTTTTTTTGTTAAGAAATCACAAATAACAATCATCTCATTTTGCATTTAGTGTATGCCTACAATGGCTTTTTGGGAAAGCCGAAATGCAACCATGTCCCTTCTGCTACCTTCATAAACATATTGCTGTTTTATTTATTTTTTGTTTACTTGCAGTTTTGCAAACTACTGTATCCAAGCCAACAGTTACAGTGAAGTCATGTGCAGAAAGTTCTATGAAACATCATTAGAAGCAAACAAATAGGAAACAATTTACCTGTCACAGCAAATAGATTTCACTTTTTCTAGCTGAAAAGTCATTTATTAAAATCACGTGTTCTGTGCATGTAATGTGAAAATTACCCTTCTGTGTTAAGGTCTTTAAAACCAAGTGCTGAAATTCAGCAATTCTGAATTTCTTTCGAATTTCCTAAAGATATAAGACACTGATGAAGTAGTTCTATCTTGGCAATTATTACTGTTAAACCTGTTATGAAAACAATAAGCAGTGACAGATTTCTGTTAACTAACATTAGCTACTCTAAGGCTACCCGGGTCTCATGAGGCACAAAGATTACCTACTTGATTTTTAGAACCTATACTACAATGCCAGAAGTCTTCAGAGTCATCTCTAGTGTATAACCACGAGCTGACAAATTTGAGTTCACTAGATAACCACTGCTTAAAACCAGCTTCTGCTAAATAGTACCTGGGCAGCCAAAAGAGGAACAGGCTTTTGAAAGCTGTGCTGCAAGGAAATACTTGCTGGAATTACAGACTACAGCTTCTCAAGCCTCTCGTTTAAATGTGTATTGACCTACTTATGAATATTTTTACTTCTAAATTATTAAATATTACCCAAATCTTACAAAATTCCTCTATTAGTATATTAATAATATGCGTAGGTAAACATCTTTCGCACACCTGATGACTGACAAAATCCTGTATCAGCAGACAGCATTAAGTTTTCGGTCACCGGCATAATTTTCTGCTCATCACTACTTCCATCACCTGTTGAATTCTGTTCATAATTTTCTTCCTTATCAGATGAGGAAGAAGAAGTGAAAGCTACCTTCTTTTTAAAGTTACTCTTTTTACTTTCTTTCATCGTCCCTCTTTTGATCTTCTTCTTACTGTCTTCATAGGACTCCTCATCAGAAGAGGACGAGTCATTCTGTTCTTTCTTGGTGATTTTCTTTTTGTGACTTATTTTTTTCTTTTCTTTTGTTTCAGTTTGTTTTTTACTCCGCACAGCATCTTCAGAAAAACTCTCCTCTTTTAGGGGAGATTTCTCAGCATCAGAGGATAAATCAAGCTGTACTCTTTTAGATACTCTCTCTCTCAAATTCCTCCTTTGCTTTTCTTTAACCACTGGTTCATTTTTAGTTTTGTCATTTTCAGAAGAATTGCTACTTCCTTTCTCTGGGGATGACTTTTCAACATCAGAAGAGGAATCATCTTGTTCTTTCTTGTAACTTTTCTTTTTCAGTTTTTCAGATTTCTTTGTTTTGCTTTCTGATCCTTTTTTATTCTTGAATCTGTCTTTTGGAGAATCAAAATCATGCTCTTTCTTTACACATTTCTCAGTACTCTCTGAAGAAGAATCTTCCTGGGCCTTTTTCTTTTTCAAATCCTTGCTCTTCTTAACTTCATTCAGCTTTTCACCTTTAGGACAACTCTCCTCTTTCTCCAGTAAAGACTTCTCAGCATCAGAAGACTCATCGTGCTCCCTCTTTACAGTTATTTCTTTTAAGGCTGTGTTTGTCCTTTCCTTAGCAGCTGACCCCTTACTGATTTTTTTATCTTTAGAAGAATGATTAATCTCCTTCTCCGGGGAAGGCTTTTCAGCATCGTCATCTGGAGAAGGCTTTTCAGCATCGTCATCTTTGGAAGATTTATTTCTCTCTTTCTTCAAATCTTTCTTTCTCTTACTATTTACTTTTCTCCTCTGCTCTTCTTCAGAAGAATCATAACTATCTTCTTTCCGTGAGTATTTTTTCTTAGCTTTTTTTGCAGACTCAATTTTACTCAGGATTTTTATTTCTTTTTCTAACTCAGAATCATAGTTTGAAGAATCTGAATAGTTCTGTCGTTTCTTTTTAGCAGCAGCAGAATTTTTAGCTGATTTGCCTCTTTTAGCATCTAAATCTGAGCCAGAACTGGAGCTTTTTCTTTTTCGTTTTCCGTTTTCATCCTTTACTGGTGAATTCTTTAGAAAATTTGAAGTCTTCTGATCATTTGTTGGTGCTTCACTATTGCTATCAATATCTGAAGAACTGTGACTCATCATAGCTACTTCTTTAAGAACAGCTGGCATCTCGTCAGAATCTGAGCTCTGATCTACTAGATATGGCTTTTTTGATTTACAAAGTTTATTAGGGCTAGGACCATCAACAGTACTGTCAGATGAATTTCTTTTATCATTTTTCTTACTCAGTTGTTTTGAGGACTTTCTCTTACGTTTTTCGTTACATGTGTCGTTGCTATCTTCTTCTGAATTTGACGTTAAAGGACTGATGTCCGCTTGGCGCCTCAGAGGTGTGGTCTTCACACGTGGTGATCTCCTGAGATCAGATTCCTCTGCAAGCGAGACAGTTTCATTCTCTGTGGAAAGTTCACTGCCAGCATTACGATTTTGTTTTACAGAATCGCATTTTTCTGCTCTAGGTACTTTACCAGTATCCTCACTTCCCTTCTCTAGATTGCCATCTTGATCTTCAGCCTTAACTGTAGACTCTGAAAGGGAAACAGGAGTCAATTTTACTATCAACTCTTTTGTTCCTTTAGCTGATGATTTTAACTTAGTACCACCTTTAGTATCTTTCATAGGAGTGTTTAATTTTGCATTTGAATTTAGAGTCTCGTGATCTGTTCCTGTATTTCCATTGTCTGTCTCATCTGATGTAATCTGAATCTCCATAGCAGATTCTAAAGTCTCAAAAATATCTTCAGGAACAGATGAGGGAATGGACACTATATCCATGTCTAAAGCCTCTGTACTATTAGGTTCATACTGAGGTTCGTCATTTCTGCCAGAGCTTTTATCTTCACCAGAAGTACGTTTGTTATCTCCTTGTTCCACCGTTGGAACACTCTGATCCATGGGCTCGCTGTCAGGCCGTTCTGATGCAACTTTTTTCTGTGTCTTTACGGTGTCGTCCTCTTTTAATGCCACATGTTCCTTTCCTTCATCTTTTTTCATCTCATTTTTTTCTGATCTAACATCAGTTTTTTTCTCTTTGGTATTTTTATCTTTGATTTTAACATTCAAAGCTTGAATCTCCAGGTTCAGACCTTCTTCTAGTGCCAGATGAGCTTTTTTCATGTCACTTAACACAGATTTAAAAGCTTTTAACTGACAAAGTTGCACAGTTGGGCTTATTTCTACATTTTCTGCAGCATTTTTCAAAAAGCTTACAAAGCTAGAATTCAGATTTGCTGTAGTTTCAACCAGCTTTTTTGTTTTCTTAAGCAAGTCTTTTGGCACCATTAGTGCTTTGTAAGAATACGTTAGTGAACCTGAATGTGAATCATCTAGTTTTTTTTCTTCACCATTACAATTTGAATTATTTCTCTTTGGAGAAAACTTGACGGTATGGTCATATATTTTGCTTTTTTCACTTTCAACTTTGATCTTTTTTTTGTTTTGTTGAAGTAACTGTTCTAAATTTTCAAAGACACTGTCACATGCAGTGACCAAGTCCAACAAAGGCTCTGGATGGCAAATATAGCAGTGCCACTGGTTATTTTCATCCAGTATAGTTGACAGCTCCTTTCGACCCAGGTTGCGCAAAATGCACTTTTTACAGAAGGCGTTATGGCAGAAGTCACAGCAAATCAAATTTCCACCTTCAGCACACCACCTGAAATAAGACATAAGAAATATAAGAGTCTTATCTGCATATCAACAAGGTGACAAATTCGAGAAGTTTACATATTTTTCACTGCTTGATAAAGAATTTGCTTTTTAAAAATTCAGGGGATAAACCAGTATCCATTAATTGAAAACACTATTAAAAGCATGACTGAAAAGCACTCAACTGACAAGTGGAAAATCAGAAAATTAAGGTATTAGATTAACACTTCACAAAGATGAAACGGTCAGTAATATCCAAACACAATTTCAGCACCTATTTTATTTTATTTTACAGTGAAAAGAATTAGCTTAAGTCTTTCTAGCTATAACTGGTATATATATATATAAAAAACTGATATATTTCATATATAAATATGAAAAAAAGAAAAATATGGGTTTTGATCTATGCCTAGATTGCATAAACTTTGATAAAGACCTGAAAACCAAGTGACGAGTAAGCTCACAAGCATCACAGACCACACAATTTGGACTGGATTACTTATGTAGATATATGACAAAAGAACAGAGAAGTACTTCAGTACTTCAAAAGTGGGAGATACATCTGAAAAACTAAGTTTCTGTTCCTCACAAGGTTTAGAATGTCAGATTCTAATCTCACCTTTAAGGTATTTGTAAGGTAGCATGCTATTTAGTTAAAAATGTGATACCTTACAAGTGTTTACTATTGGATTTCTTTATAAAATGTTTTCCTGTTAATTACTAAAATAACAATCAAATATTCACAAAAACCCTTGGGTTAAGCATTTCTTTGTGAGAAACAACTGTTGACTAAGCTCTTATATACTGGTCTTTATCTGTCAAGAATTTCACTATAGCAAGGGGAAAAAAAAGCAAACACCCAAACCAGAAGACCTGTGGGTGTTATTTCCGTTTTTGTACGCTTACCTACACTGCTCATCCATCCCATCTGAATCACGGCTAATGTCATCGCTCATGTAATACTTGTAGCAAGTCTGTAAAGAAAGAGAACGGACAAGGAATTTTTTATTAAATCTCACCTAAACTTCAGTAATTCATATGATTTCAGCATGTATTAGAAGCCAGCCATTAAAAGCAGTAGCTTCAAGGTCTCCAGCATTCTAATGTTTTTACATTTGTACCAATCTAAAAACATCCTCCATAGATATAATAGGTCCAAAACCATGACTTATTTTGATAGCTCAGGGTTTATTTGAAAATTAAATACGCTGTTGTTTGATGGCTGTGTATTTGTGTATTTTAAAACATCAACTGAATGCTTCTCTTCAAATCTGAAAGTTTTTTCCATCTACTTTGTACATAAACCAACACTACATCTCCCCTGACACAATTAATCCTACATAAATTATAATTTTCAGCTGTATGCTCCTTATGTTAGCAATCAATCCCGTAAGGCTTTAAATAAAAAGGTCTTCAGAATTTATCCTGATGTTAACATCCAAGGCTTCAATTTCCAGATGCAAACAAAGCATTTTCATGAAAAACTGGTAATGCTAAGAAAAAAAAAACCACATCTCAGCTAGTAGTAGCAGTGGCTTCAGTTGCTGAATTCTGTAACCAAATTTTGAAGGTTTTTTTCCAGTTGCTAGTAAAGAAAGTTCTCCCAAACTTGATAGTTCTACTTTGAATAGGGATTAATACAAGCTCTTAGCTAAATTCTGTCCCTTTACCCAGTGAATCAGTGAATTTAAAATCCAGAAGAAGCTTCAGCACCTAAATTTAAAATGATTATGCCCTTTTATCTGGAACGGTTATATACCTGTTCAACTAAACAAACAAACATACAGTAACAATCAGGAAAAAAAAAACCTAAAAACTTCTGTTTAGACACTTGAGGGAACATTTATAGTCAAAGGAAAACAGTTTCTCAAGTCTGGGACTGCTCACCTAAGCAGGAAAAAAAGAAGGAAAGAACCAGGCACAGAAAGTCATGGAAGACATGGAGTATGCAAATCAGGGACTTCTGCTCCTCTCTCTCACATTAACATGTTCAATTAAGTACAAATACAGAAAATTTATGTGAAACAGGCAGCAATATAATTATCTAGCAGCGCTCACAGTCAAGGACTGCTATTGAATCCAACACCCTAAACAATTTTCAAAAATGAATCAGATTACATGTTCTTGCGATGCATGCAAGTGAAGCTGCACATTAAGGATTTCCATGTCTAGGAACAAGAGTTAGGACTCCCATAAAGGTTGAAAACAGTTGTCTTGTAAGCTGATTTTTCTAAAGCATATTTTATAGAAGAAACAAGCCAGAATGAATAGAAAAAATGAGCCAGAACATTAGACTAGACGGACATGCCTGAGATCGTATGTCCACTGAATATGTAACATTAATTGGGAATTGGGGGAGAAGCAGGAGGAGGTATGAGAAGGACGATGCAAATTTTGCATTGCAACACAGATCTGCATCTATCTTTCGAGATACCTTTTTAAGTACAGAATCTCTACAACTATAGAGATATGCAAGGCAAGTATCTCTGTATGTCTGAAAACTAAGAGAGGTCTCCAAAACAGGAGGAAGGGATGTTTCCTTCCTCCCCTGCTCCCCACCTCTTCCTGCTGTAGGCGGCTTAGGGTCTAACTGAAGCCACTGTGAAACCATGTAGCTGAAGACCCAGATGCTGGTTTTGGGTTATAGACTAGACCATCATTACAAAGGCTACCATAAATTATAACAGTCAAGGAGCTGTACACAAATGAAACTGAGATGGCTTGGAAGCTACTTCTCTGCTTTTTATTCCGCTGTTGTTTTACATACAATGCTTTACCAGGAGATCCAGAATTGAATCTGCTCTTATAATACATTACAAGTAGGTAGAAATTCCAAACAGATCATTTAAGATAAAAAATTCACTATAATTATAGCATTAAAACTGTAAAAATACATTACAAAGAAACCACAAAAAGTTTAACTGAGGTATAAAAAAATAGGAATATAAATTTGTAAGCTGTAATATAAATTTGTAAGCCTTACTTTGCCTTTTTGTTTCCTGCTTTTAGTTTTCTTAATTGTAACAGTTAATGACTTAAAAGTTTGACTAATAAACAAGAACTATTCCCACAGAAATCCCACCAATATGACATTTCAAACAAAACCAAACAGTAGAAACTGTAGAACTGTTTACCACATACCTTACAAATAAGAACTTTCAGTGTAGGATGTCTATAGATTGAATCCTTTTGAAAATGGTTCACCTGTTGCCCACAAGCTGTACAGCTTACAATTCCATGTAGTCCTTCCTCTATAAAGAGGATTATAAACCACATATTAATTGTTTTCATTTTTATTTTTTTAAGAAATCTGTATATACTTATTTCATTTTCTTACAATATTTTGGCCTGTTAACTTTTTCATATGCCTTTATTACTTTACCACCCAGCATTAGAGAAATCTTTCTGTAACTCGCCATTTAAAACTGAAAGAATTTTCCTCTAAGTTCTATAGTCCACTTGGGGCCAAGAGACAATTCTTTTCCTTTGAGAGACTTAATTCGGATAAACTGGTCACCCGAGGAGAACACACCCAAATAAGAGCCATCACTAAAACTCTTTCAAAGCCGTCCTCATATTCTGTACAACCTTCCTCATTTAATCTTTGTTCATAAAATACCATTTTAATTCATGTTTATATTATAGTGTTTCTTTTACATACATTTTTAGTTTCTCATAGAAAAATACGGGACGCTGTTACAGAAGATGCATGAAATTGTTATAATAGTGCCTGAAAAAAACTTTATTCACTTTTTTTTCCCTTCCTGATAGTAGGGTTTGTTGGGTTTTTTTGAAAGTACAATTTTGCTATAACACCTACGTTCTCAGGATCTTGCTGACTGCTCCCACAGTTTGGGTACCACTCTGTTGCTGTGCCCATTTCGGTCAAGGAAGTGTTTCTTTAATGTCAATTCCCCAATTCGCTTTGAACAGTGGTGAACTTGGCGTTGGGAAGCTTGCTACATGCCAGGCTGTTAAACTGACTAATTAATACCATGAGACCATCTTGTTTTCAGCAGCAGTGATGCTTTCAAGAAGGAAAATCATTTGTGAAAGCTCATACACTCAGTTCATACACTTTCAGAAACTTAATTTGGCATCAAGCAGATACAGGTCTGATATTGGATCACTTAACTGTGACTTGTCCTTGCTGTCATGTTCACTAAGTAGTATAAGAAAATTAATTCAAATAGTTAATTTAATGGTTACAGTCTGAATACAGACTATATATATATTATTTTTTTTAAATAATCACTACGGCAGATTTAGAACCAAGCACCAACATCACAATGTAAAGAACTGAATGAATGTACTCAAGACACAATACAAGCTGCTAGCCATTTGCTATTAAAGCACTATCTCAAATAGCCTACAGGCCAGTAAGAACAACCCCTACAATACACACCTACAGTTCAGTGAAAATAGCAAGTCTGAAATTTTGAATACAAGATTTGTTGTTTTCAAATTCAATGTATGCATGATCATATGTACTGTGGAGCTCATGGACTTGCAAAGCACTCTTCTGACTTCAAGAACAGCTCAAACACCTGCTGGTAAATCTCAAATAAACACATCCATCATATTGTACTACTTGGAAAAGACTACCACATTCTGTTATACCAAGCAGCACAGAAGCCTACCCAGGCTTTGACAAACATCACAGCCCGTAAATGGGTGTAAAAATGACAGAGGGCAACAGCCAACTGAGGGAGAACACGCTGTTCACTGTCAAGTCCCAAGCCACTTTCCCCTTCTCTTCAACTTTAAGGGGAAGCCCTACTGCCTCCTTCCTAATATCTGCAAGTTGGCACCAGAAAAAAAAAAAAAAAAGATGATTTATGATTTATGAGGCAAACTGCTGTAAACCATGTTACTGCTACAAATTATGACAATCCAAAGAAATTAAACAACTACTAATTCATTAATATCAAGAAAATACTTACTTTAAAAACATTCCTAACTTTGAGTTTATTAGCAAAAATACAACCATTAGCACTCTGCAACACAAAACTTGAAAATAAGGACTGACACAACGCCTCTTACAGTCTTGGATAAGAGCATTCGGATGCTAGGAAGGCAAGAGTTCTATTACTACTACTATTTCTAATATAAACAGGACATATAGCTCGCAATAAAAATGAGAATATGCATTCCTCAAAGAACAATATATAACATTTTTTATTTCACTGTTATTATTTATTTACTTGCACTGAGTAAGTACAGAATTCAGGATCTCAAGTAGTTGGGACTACACGCTTACCTTCTTAAACCAGTAAAGCTTAACTTTCTACATGCACAGATTCGGCACCTCATTCTAGCAGCACGGGAAAGGTAAGTGCCACTTCATTTAAATAGACTCGATGCCTGCAGGTGTACAACAAATGGATCTGCTCTGCTTCTTCTGTGCACATCACAAAACAAAACTGGTTTGATACACTCCTAATTCAACTGCTCTTGAGGGAGACCGCAGCCATGTCCCTTGCTGGGCTACCTTTCCTGGTCTAGAAACGGGGACAACGCAGCTGCAGGCAGTACCTATTCCATTTCCCTCAAAGTTGACAGGAGCTTAACAAATGTACTATACAGCGTTAATATCAAGTCAGAGATTGTCAGCACTGACACAGATATAGCTGAGCTTGCCCTGGACAAAGGTATGGCTTAAACAAACTCTTGATATCCCTTCCAAAATTATCATCTTACGTCAGGCATCAGTACATGAGTAGCCAGTCCAAAGGAAGGCCTGCAAATTCCCTAGGAATGGAGAAAGCAAGCCGGAAGGGCAGCTCATATGAATTGTCCTGGGGGTGCAGACACAGGCCACAAAGCACTAGAGTCCTATCTTTTCAACACTATATCCCTGAAGATTTCTTTTGCACCTCTTGTAAAATTGTTGCAAACACAAATGGAAAAAACATTCCTGTAGACTGAACAGGACATCTTGCATGAAGAGAACGGAACTGAGTTTCAAAGATTAATAATTTAGAGGAAACATCAGTTCTTGAAATGTGATTAAAGTCACACATGAGCCCATATCTATGCACAAGCACATTTCCACACAGCCCTTCAACCACAGACGGAGAAAGAGCACTTATTAAATTATAGTAACACTTCAAAGGACAGCAAGGATCTCACATGATACAATGGGAAGAACGAATAGTGTGTACAACAGCTGTTTGTCTGCATATCCTGGGTAATGCTGTAGGTGTGAACTAAGATATTGCTAGTAGCATCAACAGAAATATCTGCCTTCTTACTGGCTACTTTACACATAATCCTCCCTCTCCTTTGCTTTTTTGAAACAAATGGGATGAAATTCTGTTATCACTGCTATCTACCTAACTTCCCAATTTTAGCAGCATCTATGGAAAACCAGCTGATTAATAATCCTTAGAATAGGCCACTGGTAGGGAATTTCCCACAATTTAAAAAAAAAAAAACAAAAAGGTCTTTGAATTACTAGAGGTTTTAGGCTTCTTGATAGCTCACTGTTTGATGATATGCCTCTACATGTCCCTGCTCAAATATGGTTGCCTTCTCGCTGAGTCAGTGAATGTTACCATATCAATGATGTTCCAATATAATTCCTTAAAAAAAGGGATACCTGTAACACCTCATCACAACCAAGCAACTGTTCCGAATACAAATCAAGAACGGTCCATATGGAGTATCTAATGATGCATCCTATAGCTACTGAAAATGAGAAGTTTAATGAGAACTAATCTTAGCTTTCACTGCTGCATTGCAGGGGCAGCAGTGGAGGCTAATTTCAGCCAGCTAGAATCTTTCATGAACAAAAAGCCAGAAGAGTGGAGGCATTTTTAGGATAATTTATTAGAAATATGAAAAAATTTTAGATGTACCAAATGTGGTCATGAGCAACAATTTAAACCCGTTTTAATAAATGTTTTAAATTGTATTTACCTCCACGCTTTTTGGGAGCTTCAGGTTTCATTTTAACAGTATTTCTGCTTCTAAATTCAGGCCCTTTAAAATCATCTTTGTCTTCATTCAGCACTGGCTCAGGCTGTACAACCACTGTACCTAGAATAATTTTATTTAGAAATTGGAAACCATTACACATCCAAATGAAGTGCAAAAGTCCTGTTTAAATAAAAGCCAACATAGTACCTTAAAAAGTGCAATCTGTTGACTAAAACTCAACAAAGTTTTGAATGCACAGATGTTCACAGGAAAAAAATAACAAAAAAAAAAACCCAAACAAAAAACAAAAGTGAAACCAAAAACGACCACCACACACTTCAAACTACATCTGTTTTGCAACTGTAGGACAAAAGCAAAAGACCGAGTGGGCAATGAGGAGCAAATTCTACTCTCTTTGCCCTGATGTCGTATGTGCGGAACAGGACTGTCGTACTGCTGGGTGTGTGTAGTACAGGAATTTGTAGTGCAATGCTACAAATAAATAACTTTGGTTAGGTCACTTAAATCTATCAAAAGCCTTAGTAACTACTCTTTTCTCTCTCCTTCCCCCCTTCTATGCAGTTTCCCTCACTTGAAGTTATTTCATGAAAAAGCAATAGAATAAAACCTGCTTTGTCTTTAACAAAATTCAGAAATTCACTTTTTTATTTAACAAGAAGAGTACTAATCAAAATTATGTGAATGAAAAACCATCTTTCCTACTGAAGAGCTCAATTTTCATATTTTTGTTGTGAGGACACTGGAAACAATCTAACATTCTGAAAAAATAGTTTTAAAGTGACTGCTTTAAATACTGCTACTCATGCTGTAAACAGTAGCAGTCCCTCCAATTTTTTCTGTAACTTTCATAGGTAAGAAATGGAAGAGATTATTAAAATTCACACTACAGCTGTGAAGAGCGGGCTGTAGGCTTATATTATTAGGGTGCTTAAAAATAGATTCCCCTGCAGATTTAGTTTTGCTTCTGTTGATCTAATTGTTAATAGTCTGAAAGACAATACAGCATAATGAGACTTACAAGTGACAGTTTGAGACTCAAAAAAAAAAAAAAGAAATAAATTATTTCCCGTTTCATGTTGGTTTTATACAGATGTCAGTAGACACTTGAAATTAAGCAACCAGCACATCCTGATGTACTCACAGATTAAAGTATGCTGGGTTAAAAAATAAAGGTGCTTGGTTTCCTCTTTTAAATGTGTGCACATGGGGTGTTTGTGTGTGTGTTTGTGCTCAAGCTTGTGTGTTTATATGTAAAAGCCAGCAAGACCTAATACAGGCATTTTACTAATACATGTGCATTCTACTTCATTATTTATGCTGCATCAAAATCTTGGCTAATTCACTGGATTCAGAAACACAGACAGAAATGAACTACCTTTAGGCAAGCTTTTCATATCAACATCATTTTCCGAGTTTTCATTTGAAATATCTTCATTTACAGTTTCATCTAAGGTTTGTTCATCATCTGATCCAACATATTTTGTTACAACTGTAGGTTTCCTGCATAAACAGAAAAAACCCATACCATAACAAATACTACATATTGCAATACATGTAAGTCTGGTGCTTTGTAAGCAAAACATCTTATTAATTGGGGAAACCTATGTTCTTCTTAAATTCATTTAAGACATTGTAAGATGGGATGCTCTGAGTTATTACAATAAGTAAGTTACAATTTCTTGTTAGGAACAGGAATTCTGCCTTCCTATGTGAAAAAAAAAATATACTAATAAAGTATTTTTGTTTCACAGCTTTGCTGGTTTTGGGTGGTTTTTTTTTTTTGTAAACTCAAGGTTTGACATGTTTTTAAGAAGGTATGCAGGAAAGTCACGCTTTTAGGAAAAAAGCCTGAATGAAATGTAAGTGAATATCCGCTCAGAAATTTTATACACCATTCCCAGTTTAACATGCAGCGCAAAGAGAACACACAGATATTAGCAAATGACAAAAAAGAGCTTGGCAGAAAAGATGCTTGCAAGGAAATAAAGGCAATGCAGAAAGAAATGAAAAAGCTGACTGTTGAATAAAAAGACCAGTTGCCAGAATTTCACACAAACAAAATTGAATCCATTAAAATGAATGAATTTACCATGTCAAGGCAGGGAAAAAAAAAAAGAAAAAATAATATTGAGCATAATTTTCTGTAGTCTGAAGGTAATACATGAACTACTGCAGGATACTGTTTTTGTCAGTATCAGACACAGTATGATAAATGTATGAGTGAAAATACCTTTATTGATAGACAGGAAGCAAAAAAGCGAGATAGTAAAAATAATATAAATTAAAAGAGTTCAGTAGAACACTGGATTCAGAAGATGAAGGAGAAATTAAAGCCAAATATAAAACCACACTTGCAAATATGGAATCAAGACTAACAGAAATTATTTTTATTTTCCAAACCAACCTTTTTGAACGCGATGATCCCAAGGATTTGGATCTTTCTGAAGAACTACTGCCCTAAAACCAAGAAAAAAATTAAAAAGTCAACACATTTGCGACCAATTGACCTGTCAATAAAAGCAGTTTCTTACATTCTTACATTAACTACATCAACTGGAACACACTGCAGAAGTCACCAGTGCTCTTACCAAAAAAAAAAAAAAAAGGCAGGAAAACCATTAACAAAAAGTGAGACACAATTTCAATAGTCATGCCAGTTCAGTTAAACTAAATCTATGGAGCTTCAGACTCTAAGAAGTCATTATTCCAATAAAAAAAAAAGATTAAAAAACAGGTGTCACCAAACTCTAAGGTAAGTCACTAATTCTCGCTAATCTCCCTCCCTCTACATATATCTTAAAAGAAATTAAAAGAGGGCACTGTCATAATTTGAGACATTCAGAGAGAAACACCGCATGTATCTCGAGCAATGAGTTTTCATGAAATTGAGGACGTTCTCTCCTTGCAGTACATACTGGAAGTTCTCTCAGCTTTCTGGAGAACGGACTGAGAATGGCTCATGACCACTGGTCGGCCCTAATCACAAAGAACTCTGGGGCCTCCTGCTCTGTGTGTCTTCACTGTAATGTTAACTTGTATGATGAGCACATGGAAGAACTGCCCAACTCACATATACCCACCTGCCTCTACGCTGCTGTGCATTTTCACTTTTTTTGCACTTCACTGGGATTCCTCACAGTACTTAGTGCTGCAGTAGCTTATGCAGGTCTATGAATGTTTTTCCCACTGTGTGAAGAAACCATCACCTTTTCTGACATAGACAGATATGAAGGGTTTTTGAAGGCTGGGACTAGGGAGCTATCACCAATAGGCACCCAAGAATTGCCAGCAGAGTGCAGACACTTGTTATCTGGCTCATATGCCAGAAAGGGCTGACTGTCTTCACAGGAAAACTGATTTTTAGGATATGCATGCATATCATAACTAGGTTTGGATAGTATCAAATAAATACCCGAATTTACTGCAATAAAGGCAAACTAAGGCAGGACACTGGCACTTGTGCTTCCTCCACATATTAACATATTGTATACCAGAATGTTTCCAACAGGAGAGTAGATATTACTAAGACACACCACATGATAAATGTCTGTGATGTATACAAACCACCACATAGAAAAAAATTGCTCATGTTTAATAAAGATCCTGTATTTCCATCTTTTTTTCTTTTTTAAAAATAGAAGCATATTTGCCTAAAAGGACAATCAAGTGCCTACTGTTACCTGAGTAACAGGGTGTAAGTGTAAATATGAGGCAGAGAGCAATTCTTTTAAACCAAAAATAAGTAAGAGTCTGTTTACATGTGAGCCAAGGAACAGAATAAGGATAAAAGAATACTAACTGAATTTCTTTAAAAAGAAAAACTCACTTTGCAATATACTCAATCTGAATCAATCAACAATACTTTCATTTCTTAACAAAAATGCAATTGTGTACCTCAGGTAAGTAAAACCTAACTCTCTAAACTCTGTTTAGAGACAGTTTTCCAAAGAATTATTGTGCGTCAGAAAGACAATGCACTTGTCCAAGTAAATTTGTGTATTTCAATAATTTAGGAATAAAGAAGGGGAGGGGGAGAAACAAGATTGCTTCCATATGCCTAAATCAAAGTGAGTTATCATTCAAAATTTCAAATTTAATTTAAAATATATTTTAAAATATCTTACAGCTAATGCTTCTATTCAGCAGATATGGTGACATTTACTGCATGGTTCTGAATATTCTGTAAATATTTATTGTAAAAGCAAAGTGAACTCAGCATTTTCTATACTAGCCATTCTGCACTAGTATGCAACTAAAATTCATAAGCATTTTTATTCCTACCTCTTCTCTATTGTTCTCCATTGAAGCTGGACTACTTCTAGGTTCTCTACTCTTACCTGTGGAGAGAAATTAAAGAAATACAATAAAATGCAAGAAATATTAGAAGTTCTTCACATTTTATGTAATTGCATTGTTTATGTTTCACCAGTGTGACTAAAGATGACTGTGACTTTTAGAGATGAACTGTTGCACAAAAAAACACGGCCCACTGAACGGTATGTATTTTACAGAAATCATTTAGAAATTACTTTCAGTTAAGTTGCTGATAGGCTAAAAGACAGCCTTCCAAGTGGTGAAGAAATATTGAAGAAATGGAAGTGCAACTGTATATGCAGAAATAATACAGTTAGCGCATTTTTTTAAATCTCTAAGAGGTTACTTTAAGAATTTTCTCTTACACATCTTGACATTAATAACAAAATTAAATCTGAGATCATGGAACCACAGATAAAAATCCCATTTGATGCAGGACATGACAGAGATTTCCCATTTCTCGATCTAGGGAACTGTGGAATATAAAACCTAAAGACATGCAACCTGTTAATATCTGTTCCATTCACAAGTCCAGGAGGTAATGGAAGGGAAAGTTTTAAATCCAGTGTTTCAATGATACGTGTATAAAGTTGCTCAAAAGGCCTAGTTATAGCAGTATTTTAATAGATGCACTACTGTGAAACACACAAGTAAAGTGGTAATTACAGGACACGTACCATAATCATTGGCGATTTTAATATAAGATTGCTAGCACTGCAACTTACTATATCCTTACACTTCAGTTTTGGGAAAAAAACCCCTATTTTCTTTTAGAATCATAGAGTGGTTTGGGTTGGAAGGGACCTTAAAGATCATCTAGTTCCAACCGCCCAGCCACAAGCAGGGACACTTCCCACTGCACCACAGTTTAGTTTATTATTCTGCTGAAGTATCACATGAATAATTTTTTTTTCCTATGTTAACAGTTCAATTTGATGGTGACACAAGGAAGTTAGCACCACATGGCAGCAGAGTCTCTCTCAAGACAAAATAATAAAAGAGAGTAACTGCCCACCAGAAAACCCACATACGTTTATTACTTAGGACAATAGGAGTTTGAAAATACATTCTGTAACACAGCCAACACACTCTCATTCTCCTGCACTCTATCACTTCAGCACAACTTTTAGCTCATTAAACAGTAGAGACTGAAAGGTTTTCCACCTGTATCCAGTCCTAGTTAAACCAGAAAACAGATTTAACCTAGTTAAATTTGGAGACAAATTTTATTGAGTACTGTTATGAACTATTTTAACTTTTTATGACTGTAATCAAAACAAAGTGTTTGAAATTTGTTACTTCTAACCTGTAAGAAAAAATTTCTAATACCAAATTTGACCTAGTGTAAGACTTAAGGTTTTTCAGAAGTATTATTTTCTTTTCAAACGTTTTCAAATTACCTGTAGAAAACTTTTTTCAAATAATTATGAAAGCATAATCTCCAGAACTTCTTCCACAAATACAAGGACTGTAAAAGCTTAACATCAGCAGAAAAAATAAGATACTAACCTTCCACATTCGGGAAAACTGAACAAGGCACCCCTAGCAGAGCAAATACGTGCATGTTTGCATCTCATGTTTCATAGAAGGTACATTACCAGTAGAATTAGCTTTTTTCACATTTAGAAAAGATTCAGAACTAAAAGAAATATTGTATCAAAGGCTTACTATATATTTATTAAGATATTACCACTTAAATCACATTAGGATTTTGCATAATTGCCCCAGTGAACTGTGATATAATGAAGTAACAACAAAAAGTTATCTGACTTTAGAATCATATATACGTTGAAAATTAAAAAAATGTATTTTTACCTATGGTTTTGTTTTTAGATAATGCTGGAGGAGAGTTTGCGTCCTCAGATTCTTCTGATGATTGAGCCAGGAAGTCATGAAGTTTCTGCACCAATGTATTCAACTTGCTTTCACTGTTAAAATACAAATAAAACTTGAAGTTACTTATGTATCTCACTCAAATTTAGCAAGCTTGAAAGAAATTATGTTAAATGTTAATAAATACCTAAAAAGAAACTCAGTTATTGCTTATTATTGCATTTGTTTCTGCAAGAGAACATTAAAGCAAATAAAAACCATACAATTTTGTTAAACTCTGAGTAGAATAGGTGCAGCCTTATTGACAAGAAAGCACTAAGGACTCTGTTAACAGTAATAACAAAAAGCCTACTTTAAATAGTTTCTACTATTTTAAATAGTTTTTGCTGTTTAAAATTATTTACAAAATTCACAAAAGTCTGAGTAGTAATGCTGTTATGACACAGATAGAGAGAAAAATTAATTTAAGATTCTACTTTCTCAGAAGCTGAACAGGTAAAAACAGTAAAATCTTTATTTTATTACCAGAAATGTAACCTTTCAGGATATAAAACACTAGAAATAGCAGAATTTAACTTACAACCTTAGAAACAAACAGGTCCATTGAGTCTGACAGATCTACATGCTTATGCAGAGCTTCTATTAAATCAGCCATGTACACTTATACTGGGTATCCTGCATTCATTTTGTCAAAAGCCAACCACGTAGAATCAGATCATTTCTTTTTTGTGTAAGTATTCTTAATTAATTTGTAAAAAAATATTATCCTGGGAATTTTCACTAGGTCGTTTTAGACAGCAGGAACTGTTAGTTTCGCCTTTTTACTGTAATGAGTATACATAGAACGCCTTTATTCTATATTTTTGTTAAAAGGCTATACTGCTTCAAAATCTACATGTTATTCCCAGTTTATTTCAGATTTTCGCCTCCCAAAGTGTTTACAGTTTCCTGAGACAAGTGCCTTTCCCCAGCTGCGGGGACACTGCCTGAGGCCAGCGGCAGTCAGGCTTTCAGACCCCGCTGTGTCCAGAGCTGTCACTCTCCGCTGTTTGTCACTGCTGCCCTCTGGACGCTATCAGCCCTCCAAAATCTGCCAGCTGATACGCCTGAGTCATCACACCTTATCTCTTACTACATATGGGTTTTCAAACTGCTGAACTATGCTACGCCCTTTGTAAATTAACCCAGTTAAAGGATACAGGCTTCTATCCTTTTCACTTTTTATCTCCCACTTACTTTCAAAAGTCTTCTGATAGCAAGAAGTAAGATTTTCTGTCCCTGTTTTACAGGTTGTCAGAACTTTTGAGTATTTATCAGAAGCTCAATCCACTCACCTTTGCCATTTCTACTATTTCTCTGAACACATCGATTTATTAACTTCTAACTTTCAATTTAACTGTTATTGCTAAAAAAAAAAATCCTGTTTTAAAAGGACACGCAGGTGAGCGCTCTCTTGAGCAATGACTGAAAGAGTATCACCACATTAATGCCAATGACTACTTAAACCAGTGAAAACAACCCCACATAGACCAGCATAAAACATCCATTTAAAGAAAAAAATCAAACCTGTAATTTTTTTAAATCTTCTGAAGTACTTAAAATAAAACAAATTAGCACTTTGTAATGGAAAGATTCTCTGCTTGAGTAAAGGACGCTTTTCTTTCGAGACTACACACATACCATCACTCACTGGAGCCACTTTAAAGGAGTGTAACAAAGCCTCTTTTACTCTCAAGTGTATCTTAAAATTTTTCTCTCAATCTGTTTAAAAGTCTTTCCCTCTAATTACTGGACTCATGCTGCTACACAACTGCCAGTCCTCCAAACTTGGGCTTTTCTCTTTGTCATGGGTGGAGGGCATCCTTGGAAAACATTACAGAAGATGATAATGGTACACTTCAGTTTTAACAGATTGCACACTCTACTTTAGAAAGGAGATTTAATGACAATGTATTCACATTAAGTTAAAAAATTAAAGAGTTGTTCAAAATTATTTGATAGTAAAAGTACATAAAGAGATTTTATATCCATTCCAGATGGTCTGAAGAACTAATGCACATTTAAAAAGGCTGCAAAAAAGTACATTTTTTGGTAGTAAAAAACCCACATGTGGAATTCTGCTCACTTAGTTTATAAATAACTTGTTTTGGTAACAACATTTTAGAAGAGAAAATGAGTTATAAAATTATTGTTCTCAATACAAAACAAATTCAGAATAGTACGCATGTGTCTTTGTGACTAACACTTGGAACATAATCTACTGCCATTTATTAACCCTTATACTAAATAGCCTAAAATTATCATTTTCAGATGAAAATGTTCATGCCGACAAACAACAACCAAAAAAATAATCCGCAAACTAATATTAAAAAGTCTTCTCAACTTGCTTTTCCTCTGGATTATTCAGCATTTTGCACCATAAGCCTGTAATAAGGAATACCAGGTCAAATGTAAGTAAAGGTGTTACGCTTACTGTACTTCACCACAAAGACATTTAAATTTGGGGCAGTCTATTACCTGTTTTTGTACAAAAGCTATTTTATGTCATACTTTTATAGTTGAAAATATATAATCTAAAATATTTTTAAAGCTTCTACTGCAAAATCCGTATTCTTTGTAATATATTAACAGACTCACCCACTATTAAATTGATCACAACCTATAAAATGTGCATTTAAAAAAAAAAAAAAAAAAACATAGAAACCTAAAAATTTAGGACCATCTCAGAAGCACTAAGTGAAACAAACAGTCTCCCTCTACTATATAGCAACAGTCCCTACGCTGTTTACTTGAGTTTGCAGGCTTGCACATTCTAAGCAAATGGCTTCACCACCAGTCTAGAGCTATTTCAACACCATTTAGCCTAATTAAAACAAGAAAGAAAGGAAAGGTGTCCTACTATTATTGGTTTGGCCATGAACCTGATTTGTGACCTTGGGAAACTATCTTGTAAGAACACCGTTTCTTACCTAAATTCAGAGCAAGTGCTGTAATCTTAAACAGCAAACACCTGGCCCTTACTAGGATAAAAAAAAAAAAGTACAGAATAGGCAAACCATGCTATTAGGTTAAATGATCCTACAAATCAATAGACTTTGTAAAAAAAAACTGAAGGGACAGGCAGTGTTCTAATCTAGACACAACATACTTGATTCAGTCTGGTTGTCAACTGCTGTCCCCTTCTATGTGTTTAACCCTATTGGGTTTACATGGCCAGGTTCTGGTAGCAGGGAAGCTACAGGGGTGACTTCTGTGAGAAGATGCCAGAAGCTTCCTCCATGTCCGACAGAGCCAGTGCCATCTGGCACCAAGACAAACCCACCACTCGCCAAGCAATGGACCCACTGAGCCTATCAGCGCCGATGACAGTGCCTCTGGGATAACACAGTTAAGAAGAGATGGAAAAAAAAATGCTGGGCAACAGCAGCTGGGAGAGAGGAGTGAGAATGTGAGAGGAACAACTCTGCAGACACCAAGGTCAGTGAAGGAGGTGGAGGAGGGTGCTCCAGGCCCTGGAGCAAAGATTCCCCTGCACCTTGTGATGAAGACCATGGTGAGGCAGGCTGTCACCCTGCAGCCCACAGAGGTCTATGGTGGCGTAGAGATCCGCCTGCAGTCCATGGAGGACCCCACACTGGAGCAGGTGGATGCCCAATGGAAGCTGTGACCCTGTGGAGAGCCCGTGCTGGAGCAGGCTCCCAGCAGGACCTGTGGACCTGTGGAGAGAGGAGCCCATGCTGGAGCAGGATTGCTGGCAGGACCTGTGACCCCACGGGGGACCCAGTCTGTTCCTGAAGGACCCATGTTGAAGAAGTTCGTGAAGACTGTCTCCTGTGGGAGGGACCCCACGCCGGAGCAAAGAAAGAGAATGAGAAGGAAGGAGCAGCAGAGACGTGATGAACCTACCACAGCCCCTATTCCCAGTCCCCCTGCGCTGCTCAGCAGGAGGAGGCAAAGAAATCAGGTGTGAAGTTGATACCAGGAAGAAGGGAGGGGTGGGAGGAAAGTGTTCTAGTGTTTGGTTTTAATTCTCATCACCCTACAGTGATTTTATTGGCTATAAATTAAATTAATTTGGAATTATACTGTTAAACAACATGAGAAAAACCTTGTTATCGCGTTCAGATTCTATCTACTTTCTTCAGACACTTCAAAAACATAGGTGGGGGATGTCCCAGTTATTGTTAACATCTGGAAGAACAGTTTTAAAACTGTATTTTCTTTAAAGAAATTAATTTCTAATTCTTCCACAGGATCCTACAAACTTTTAGTCTAAATAAGTGCCCCCATCTGAATTTCAAATGGTTCCTGAAAGTTGATGAAACAGGAGTACTTTCCAGCTTTTCATCTCTGTCAATGTTGACAAATACACTTTTTCAAAATGTTTCTTATCTTAAATACTCACCTTCCTTTAGTTCAACACTTGCCTGAATTTTTTCTATGCTTAAAGTTTTAAAATAGTTCAAGGGCACAAGTTTTTTAAATTCATCTGTACAGTTGCTTCAAGTTAAGTCCCAATCATTTTTCATTTTTGAAGCTGAAATGAAATGCTGCAGAACAAGTATTAAGCAGACAAAATTAAACAACCCTTAGAAAAAAAAATAAAGAAAAATAAAACCAGATGTTCTTTTGAACTGCCAGTCTGTAGACTACTATCCTCTGCTTCAGACCATACGCCTATGCGAATGGCACAAATCTGACAACCCACAGCAAAAGTCTGGATATTTTAAATAAAACAGTGGGAAGACGAGGGGAAAGAAAAAGACTATGTCTACATTAGAACACAGGAAGGTTTGGTGCTGATGACCCAATATCTATGCTACATATTTTTCAGTAAGTCAAACTAGGTGTAGTCTGGTTCTGCAGACTGAACAAGCACTAGCAGTTGAAGCACATCAAGAATGCTGAAGCACATCTTTCAGCTTAGTTCCACCCAGAAGGAATCCAGTTCGTGCACTCCAAGCATACCCTGCATTATTGACAAAACTAATAACCAAGGACAATCTGGAGACTTCTTTCGAAAATGCACTTCTTAATTCAGATGCTAATACGGATGAACCCAAAGTTCTGAAGGAGACCACAACATATTTTTCCAAAGTGTTTCTACATCCAACGTGTTACAAACATGATCATCTTTTACAATTATTGTATTATAATAAAAAATGTGAAATTGACACAATTTAACTAAACGTACAGTTTCAAAACTTGTACTAGGCATCCTTTTTTTCCCCTCAAAAAAATGTGTAATTTCTTTTCGTACTACCTAAGTTTGATATAATCAGGCCAGTATTCTGTCACCTGCAAATCTTCACAGAAGTTTTTCCTGATGAAAAGGAAAGTGTAAGACTTCCCTCAATTCAAAGATTTCAGTTATAAAAGCAGAGCCTACATAGTAATTTTGTATGAAATGTGTGAATATTGCAGCTGAACACACATGAATGAAATAGGTTAAGGCTGTTGGAAAGAGTGAAGGATGATAAAACCTACAATAGAATTTGCTTATTTTCTTATGCGTAATCAGAAAAGAAGTAAATATACCTGCAATATCCTAAGCAGCCTACTGCTCTCAGAAAAAATACATAACCAGAAAATAAAATCAGCCTACCATTTTATCAGTTGAACAAGTGAAACAGAGCACTTCCTAGTGGCTGTTTTTAAACACAACAATAGTTTTCCAAGGGCAAAGCAACCTGATATTGTACAGCCCAATCAGATCAATATTTTATAAATTACTTATACACCAATTACATGCCAAAATAAGTAAGGCTTTACAATCAGGATTCACCCAATCTGTTCAGGTTGGCATGAACCAGCTCTACTGCCAAAGGATGCAAATCCTTATGCCCCGACACACATACCTGATGACATCCACACTCTCAGTTCTCTCCTTCCTCTTCTACTTCAATACAAGTATTTGTTTTGACCTATGCGCAGAAGCTGATCCATATTAGAAGCAGGCATTTCTTCTACAAAATCTAGATAATTTCCCTAATCCAGGTCACTGCTCATTGGTATGAATGTTTCTGCAAGCAGAGGTGATGACATCCTGAGCTGGGGAGGAAGGGACTGTAACTTCAGCACCAGCAATACGCTGTCTGAGCTTGAGCTATCCCCACAGAAGCAAAATGAGTTGGTCAGGTAAGTAACACCAAGAATCCCAGAATCATTTAGGTTGGAAGGGACCTCTGAAAACCCCCCAGCAAAAGCAGAGACAGCTACAGGAGGTCACACAGAAATACATCCAGTCAGGTTCCGAGTACCCCCACAGATGGAGGCTCCACAACCTCTCTGGGTGACCAGTTCCAGCATTTGACCATTCTCACAATAAAAAAGTTCTCTCATGTTTAGATGGAACTGCACCACATTACACTTATTAAATCAGATACAACCAGAAAGGACCTGAATACCCAAGCTCTGATTGAAGAGAGATGCATGCATCTAGCACTTCATCAAAGATTCTATGCTTAACACTTCATTAACACAAATTCATTCTTTCACTTTGTTTAGAACTGACTTTAAATCCACAGGGGCTTAATCAAGTGATAACACCCAGTTGAAGACACTGGATGAAGCAACTTTGGAGCTTAAGTACAGCATAACAGGTTCAGACAAGTAAACAGAACTATTTTCCTCCAGACACACAAGGGGAATGAAAAAGCAACGGTTAAAAGTCACTAAGAGACCCTTTATTCTGTTCAAGAAAGATTACAGTTGCTTTTTGTTGAGATGGTATTCAAACAACCATATCAGGATTTGGCTAGGAGTTACCATGCTTCACTAAAAAGTAAAAAATTCTTTGTTTTTTAACCTGTTTCTTTAATGGGAGCTTAAAAAAAATTCAAGAAAAATAATAAAAAAAAAGCTAAGACATAATCTCATTGTTAGGTTGGCTTGAATGCCACAAAGAAGTCTGTAACTTTGATGGCAAAATAATCTGGATGCTGGAAAAGAATGATTGAAGCCAACCACTTGAAAATCTAAACACAGTATTTCACCTTCATGAAACAAAAATCATGGCTAAGTCAATACATTACTACAGTGATTCAGGAAAGGAAGCTCAAACTAGCATATATAACATTCAAACCAGAAAACTGCATTTAAAAAGCTTAAAGATGCCTTGTTTAAATGGAAAAAAGGGGCCCACATCCAATAGCATCATGTCCCTCTAACTCTAAAACTGCCTTCTCTTTTGCTTCACCTGCCTTCTGCTTCCTAGAGTTCATCACAGATTCTCAATGAGACATCATTCATTACAAACTCTGCCTAAGAATTAAAGTGTGTCCCTTCAAATCTCCCAGATATTTCCAATCGGATTTGCTACAAGTTTTAAGGTTTGTAGTCCATCTGAAGCGGTTTTTTATTTTACATGATAAAAGTCATGTCAGTTTGTTGCACTGTCAGTCCTAAACTTATTGTCAAATTTTTTTTGTTTTGCTTTACACGATAGATGTGTTTCCCCAACAAGGCTTCTACAGCTGAACTTATTAAGGCCTACAGTTGGACAGACCTAATAAGATAGACATTTCTACAACTGTGCAGCTTTCAGACTTGCAAGTAAAATGCTTAAATGGTAATAAAGTTGACACCGGTCAACAACCTGCGTAATCAAGTTCTCGATTTTTTCAAGGTTTCACTCTTTTTCTAAATAAAAAAAAAAAAAAAGAAAAAAAAAAATCAACCTCAATCAATCCATCATCCATCTTGAATGATGACTGCCTTCCGGCCTGATGTTGTAACAAATTATGAAAGCTTTACACTCTTCCTTTAGTAAATCAGGGCACTTTACCTACCACCCTTTAAAGTCAATACAAAACCTTCCGTCATACTTGCTACTGAATTTCTACAATTTCTTCTTTCTCCTCCTGACTCGCCACTGGAATAACCTGCCAGTGACCCATCCGTGAACTGATCTACGTTTACAAATCACCTGCAGCCACAAGCTGAGCTTCAGTGATATGAAATGTGATTTCATGAGGTTCAGCAGTATCCTTAGGCTCTCCTGTTTATAAAAGCCACATCTAGTGATCCAATCTAAAAATGTTAACTTTGTCATGTACTGCAGGCATTTGTTTTTATGGTGAACACAGCACATTTCAGTATTATTTTTGCTATTTTCTTTTGGCGAGGTTTATCCATGTAAAAAGCACTAACTTTTCTCCCCTTCAAGCAGAGGGTACAAGTGCTCATCCACAACAGTACTGGGAATTTCAAGTTTCCACAATGGTAAGACCATTCTACTGCAGAATTTGTACTACACACCCCTTTGTGACAACAGATGATTTCATAGCAAATGAAGATACCTTCAGCCAAGCTCTACAGAGACCCTGACACAACGTTTACAAAACCCATACAGAAACAGTATTCTACTAAAACAGAAATAATGAAGTCACTGCAGTAAGTTCCTCTCTCAAAGAATTTCATTTAATTAGTGCAAACACATTGGCTCAGGGGCACATCTGGCACAGAAGACAACAGCCAGTCTGAAGTTTTGCTTTTCAAAGAATCTGCTTATGCCCATTCCACATGACTCTGTGAAAGACAGCAAACTTACACTGTACATTCAGAGCATATGGAAGATTGCTATTGACTTATTTCCAATTAGATTATTGTGGCATTAGACAACATGCCTCAAATTCAAACAACCCTATAACTCAGAACAAAGACATTCAGGTGACTCAAAAATGCAGAAAATTTCACAAAAATATTAAGACCAAGTTGCCAAAATATCATACTGAAATTTGAAAAGTCTGAATCATTAAAAAATAGTTTATTTTGCCAACTTAAAAAAATTCAGTATCATAACATTGACTAGCAGATGGTTCAAGTGAGTAAGATTTAAAACTTGTTTCCTTTTTTTTATTATTATGCTTATTCTCTACAATGAATGAACCAATTGGTAAAAACGGATTCCTCCACTTTTTAAAAAAAAAAAAAAGTTTTTTAGGCAAAAGTTGTAGAGAAATCTTTGTAAACATTTACAGAGGCAGATTTTTTTTTTAAGTTTCTCAGTTAGTTACTCCACCTTTCATCATGTTTTTCAGCACTTCAAACTTCTCATCCTGGGTATGGGATACTCCTAGGTTCTTCATATTAAAGTATTCCTTATAAAACAAGTTTAAAACTTCATGGCCAACAGGCTAGTATTGATTGATTACTTTCCTTTTAAACACTGTAAGTCTATATTCCAGAAATACTGGGAAAAGATTTTCCATCAATATACTACTGTTTGCATATCTTTCAAAGAATTCTAACAACAATCTTCTAGCTTTATTTCTGTACACATCTTACATGAGCAAAACTGCAGATAAGATGAAATGATTGTGCAGGGTGACAGAAATGCAGGCAGCTGACAGGCCAACATGACTTGTGGGAAATGGGAACAAAAGAGAGAGAGAGAGAGAGTGTGTTTGTGTGTGTTTTCCTTTTCTCTCTCATTCTCTCCAACTCCGATTTTAAATAGAACTTGAATTGACAGAAAATAAGAAAAACCCTATGCAGTGGGATCATCAGCTTATAAGCCTCAAACCATGGTACCCTACAATGTCATGCATACTTCCTGACAGGGAACTATTCTTGCAAAAAAAAAAAAAACAAACTGTTCAAGATGAGCTCTGTATGGGATGAGAATTATAAAAAAATATTTAGACTGAATGAGAAATTAGTTCATGAACAGAAGAAAAGTCTGGAGCACACACACAGGAAAAGAAATATTATGTCCACCTTCTTAAAAGTAGTTTGTCACAGGGCCTGCTTATTATGTTGGACAGACCCAACTCAAAGACTACATACTATCTCAAATCTATTTTGCACATACTTTTTGATCTTCAAGATTGCAAATAAACTGAAAGAATCCAATTTACCTTTTTGTCTGCAGGTAATATGAAAAACTGCATGTAAAATGCATGAGCTTCTGTATCCTCTTCTACTGAAGCATCAACTAAAGAAACACTTTAGTAGTAACAGTAATTGTTGCACTAATGACAACCTAAGAATATGGAAAGAGTCAAGTACAAAACCTTCATAATGTAGACCAGGAACAAGTCGTTCAAAAAACAACAAAGCAGAATATGGGAAAACAGAGAACAAAATACAACAGTCATAGTTAAATAAAAAGCAAAGTGGTCCAAATGGAAAAGCATTTTCCAGAATATGTCTTACTAATTATGACCATAAAACAGTCAATAAATATTAGTAAGCTGGATCTTTTCACTAAGCAAAAATCAAACTCTACCCTTGATTTTCAGGGACTGGCGAAGAAAAAGGAGAAAGTCCCTTAATCAGTATTTCAGTCTATACACAAAATAATCGAACACAAAAGTGGTTTAACCTGTCAAAGTACTTTAAGAACACAGGAAAACCTGGGAATGAGAAAGGGGGGAGAGGTGGGCAATCCCTATCTTCCAGAATAAACAAGAAAACATATGCAGAACAAACTCCTAACTGTTGGGAAGTCATGCACCAAATAATGTATATTTGCAATACTCATTACTTGCATACAACATGTGATCGACTTCAATAACGATGATAATATTTTAAAAATCTCTTTTTGTCAGAAGTAGATAACATATGCATTACTTTCCAAGAAGTGTTAAGGCTTTAAGATTAAGCAATACACAAGTGGAGTATACAAAATATATACAATGCACAAAACTACCATCCCTTTAACTTTTGACTGGAACTAAATTTAAGTTATGAATTACTCAAAATAAGTCTAAAACTGGGTGGTGAAGATATACAAATATGACCACAGAAAAAAACTTTACACAGGGCTCAGTACTTAAGACAGCATGATGCTTCCCTTTCTTAACACTGATTTTGATGATATGTGCAACATTCGTGAGGGTCAAGTGACAATACTTTATTGTTTATGTAGTGCCTCAGGCATTTGGAATATTTGCGGGTGATGGTCTGTTCATCAGACCCCTTGAGATACCAATAAACTGAAAGCACACAAAGCCAACTATTGATTAATAGTTGAACATGGCGTCTTTCTTAACACTGACTTTACTCGGGTTTTTTGGTCAGCTTACTTACTTTACGCAGCAAAACAGGAGCCGTTCCTACTAATTAACACGGCGGGAGACAGCTCTTCAAGGGTAGAGGGAGATGTTTGTAAACCAGCGTGAAAACAGACCCCTCACGGGGGGGATCGGCGGGATGGCAGGACTTTTACTACAGCGCAAACACGTGGGGCGGGGGCGGACAAACGGAGGGCACATCCCCGCGGCGCGGGCACGGCGGGCGATGGCGGCCAGCGATGGCGGCCCCGCCCCTCCGGGCCTTCCCGCCGGAACGGGACGGAACAGCCCTACCCGCCCCTCGGGCCCGACCTAATAACATTTAGGAGAGTCTTCTATGAAATAATCAAATTATTATATTTTCAAAAGTAGAACTTTTGATTACCCAAGATAATTTAGGCATTTGTAGTGACATGTTGTTATGAAAGCAGAAGAGTTTGTATCAGAGAAAA
>JAOXNO010000063.1:14179351-14191529 GCA_028565335.1 Limnodromus scolopaceus | reverse complement strand
GGGCCGGGCCGGGCGGTGCAGCGGCGGAGGCCGCCCGCCGGCAGCGGCCACCGCTCCCCCCCGCCAGGGGCGGGCTCTGGGCCGTACCTCACGGGCTCTGCGGTCATGTCTCCGCTGCCGCTGCTCGGTGCGGCCGGCCGGGCCGGAACCGGGCTCAGGTGCTGGAAGGAGACAAAGCCGTTATTGCCACCACCGCAAGCTCCGCCGCCATCTTATCGGAGGGAGGCTGAGGGAGACCTGCCTCCTGCCGCCTTCCTCCTTCGCCGACTCCCATTGGCTCCTCGCCGCCCCCAGCGATTTTCTAATTGGGCGGCTCCGACGGGGCCTGTTGCTAGGGTCGTTCACGTCACCGTCCTAACCTTCCCCGCTCCGATTGGCTGGCGGGAGGGTTACGTCACCGGCAGGGGCCTGACGTCACACACCAAGTCCCGTGACATCATTTCAAAACAAAGTGTATTGACGACTTTGCCCAGCAGGGGGCTCCTGCCCACGTGTGTCCCCACGGCCTCGGCCATGGCGGCGGGAGCCAAGCGCACGGTCGGGTCTCACCCCGTCCCCACCTCCCTCCTCAGAGGACTCCAGCTTTGGGCGATCCAACAGAGATCGAACCTGGGTTCAACATCATCAGGCAAATCACGGCATTTAAATACACCCACCCTAGTAGCACAGCGATGCCGGCCAAACGCTAACACCAGGCCGGGAATGACCCTAAGCCTCCACGGGGATAAGTAGTATTTTCACACTTGGGCACATACAAGCTTACACATCGCAGGAAAACGCTACAAACTGGTCTAAACAGAATTTGCTTCAGAATTTTACCCAAGAACTGCATCCTGTATTTGCTGAATTTTAGTAATACCAAACAGCAGACTTAACAGCGGCTTTGTTAACAAATACTATCTCATGGTTAATGCTACACTTTTAAAAGACCAAAGCATCACCTGCTTTCTAACTAAATTTTAGAAGGAAAAAAAAAAAAAAAAATCTGTTAACTGACTGCTACTAATTGCATTAAGAATTTCAAAAGGCCATTTATTCTTTTGCCACCAAACAAAGGAATTAAACCGGAAGCATCACCTATTCTTAGCTCCGCATCAGTAGTCCAATTGTATGATTAAAATAAGAAAATATTTATTTTACTCTTCAAGGCATTTAGTCTGCTTTAGAGACTAATATCCTTCTGATTTAGAATAACTACACATATTACAGAGTAAAAGTAATAAGTATATTTTTTTTTTATTTCCTTGGAAGATGGAAGAAGGTATTTGAAAGCAGTTTAAAAGCCCAAATTTAATTGTCTCCAACTCATAACTTTAGATACAAGTTGCACATGAAAAAGAAATTCTTTTGGGAGAAAAAGTCAAAATAATGGAAGAAGGGAAAGGTTCCCATCTCCCAACAGTTAGTCCAGAAGACAAACCCTGATACTGTCATGAGGCTGTCAATAAACAGATTGTAGAAGCACACCAAAATATGCGTATGGAGGGACGGTGCGTGCATTCGTAGAGAAACACTCTGCACATCCAACACACCGACAGGTTGGCTTCCCCTGCACACAGGACCCCTTTCCCCAGCACTCTACTAATAGACACTGCTACCCGCTCCAATAAATATACCTGGAAGAATGAGGATTCCAAGCTTGGTTTGCAGGACAACCCAAGGGCTGCTCTAGAGTCTCATTGCACTGATTTTTATTTTTTTTTTCATAATGATAGTAATTAGTTTTCTTAAGTAGATATTAGCCTACTTTTAAGGAAAATGGCTGAAAGACATGTATAGCTATCAATTGACAAGAGACTATTTTAATAACTTTGTGCGCTCCTGACCTAGAAATACAAACTACATATACATCTTTTTCATATTATTGTCTGTGATAAAAGTAGCACAATTAATCCAGAACAATAAAACACTATGCTTAAATTAATTTTATAGGAATGGTCAAGATCTGAGCTTTTAAATGGAACAGATTCTGTGCAATGAAACCCATTCTCTATTTGTCAGACAAAAAGCATGATAAAAACTGAAAACAGATGACTGTTACTCAAGAGCCTGGGTTTGTTCTTTGTTTTGCTGTTACTCTATTCCCCTTAATAAAGCTCAAACTGATGGTGTCCAATCAGTTGCACAGTGGCTTGTATTTGATAATTAAACCTTTTCAGCATGAGAAAGCAGTAAACAACAAGGTCCAATAAAGAAACAAAGTGCCAGTACTTTTCCAAATCTTTTGTGAGAACTAATTTTTCATAGCAAATAAAAGCATTTTGAAACTTTGTTAAAAAAAAAAAATCTGATTTTGGCATAAGTGATTATCTGTTATCAACTGGATAAATTTTAAAACACACTATCAGAAGCCATTGCTAATACGTCATAAAGGAACACTACAGAGCATTCTTTTCTCACAATGAAGTTTGGCTACAAGATGCCATGATCTAGCATAATCTAATGTCATAGACAGCATATCCAAACAAGCGTAAGCTTTTCAGGTATCTGATTTTCTTTAGATGTTCCAAGTATTTTAGAAGGTAAGCAACTGACTTTCTTCAGTAATTCCAAAACTTCTACTTTGTCAGAATGAAGACTAGGAATAAAGAGTCATTGTTATGCTTACTTTTACACTTTTTTTAACAAGGCTCGGAATAAACCTTGCATTAGTTTAGTTTGATGTCCAATAGTTGTGACCACAAAAGCATCTACATTTTTCTAAAGCCTCTCAGCAGCCATCATCTCATCATATTCCCCAGACCCTGACAGCTACCCCATTGCCTTCCAAAAGGTTTCACTTGTTCTTACCCTCATGTCTGAACGTGTAGCTCAATCAGGCGATTGCATATGTACACTCAGCCACACAGACATCACCAGCCACGGGATTAATTAAGGTTATTTGCATGGGCACAAAGCCATACAAAGCAGATGCAGAGCTGAGCCCATTCTCCATCTTGTTGAAGGACTGAGCAAGCAGTTCTGCCCCTGAAGAGCATGTGCTTCTAAAGCTTCTTGGTTAAAGGCTTAACTGCAGGAATGACCACTAGGCACCATCACTAAGAAACACATTCTGTGCTGAACATTAGAATGGTTTGAAGACAGGAGCTTCCAGTAAACTGGAGATAACACAAAACATTACCTAGATGAATCCAATTAGATTGACTGTCTTGCTTTGGGCTAAGCCCAGAAAGCTCCATGAATTATTCCTAGCTATTATCCCAAAAATAATTTTTAAATACACCACAGCCCCTTCTCAACAGCAGAAAAAGCAATAATCTTTGAGGCCAGCTACATTAACAAAACCACAGAGTCCATTTTCAGCTACAGAAAATACCATTTCCTCCTTTTATTACACTAAGTGTTCTCTAAGAGTTGAGCTTTTATAGTACTTCTGAGCTGTTTAATGACTCACTTTCTAACAGAGATGGCCTCACCAGATTCCCAGTTTTAGCATACCAGTTCTCAAATGCATTGCCTCTTCCACCTTTGTTCTACTGGTCCAGAACTGTATTTTACTAACTACTTAGTGAGATGCATGTGCTGATGGTCCCGAAGAGTCACTTTGGGTACCAATTATAGCTGGCCATTACCTCTCAAGTGCTGCACAAGTCAAATCTTTCTAGAATCGCATCCTCTCTAAATCTGCTACAGGTCCTTGCAAGCACTCAATCTTCCTTTGCTTCACTATCACACTTGTTCCTTTCTCCATGCACTGCCATTTCAGCCTAGAGAGCAGACAAACTGTTGGAAAAAGTAAGCATTATTTTCATTTCACATGTCAGCATGGAAAAAGAGGAAAATCCCAAACTCTTAACATCTATACCACCTTAAGTGGAAAGCCAACATACCTTCACGATCTATCAGCATGATGTGCAACTGTTTAAAGTTGGTCAATATATTATTAGATGCTTTTTAGAGGGATAAAATAAAAGATGCACCATGTCAGAAAAATTAGAAACAAGTCTGAAAGTTTAAGAAAAGACATTTACTACTTTAGAACAAGATTGTAAGCCGGTTTTACCTGCATTGCTAATGACAAGGACAACTAACCTAAAAGTTTTTTGGAAGTATTGTACCAAGAGGGCAGGAAAATAAGCAACAGGTACAGCAGTCCAGAGTTGTTCCCGGCAAATCTATGGTGTTAGCTAGATTCCACCTCCAGAAACACTATTTAGTGGACCCATCTAGGACTCCAGGAAGCCAAGACTTTCACCTCAGGACAGCTGTCAAAGACAAGTAAAAACCATGCAATCTTCATGCTATTAGTTGGTTACACAAGAAGACCTCTAGTATCGACATTTTGGGCTGTAATTTCCCACATAAACACAGATATGCTATTAACCCAGTCTACTCAGCTGTACTCAGGTTATTTACTTTATACAGACATTTTTATTAACACATTGAAGCAATAGTGGAGGAAGAGAGGTTTGTTTATTTTGCTTCATGTTAAAGTTCAAAAGACACAGGAGCATGGATTAGACTAAAAAATTTTATTGAAGCTTGTCCAAAATCCAGTCAGGCACACAATTTGTCCATTCCACTAAGGCTTGTCATTCTGTATGGCATAGAAAAATGAAACTCCACAAGTTGAAACATCAAACAAGTAAATTAGTGAAGTTAAGGCACTTGAGATATGTGTTAATTTAGCAAAATTGCATAAGAATAACATTCTACTTTGAATGATACAGTCCTTTCTGAGATTCAATCTATAGCATCCAAATTCTATAAGCCCTTGAGACAGGGGAAAGGCAGAAGCAGGAGACAAAAGTCTCATGATATTTTCCTCTGACTAGTAACCTCCAAGGCTGCCACAGCCTATGGAAGGAAATATCACGGAATCATGCTGCAGATTTCCTGTAGTACAGATGTTGAACTACACACCAGTTTGGATCGAGGGACAATGTTTTCCACTCATGAATCTTTAAGGCGAAGTATCTTTGTGAGATGAGAGAACAAAAGGCACACACATTCAATTGCAAGGCTAACAAATCTTTCCTGGGCTAACAGTATTTTTCCTGGGATTAGGTATCTCTGCCCATTCCCATATCCTCCTCCAGAATAAAAACTTGGAGAAAATAAACGGAGAATGCAAGAACTTACGTAGTACCCAAAAATCTGATACTTATTGGTTTGTCAGGGCTTTGAACAGTAACTTGAAAGCCAGTTGGCGACCTTTAATTCACGTTACAGATAGCTAGTTACCTTTGCAGTTTTGGTTTGTGGTTTTGAGAGTGTGTTGGTCAGTATATTTTTTTTTTTGGCTCTGAGTGAACACTTAAATGTTGCAATTTCAGCATTTGGCAAAGAAAATTTTTAATGAATAATCGAATTAATAACTCTGTTCTACCTGTCGAAAATTTTCCCTTCATCTGTGAAACAACCTCTGGCATCATATAGCAGTTAAGTACTCTTCTCAAAAACAAGATACAGCTCTAGGATATGCACATTCCACACTGGAATTCAGAGTATGCTCCAAGGGTTGCACACAGACAGAAGGAGAAGATTTCCAAGTACACAAAGATGTTTTCTCAACCATGAAAAGGTATGACAGAGAAGCTATTGTCACCTGCTGTGCACAAACAGGAAATAAAGTGATAAATATTTGAGGGGAAAAGAAACATAAGGAAAACAGATTATCCAATTGAATTTAAAGTACTGTTTCTAGTTAGTCTACAGAAATGTAGTTCTAAGCATTAAGTTCTGAATTTCACTAGAAGTAGAGTTGTTTAAGAAGATGTAAAGCTTATGAAAAAGAGATTGCATCTTAATACTCCGTCTCCTTCAGAGCAAATTGCTTGTTATATTTAAGGCACTACATGTCGTCTTTGGTTCAGTGTTTAACTATCTCATTCAGTGTAAAGAGAGGTAGCACGAACCACACGTATTTAGCTCTTCCATTCCATTCCACGCCATTTCAGAGTCGCCATCTTTCTGATGTTACAGATTCTGGAATCCTTTAACTCATTAGGAAACTGCAGGTACAAAATAACAAACATTCTTATTAATTTTATAAGAAGCAAAATGTGTGCAACGTTCCACTTAGCTTTCATATATGCTGAGAAAATCAGAATGAGAAACTGGGCCTAATGCAACTACAATGTAAGCAGCTGCGTGGAAGTCGCTTAAAAGCAAGTCTTCTAGTAACTCAAAAGCCAATACAACCACATCTTACTTACAAAGTTAACAGAAGCATGTAAGACCATTGCATAGACCAGAATAAAAGTGGACCAGTAATTACACAGGGAATAAGTTCAGCTCTCTTCAGGTCTTGAGAAAAGTGTTCATGAAATAACAAGTTTTATTGTTTAGATGTTTTTTAAAAAGAACTGACTTTTCATAGGAAGGGGATAATATTTGCCTGTGGGATTAGCCTTTCAGAAAATTAAACTCATTGCAGAAGCTGAGATGGTTACAAGCTGGTCCCTCAACATGTATTTATTCCTTTAAAATGCGTAAAACCTAATAAAACCACACAAGATATACATATATGATCAGTATAGGTGAGTCATCAATTAGTAGTGTTACAACTCTTTACACAAGCTATCACAAAATGTACACAGCTTTAAAGCATCAGCCATCCTCCTTGTTCCCACAAATAAGGATTAATAATCAAGATGCATGAGTATGGAGGAAAAGTAAAGGGAAAAAACAGACATTTGTTTTCAGTATAAATTGGCTGAGATGAAAATATGAAAATATTATAAAATAGAAATATTTTATAATATGTCATGGCATGAAAAGGAGAGCACCAGAATCTTTCCTTTGGCCAGACTGAAAAATCATAATATCCACCAAATACCATTATTTCTGGTGATTATATTGACCAACATTGCCACTGGCTGAGAAGCAAGCGGAGCATTTTTAAAGGAGTATTTCCCACCAAGTTAGATTTCAGAAATAGGTCCTTTGCCTATCTCTCCATTCTGGTTTAAACTAATATTACCAGACAAGGAAATAGCTGTCAGCAGGAACAGATTTGTTCACAAGCATACAGTCCAGAATAACAAAACCCCTAAACCTTCTAGTATCGCTGGCAAGCTTTAAGCCCCTCCTTTGTATTTACCTACTTGCTTCAAAAAAGTCTGTGGTGTTGTACCTGTATTGCAAAGCACAGGAAAACAATGACAGAAGCAGCAAAGACAACATACCTGTATGGGTAGCCATGGTATTTGGATCTGAAGACAGACAGCAACCAGCTGAAGAACAGCACCACCAAGCCAATACCAGCAATACACATGACTGAAAGAGATGCAAAGTAAGATTCTGGTAATGAGACAGCTCTCCCCAAAAACACCACAGTGACTGGGGGTTTCAAGTGCATTCTGTAGTATTTACAGATTAGGTCAGATGACACCTCTATTAGAGTCACTGAAAAGAAATAAATAACACCAATTTTCTTTCAAATTCCTAGTGTAAATCAATTTTATACCACTGCTTTAAGAGAAAGCAAGTCCTTTCTTCTCTCCCTTACTAGCAAAATGCTGCAAAACATCTTTGTATCTCCTCAATTCCCAAAAGGGCTTTGACTTTATCTTGCAGTTTGCTAAGCAACTCCAAATGTTACCAAAAAGCCAAATGATTCACTTCTGCTTAGAGGCGGGAAGTGTACAAAAAACAACAGGGCAAAAGCATTTCTATTTAATGTGTATGAAAAATCTTTACTGAAATTGGCTTCTCTTAGAATGAAAAGTATTAGTACTTACTTTTTCTTTTCCCCACATCCATGTCAGAAGTAGCAGCTTCGTGGAGGAGCACCATTCCTAAAGTAACACCACCATCTACGAACACTGTTTAAGGCTAAATCAACAAAATACAATGACTCAATATACTCATTTCTAATCTCGTAAATTCAGCTCCCACACCATACCTGGGTCACTAAAACTCATTGGAAAAATTAAAGATTTCCCAGCCAAACCAGCAACCATGGAGGGCTAAGGGGGGAAGCAAATGAAATGTATTAATAATGTCAACTTTTAAGAGACAATAAATACAAAGTTTTAATATAAACTGGAAAATATAGTAGATCTTGACACAAAAATAAAACCACTTATTTATTATCTCAGCTTCTCATGAAACAGCATTCCTTCCCAGAGAGCTTGGTCCACTCCTACTACTGTTCTACTCCACTGGCAAATCCCAAAAGGAATTAAAATTTTACATTATGCTCAGCTAACAGAATGAATAAGATGCATGCAATATTTAATCTACAGGTTCTCTTTGAAGTAGCAATATTTCAGTCTTTTCTAATTCTTCAATTAAAAAAAATATTAAAGCTTATGAAATTAAGGAAGCACAGACAACTTTAGAAGCCTGATATTTGCAAAAAGTGAATCCTAGCAAAGCAAAATAGTGCATCCATTTCACTATATTCAGTCCCAATCCTCCTGAAAGGAGAAATACTTAGCATTGACTACAATGGGACCATTAAGATGTGCTGAAGGTAGACCGCAAGAGAACGACTTCAACCTCCAGGAACCTCACCAACTCCTACCATTTTAAATGTCTCCAGCAACTTGGAGACTGGGTCCATAACGTGATTCATTGCAATAACACAAATAAACATCAATAAAAAGTTTCTAGGTTGAATTTGACAGAGCGCATCAGAAGCACAGCAATAATTTTAAAAAGATCAGAAGTTCCCCTCCAAATGGATGTTTTAAGTTTAAAAAAAAAATCTTTTATAATGAATACACAGCAAGAGAGTAGTTTAACACCACCATATTTAAACATCAATTGCTTACTTTATATTATTTTATTACAAATTCCCAGTGCGTCACTTGCTGAAATTTGGATTTTGAATACATAAAACAAGAAGAGAAAAGGGGGAAATTAGCAGAAGTCACTCTGTTAAAGAACAGAGTTGCAACAGAGAGACTTGTTAATCATTGTCAAACAGCGAAGAGGACAGGCACTTTGAATGAAGTTTTGAAATAACGTGCCTGAAGTAAGTTGCTATTCTGCCATACTTGTGTACTATAAAACATAAACAAATCGGGACTATGAAGTTGCAAGAAAAAAAAAGACAGTATTAAATAAAAAATCCTGCATAAAAAGATAAAAGAATACACAGACTGCCTCAGGTGACAAGGCAAGAAAGAAAAGCTTGAGTCAGAGATGACTGAAGTTGCAGATGATGGGTCAAAACCATATATGTGGGAACAGAAAAAAAACCTGAATTTTTAGAGTATTCTTATGACTCCAAAGAAACATTTTTATACAACTGAGAAAAGTAGAAGCTCTCAACCTGCAAGTTTTTGCTTGCCTTTCTCAATGATATAATACTGGCATGGAAAAATCCTGAATAGTTAGCATGAATGACTGGTAAGATTAAAAGTGAAGAAGGTAAGCAAAGAAATAAGAAAGATCAGTAATAGAGGAAGGAATTTAACAACAGAGCAACAACTAAGTCAGATTGAAAAGATAAGAGACATGCACAGGGGAACGGGGGTTATCCTGAGGAATCTTATGATTCCACAAAGATCCACATCTTTAACGCAGTATTCATTTCAGTCATTCAGCAAGGAAAAGGTGGTGAAAAAGCAGTAAACATTCTTCTGTTCAAGTTAAAGCTCACCAGCATAGGAAAAGCATAGCTGTGGACACAGAAAGGCTCTACAAGCTGCTGCATCAGTACGGTGTGACAGCTACAAGCCTGACAAAGTAGTCTCATGGAGAAGGCAGCAGCTTAAGCTAACAAAAGTTGTCACTGACCACATGCTTCTCAGAAGGAAGGATACTAAACAGAAGAACAATGTGCGTTTCTGCCACAAATTGGGCTTGGCTGCTTCCATGGATATAGTTCTGTAAGAGACAAAGCGTAATTGAATTTAGAAGAGACTGAAGTCAACTTTGACGCGATTACCAACATTTATAGAGCTTGGAACTGTGTTTTGCACTGTCCCTTTCAGAAGACAGAACGGAAGTTGGAAGACAAACGATTTCACCTATTGACTGTTGATTTTGAGGGGGAGCTGTGTCAGCATCAAAACTCCTTCTTCTATTAACATGCACAATCAGCATAAAGTATCGTTCAGGTTATAGTAAGTACAAGTGCAGCTACAACCTTCATGCTCCAGATTCCCTATTCAGCAGGACAAAATACCATAATTATGCCCTCCTGAACCCACCATGATCCAAGTCCGATCCATTCCCCGACTCAGATTCTTAGGTTACATACGTTGCTCCTCTGCATGAGCCCTACTCACTTGGCTCCAGAACCAAGCATTTAAGTCTTTTTCATGGCATACTATGAAAAGGAACATCACTACCAATACAATTGAAGCTTTATTCTTCAGTCTCAGAAAGGCCTTGGAATAACGTAAACAGAAGAAACTAAAAGAAGTGTTTTCAAGCAAATGTTTAAAATATGAGAACTTCCTCTCAGTAAGGTGGCTTAGTTTTATTTACATTAATAGTAACCAACTGGGTTAACAGAAAATTTGAAAATTGTGCAAGAATACCATTTTTTAGTCCCTTATGGGAAGCTCTACATCACTATGGTTTTGATGTAATTTCTAAGTAGGAAAAAACGAAGTTTGATAAGCAGATTCACATTTTTATGTAAAAATAGAGGGCCTGACCCACCTAACCAGGCACGAAAGGACATTTCACCAAATTAATTCCGTCCTGAGAAAAATTCATTAAAAAAGCCAATATGTGATGTGCAAGGACCTCAAGAGATGCAATACTCACGGTACACTGTAAAAGTAGTCAGAACGTACCTCATTCTATATTATGTACAGAGCAGTACATTTCAAGTGATGTTCAAATTGATTTTTTCCCAAGAATGAGATTTCGTAAGTGTCAGGTCACTAGACATTAATTTACCTGAAGAATCTCAAAGAAAGATGTTTTTTTTATATGGGGGTATGAACTAAAAACACCAAGTTAAAGATGAACTTCCCAGGCTCAGTAATAGGACTGCTTAGCACATAACACTCAACATAAACACCTTGATTTTGCTGTTAGCAATTTAGAACTATCATGTCTCTTCATCACTAGAGATACAATATATGTACAAGACAGAGGAAAGCAAATGTCACAGGTAAATAAATACTGAAAAGAAAACATGAAAACAAATAGGAATGGTTAAAAGACACATAGAAGATTAGAGAAATGGAAGAGATCAAGTAATTTAAAATAATCTAACCTCAGGACCTAAGCAAACTGCATTGTCATTATGCTTCCTCCAAAACGTATCACCTTTTCCCCTTTTACATTTTTGAGAGATGGGGAACAACAAGAACAAGAGGAAGGCTGAAAGAAATGCTCACCTTAGGTTCTGAAACAAGAGGGAATCCCATCCCTCCCCCCAAAGCAAATAGTTTTGGTTACTCTGTATGTTGTCCTAGAGCATTATTTTAGTACCTTCCTAGCTTTCTATGATCACTCGAATAATCAAAGTTTCCACACACAAAAAGACCTTGAACTCTCTAGACATTAACACAACAGAAATAAAGTCCAAGGTACCACTTCGGAACCAAGATGACCTGGTTCCAGCAGAGTACTATCCATAGGACTGCAATCTAATGCTTTACTGCATGGAAAGCACTTTGATTTATTATCTAGCAGTGTGTCCAGTTTCATGTTAGGAACTGCTCAATCTTAATCTCTCTTGTCTGACTAAGAATCACATTTCTTAGTCTACCTCTTAAAAGCTTATTACTGAGCACAGAAAGTAATACACCTAAAAAACCCCTATGCAACATTTGCCCTTACTCTTAGAACATCACAGAATTAACCAATCATTGAACACACAGGAATGACCTTCCTATCAAACTGGAATTCTAGGTAATGGTTATCACACAGCAATCACACAGAGTACTTTGTTTTGGATTAAGATCAGTAATTTGTGTAGTAAAGCACAAGTTTGCAAGTTTCTTCTTTTATTTAAGCCAAGAAAAGGGTAAAGCTAATTGGAAGAAAATCTAAATCTTGACTGGAGCCCTAACACTCATGCTTCACACAAAACAAAACTCCTCTTTTACAGGCATATTTTTAAGATAAGACAGATTATCTCTCAACTAATCAACAGCTCTCTAATTTGCCTTGCTCACTGCAGGAGAGGTTAGGCTCACTGACTCACAGAAAAAGCAGCCAAGAATAGAATTTGCACTTGTCCTGGTTTGGGCAACACAAGACTAATTTATCTCCTAATGGTTGGGAAAACTGCACTTTTAGAAGACTCTAGTGTCTG
>JAOXNO010000063.1:14148292-14173035 GCA_028565335.1 Limnodromus scolopaceus | reverse complement strand
CTGGCTCCCGGGACCTCGCTGCAATTTCTATGTGCGCTAAAATGTCTGGCTGAAGCTCTTCTGTCCTTGTATCAATTAAAATTCCCTCAGGGCGGGGGAAAAAAAAAAGTGGTGTCAGAAGTGGGATTCGAACCCACGCCTCCATACGGAGACCAGAACACCCAATCCGCTGCGGGAAGGCACGGAACGCCTTGAGTCTGGCGCCTTAGACCACTCGGCCATCCTGACACTGCGAACACAGCATCCGCCGGGAGCTTCTTAGCGCTTTCTCTACGGCCTCACCTGCCCCACCCCACCCCAGCCTCTGGCAGAGCGCTCCAAACCTGTAGACGGGAGAGGAGCCCCTGTCCCTCTCTCCCGGCTACCGAGCTACCCCCGCTCTCGCTCCGCCGAAACGAGGAGCTGCCTTTCCCCGCCGCTGCGCGGCCCCGTTACCCACAGGGCTCCGCTCGGTAGCGCGGCGCCTCGACCACTTCCGGCGCGGCCATTTTGTTTTTCACCGCTCGCCAAGGGTACCAGCGTCTCGCCGGCGGCTGGGCTGTACTCCGCCTGTCAGCATGTTCCCTGTGGCTAGGGCTGCTCTGAACCTCACCGGTAAGCAAGGAGGGGGTTCTCTGGAATGTAGAAGTGCTGGGGGTGTTTCTCGGGAGCAGGTGGTTTTGTCAAGGGGTCTCCCCACGGTGAGGTGCCTCCCCTGTGAGGACTGTCCCTGAACAGTCGTGAGGGCAGCTGAGGGGCTGCGGGCGACTCTCTCGTTGTCTTTCGTTTGCTGCCTTTTTGTTCTTTCTTTCTTTTTTTTCCTGCCTCTTTTATCTCCTGCTTGCTTTTACTTGAGCTGACCTTGGGGTCCCTTCCTCGGTGCTTTTCATCCTTGATGGTAACTAAAGACACATCCAGGTCTTGTAACCTGAGGTGGTGAGGTGTAGTCAATGAGCCTTCAGACTCAAGGGTAAAATTACCTCTTCAGTGATAGTCTCCTCAGTGCTATAACCCGGCCCTCTCAAATCTGGTCTTCGTTGATGATGGGCTTACCCCGAGGTGCATGCACCTAAAATAAACGAGCTTAGCAGTGTTTATCTTGGTAGATATTCAAGCTTCGTTTTTGTTACAAAAAAAAAAAAAACAACACCAACAAACTTGTGCAACCTCACAGCATGCTAGGCATGCAGTAGATCTTCTCTAGTCTTGTTTGGGTAAATGTGAACCGTTGGCCTGATAGAAGATTATATTTTGTACTGTCTATTTTTATGCACAAATCACTGTCTTACCAAATGCTTTGTACACAATACTAAACAATCCCCGTGTATTGAAGCTGGAGGTTTGATTCTTAACCCTGTCTTCTTAATAGTGTACCTTTCATAGCGTACATTTATAGCGTACATCCATACATTCTGTCATCTGAATATGTCCTTCTATATTTCCTTCTCTATTATTTATCTCATGCGAAGGCCCACAGTTATTTCCATTTCCTTTTTCACCTCCCTCCTCTCCCTTCAAAAATCTTGAAGGAATAAGAAAGGTGTTACCCATAACCACTGTCCTCAACTGCTTAATCTGATGGTGAGCTTCATCCCAAAAATGCTTGTATTACAGATACATACTGACAATATAGGTATTTACATGCAGGAATTTGAAACTTTTAAGTACTAAGAAAAATATTTTATTATAGAAATTGTAATACTTAAAAATGTACTTGAACTTCCACATGGAAGGCCCAAAGAAAACATCTTAATAAAAAAGGTAACTTAGAGAATTTTCTTACTGGAATTAGACTTCAGGAGTAACTTTACATAGAGAGAAATTGGGAGACCTGAAATGACATGCAAGGCTTTCTGTATATCCTGTGTTTTGGAATCACTCCAGAGCTCCAAGTCCAAAAGATTGATTGTTTTTTTCAGCTCTTTGTAAAGTGTTTCACTGCTTACGCTTGCCTCTCCATTGGTGGAAGATGAGGCTTGTGAATGGTTTGAATGTATATTTCAGTTGATTTCTGTACTTCTAATTCTCTTTAACGTTCATTAGCTCGTAGCATTCGGCATACTGCAGTAAGACAAGCTCATCGCAAACATGAGCCTGACTTCCATGATAAATATGGAAACCTGGTACTCCTTGGTGGGGCCGTAGCTTTTACTGCTGTCTGGGGATATGTAAGTCATCCTTTTTTTTCACCACTCTTGTTGTGACTGTAGCTGCAAACTTGAGAGCTAAGTTTCACAAGGGCCTACTTGTTTGAAATAACTTAAGTGGTCAGAATTTAGGAGGTTTTTATTTAAGTCACTAGTAATGTGATAGAGGTGAAAGTTGTGTTAGTTAATATTTTGATGTTGAGTTGTTACACATTTCTGTGTCTATTGCTTGATTTTAAAATGCAGTAGAAACACAAGTGTTCTCTATTTTGGGATCTCTAAGCTGTACAGGTAGAGGTTTTAGCAGAAACATTTATAGATTAAAACAAGTGTGGTGATGGGGTTTTACATTTCAGATTCTTTGTTCAAAAGCGAGATATATTGAAATAGAAAGCAGAAGTATTTAAATACTATCCAATATAAATATATTCCACGTGCTTTATTAGAAGATGACTGAGATATCACATTCTAATGCAAGAAATCTAAACTGAAAGCAATAGACGTAGCCCTCTATCTGAAGGTTTCTTTGATTTTGGCGTCAATAATCTTGATTTTTATCCTCCTACAGGTGTTAACACAAGCTGGAATTGAGTGGGGCTTCTCACCCGTGGGCAGAATCACTCCAAAGGAATGGAGGGAGTAACAGCCTGTGCTTTCAATAAACTGCTCTGAACTTTCACTGAAAAAATCACTATGTAACGGCATTTGTTCTCTGATTACCACTTGTACAGTGGCATTCCTGGTCTAATAAACATACCTAGAAACCTCTCTGCCTCTTCTAGTTTTCCTCAATGCTCCATGTCTGCTGAAGTGTAAGGAATAGTGTAAAAACTCAAACCAGTTGAATCCTACAGCCGGTGTCCCAGCTGTTGCTGTGAGGGTGTGTAACAGACAGACCCAAATCATTGTATCGTCGTCCGTTCAGCCTGACGGGTGTGCTGAAATGAACCTCACCTCCGTTTCCACCGCAGCGTTCACGGCTAATGGCAACGTTTGCGTTTTCCGTTGAGATCCCTTTTTTGTTTTTTGCAGTATTTTTACCCCTGGAATCATCGCAAATGAGTTGCTTCTCCGGGGCCGGTGAGAGCCGGGAAGTTTCCCGACTGAAGCGAGTTTCCGAGCCGCTCCCCGCAGCAGGCGGTGTCCCCGCACGGCCCATCGCCGATGTTGACGGAAACGGGACTTTTCCGCTTCATTTTCGTGTCGCCCGGCCGCCGTCACGTGCCCTGCGGCGCCGCCCCGCTCGTGTCACGTGAGCGGGCGGGGGGAGGTGCGCGCTCCGGCCACGTGACGGCGCGCTCCCGGCGGGGCGGGTCCGTCCGCTCGCGTGGGGCAAAGTGCCAGGCGCCGCCCCGCAGCGGGGAGAGGCCGCTGGAGCCGCCCGCAGCCCCCGGTGAGTGCGGCCCGGGCCGGTGTCACCGCGTCCCGGGAAGCCGGGGGGGAGGGCTGCGGGGAGGTGGTTTGCTCCGCTACGTGTCCCCTTGGCGCGGTGGGAGGGGCATGTCCCGCCGCCTGAGGCGCGGCGGGGAGCGGCCCGCCCCTCAGCGCCCCGCGGGGGTCCGGGCCCGAAGTGAGCAGCTCGAGCGAGGGTCTCCCCGCACCCCGCTGCGGAGGAGCGAGGAAGGGTGGCAAGGCCCCCCCGGCTCCTAAGGGAACCGTGGCGTGGTGGCTCGTCCCTTGGGGGGTGGCGTGGGTCTTCGGGGGGCGAGCAGGGGGTGACTGAGCATTCCGGCAGCAGACAGACAGACAGACAGACCGACCGACCGACCGAACCCCGGACGGTGCTTCCTGCTGGGCCGCCTCCCTCTGCAAACTGCTCCTGCCTTCGGGAATTTTTCCAGCGCTCGGCACACAGCAGTGCGGGAGTCGCACCACCGCGTCTGTGGCTTCTTCCTTGGGATAAAGCCAGTGCCCGCGGGCTGGCCAGCGCCAGGCTGCCCGGGGGAAGCACCGCAGGCTGCGGTGCTGGGGGCACCCGCACCCCAGAGGGGGCTCCTCGTCTCCTTCCTGCTCTGCAGTAAGTGTGGGGGACCTGAGGAGGTACCTCTTCTGCCGCTGGCGGTCCTCAGAGAAAGGCTTGTGATGGATTTGAATGCATAAGTCACTGAGCCTCTTCCCCAGGGCCTCCCCGCTTTTTGTTTGGGTTGTTGGTTTTTTTTTGTTTTTTTTTTTTTCCTAATCTGAGCTGCTTAACTTGTACCTCTGAAACACTAAAATGAGCAAGAGCAAACCCAGCTTAACTGTTGCTTCTCTGTATTATGCATGTTCTGGAAACTGCATGAAATTGTTGTTAGTGAAAAGTTCCTTAAAACCTTTTATACAGTCACCAAAGATTGCATTTGTGTACTTAAACACTCGTTGAATTGTCTTTGTGGATGTAAATAGACCAAAGAGTAATTTTTCTGTTTGGTAATGTGGAAGTTAGTTGTATCTGTGCTGTGTGTAGGTATGTTTTATGTATGTATGCTGTGTGAGCATGAACTATTTGATTAGAAATTGATAATTATAGTGTATTTTATTGTAGAGAAAAGACCTGATTCTTTTTTGTCTTTCCCAAGTGGCGGACTGGGAAAGTAAAAGCTAGCATTACGTTTCATTTACCGTTTTATTCTTCTTACTCACTTGTATAATGTATTCCACAGTGTTCTGCCCTGGTTTTTGAGGCTAAACTCAAGAATAAGGAGCCCCAGTTGGCCTTAGTATGCTCATATAACAAGGGTTTATAAATTATATTCTGTCCTAATATTTGCTATGATTATTTCAGGGGTATATTCACATTCTCCAGAAATCAGACTCTGAGAGGTAGTGGAAGGACACAAACAAGTAAAAGGATTTGCTAAGAATTTGTTTCAAGTATTATAAAACTCTTGTTAGAAGTGAAGTAGAATGGTTTCAAGGTGCACTTTTTTTTTCCCCACCCAGCTTGTATAGAAATAAAGTCCCTTGTAGCAGTTTCCATAGTCTGCTGACCAAGCAAGGCTTGTTAAAATCTTGAGCAACATGAATTACAACCTACTTAGAATATCATATAGCTGTCTGTGGCAGGTATTTATTATAGATGTGCAGTTTTTCCCTCAGTGATTAAGCCTCATATATCTAGTCATACTTGCAAATGTAACTGTTTGCCAATGAGTGTAATAAAACCTTGTTCCTTTGTATTGGATGAGATCTCCTGTAACCCGTTCTCCGACACTTCTGTAAGCCCAAAGGTGAAATGGTACTGCTTCATCCTTTCATGCTGTCCTTTGCTCTTTTTCGTATGTCTTTGCAGAGTTTTAGGACAGGTACCTTTCTTCCATTTAATATAATTCATAATTTATCTTTCTGCTGCCGTAAATAAAGCAAGCTATTGAGTAGGACTCAGCCATTTAGAAATTTATTAAAGTCCAAAGGCTGTAGTTAAATCTGACAGATCCTGTTTCTGACATTTGTGTGATTTTTTTTTTTTTTTTTTTTTTTTTTTTTTTTTTTTTTTTGCCTAGCTTTGACCTCTGAGTTTCAGCAGCTATAAATTAAAGATATATAGAAAACTTTGGTGAAAACTGAAGTCTTGCACTCAGCCAGAGATGCTGTGAGCTTCCCAGCTGAGCATCCTTCTGGTCTTAGAACAGGCGCAAAGCGTGTTTGTGGTGCATGAGGCTTTGTCACACTGTGGTGCCTGGCTTAGCTCGGATACTGGAAGCACAAAAGTGTTTTTAGGGGGTAAGGTGAGAGTCTGGGGTTTTGCCAGTGTTTTAACTTTGCTCACACTGCGCATGTTTTCTTTTTCCTTTTTTTTTTTTTTTTGCTAGTGTGAGGTTGTAAACAACTTAACTTATCAATTCTTATCTTGCTTCAGATATTTTACTTATAAAGACTGCTATAAGCACATCAGAAAGAAATGATTCAGAGAGATGAATTTGAGTTTTTGAGTTTCTCAGTCACCTTGTGCCTGACTGCTGGTTAATTTTCCTTTCTATCAGAAGAAATTGCTGTTGACAGCAGAAATTATTACTTTCTGTTGTTTCATTCACTTAATAGAAACACTAGTTGACTTTCTTTAACAAAATGAAGTGTTTGGATTTGAACTTGTGCACAGGCAACACAAGCATTAAGCCTAAAATAGTACTGGATAAAAACATACAAGGACTTATGACTATCCTCAGTCGTGGTTTTGGTTTTAATTATCCTTTCTGTGCCTCCTGTTCTGCCGCTGAGCGTTGGTCTGTCACACGTAGCCCACTGTGCTTGGCTCTCGCTATTGCAGAGCCACATCATTTCAATGGCTCTGCTACTTCATTGATGGTCTTAATATACAAACAAGGAAGTACTACTGGCTTGTGTACTGAAAGAGAATAGAAAATGGGAGTTTCCAAAGGTATTCAGCAGTAAATAGTATAGTAGGGAATACAGCAAGCTTTTACAAAGTTTGTTCAAAGCCAGGGCGCTCCCTAAGGTGAAGCTGCTTTAGGTGATATTCCAAAACAGCAGTAGTTGGATTGAAGCCTTTTGGTTTCTTGTACTCTAAATTCATAGCTGTCAGATAGACGGGGGAGGGGTGCCATCTGTTTGCGTTGTCAAATCCTAAAATTATTTACAAATTGATGATGAAAGTGTTTTATAGATGGAGCAATGCATTGGTTAAGAATAAAACCATTATTGTTCACTAAACCAGCATGATCCACATCAAGTAGATCGTGTACCTGAAATGCTTGTAAATTCACTTCTATCCAAACCTTACTAGAGGACAGATTGACTCTGTCTGTGATACACTATTGTGTGTCCGTTCAGTTAGTTGGATGTGTCGGGTTGTGCTCACACAACACACTGTAAGTCAAGTACTTTTGGAAACTTTATCCGTACTCAGCCTCGTGGGAGTATTCATTGCTCCTGACTGTGGAGTTACAGTTGTGTCTTTGTGTGCTCTCTACGGACTGAGCATTCCTTGGGGAAGAGCTAAGGTAGTCAGTAAGGATCGTATTTCAATATGATGACATGAAAGCATGTATTTTATTGGGTGGCTTTATAGTGTTTTTAAAAAATATCTTGCACCTCTGAGCGTGCAGATGAGCCTGAGAAGGGACATGCCGTGTGTAGTTTGCTTAAAATACACTCTTCTGCTTTTTTGTAGTTCTCTTGTGTGTCAAGTGACAGTTTTATATTTCTGTAACGTGTGAATATTTACATACAAATGTTTGTGTGTGATTCTAATAACTCAGGTCTTGTAAGAATAGGTGAGAAGTGAGATCTGTAATAACTCTTAGGGTAGACTTCTCTTTTTTCTGTTCTTAGCAGGGATGAGTTACTGTCACTGTTTTCCACTGACTGTAGTGTATTTAAAATCAACTTCTCAGACTATCTTCCATGTTGTTTACATAGTTAAACTTTTTTTTTTCTTTTTTGACCTAGAAATGATAGTTAAATTCTCCCACAAGCTAGTGGCTGACAGAAATTTGTGATGTGTTCCTGGCTCTTCACACAAAATGCAGTTAGATGAAAAATATATTTTTCCTTTATTGGAAGTTTCACTAATTCGGAGGTTTACGCTGTCTTTACTTCTTGTTGATTAAGCTTCAGCATTTAGTTTTGCACATCAGAGTGGGGTTTCTATGATGAAACATCCTTGTATTCTTGCACGCTTTGTAGCATGTCTCAAAGCGAAACCAGAAACTTTCAGACCTTCTGTAACAGGGAAGAGTTCTGAAATGTCACCAAGGAGCAAGCAAATTAATGTTATTAAACATTGTTAATACTTAATGTAATTTAGTTTTCCCAGGTAGGTCCCCAGGGTAAAAAAACAAGTTACATGCATGTTTAACTTTAGCTGTATGGTTAATCATCAAAATTTGTTGTTGCCTCCACTGCAGCCAAACATTAAGCATTTGGCTGTGATCATTTTCCTAGTCACTGACCTCTCTGTCACTGGAAAAAATAATGTGAATTTTCAGAAGGTTAAAAAAGTATCTGGAAATCACTTATTTTCCCCTCTGCTACTTAACAGCTTATGCATTGAACAAAAGAAGTCCTACAAATTAATTTGATTTGGGTTCAATCCATTTTTTCTGTACTTCTTTTTTATGAGCAAAAATAATAATGGCAATCTTCAGAGGAGCAGATATTAGGCTTTCCTAAATGAGATGTGGAAAAAAGTTTGATTTGCTTTCAAGGGCTAATTTCAGTGTCACTTGTTTTTGCCAGCGTAGGATAATATATGACATGTAAATGTAGGAAAACATGATCATCACCTGTGCCGCTGTGACTTACTTGCTGTGCTTTATTGTTCTAGTATTCCAAGACCTATTCATAGGAATAAATATCTAAAGTTCTCCTTCCTGTTCAGCTGTGCTCAGATTTTGATATCTGCTAGAGTTACATGTGGCCAAGTACATCATCTGTTAAATGACTGTTTTGATTGAAATCTTTGTGAAATTTATTTGAAAACAAATGTCTTACTTGTTTTTGGCCAACAGCAATGAGAAGACTTGAGTAGAATTTCACAATGGAGGCAAAATCCATAGTCATCGGTGTGGAGGGGATGACGTGCAATTCCTGTGTTCAAACCATTGAACAGCATGTTGGGAAGATGAACGGTATCCATAACATTAAAGTAAGTAACACTATTGCTCGTTCTTACAAAGCTTTGTTTTTATATGTGAAACCATGATAAAGGATGCACCAAGGGAGGAAAATATGTGGAAAGAGTGTATTCTATATGTTTCGTGGGGAGCTGATGTTAGAAGTGCATTCGTGTATTTCTGGTATAAGAGAAAAACAAGTGATTACTTCCCTGCAGTGGGGGCTAAGTCATTATCTGTTTTTTACTCTTAAATAATTTTCTGCTTTACAATTAATTCAGTATTGTGAACTAATGAGAAAAAAGGCCGGGGGAGGGGGGCAAGAACAGGAAACTTTTAAATAAGATAAAGCAAAAGCCCTAGAACTCACACTGGTGAAAAAAGCAATCTGTCCTTGTCCCTTTTGCTGAATAAATGTCAGTATTTGCTGAGAAGCCTCCAGGTCTTTTCTTTCAAACCAATGATGAGGTCCCTTGCACGGGTTCAAAAGCATTTGTGGGCTTGAGGTGCCCTGTTAATTGTGTGGTAGTTGGCTTGCCATGAAAAATAATGCTGTTCTGTTGTGGTTCATGAAGAGTAGCAGGTAATCCAAGGGACAAAGGAAAGTCTTGTTATCTCCTGCAAGAATTAGAAGTTTCTGTTCTTTTTTACTGTCCAAGAGGAAGTGAGAGAATGAGCAGTAGAACTGTATTCTTGAACTATTAACAGAGCTACTCTGTTTGCCCTTAATCCAGACTTCTTGTTCTGACTTGATTTTAACTTTTTTTTTCCTAACTCAGAGGAGATATTGATATTTTGACAGTATTTTTTCTATCGTGGGCAAAATATTGGACTGTAGAGTATTCTAGGGTGAGTTGATTATTCCTACACAATACATCATTTTACAGGAGTTTTGAAAATGGAAACAAGTTAAAAGCTGGGAGATTCCTATTAGTTTTATGGCCTAACTTGTGCTAGAAAGAACAGTCCCAATAATAGCAGCAACAGAAAATTGTGAAGTTTAATTACTCGGTATCTAGAATTTGAAATCATGCTGTAACATTCTGTAGTGGTTATTTCACTCTAAAGAAAATAATATTTTCCTGGTTTCATCAAAATCATCAAAACATAATTTCTATATAGTGGATACATCTTAGGTTGAACGCTTTCCTTCCCAGAATAGGGTACGCTGTCTTAATTTGGCAGGCATGTGATTGTTACCTCTAGCTGATTTTGAAGGGCCCATACGGTTGGACTCAACCATCTTAAAGGTTTTTTCCAACCTAAATGATTCTACAGTTGTGGTGCACCGTTCTGTACAGAGGCAAATGATGCACTGATTGGTACTCTGCCTGCAGCAGAAGTTCATGTACATGCACTGAGATTCTGGTGAATGACAGCAGTATTTACAAGGCACATAATATTTCATCTTCCTTCAACTTTCATGGAGCTGTAACGTCACAGGAGGCTGTACTTTGACACCAGAACCTTGGATCACCAAGCAGAGTGGTTTAGAAATAGGGATACCACTGTTAACATCTGTGACATGGTATGGTCAGGTAAATCAGTAGGTGTCTGCAAGCATCAAGTCAAATGAAGGCTAAAAGCAACCTGGAAAATAACACCCCCAAATAATCTGGCTTCAGAAGCCTCCTGTTCTCCCTTATTCGAGTTAAAGATGTAATCTTGTCAACCTTGCTTTTTTATTGTTTCACCTAATTTCTGAGAATATACAGGTGACTTGAGATAGGAGGAGAGATTCATACTTTAACTTGGTTGAAGACAATGTGCATCCCATAAGTCTTTTGCATAAGGAATGAAGCAGGTATTTAAAAGGACAGTGCTAAGAGTTTTATATTTAGGTTTAAGGTAAATACCTTATGCCAAAGGTGAATGCTGTTTCTAAAACTACTTTTGGCAAGAAAATATATTACAAAAACTTAGTCTGAGTAGAACAGGACTATAAGAGGTCATATTTAGTAATTATTCTCATTACAGCATCAGAACTTCAATTTAGCTAGATCATTTGTTGCAGAAGAATCTCTGAGAATAACAAAACAAGGTTTTGTTTAGTGATTACAAATTAGGTCAGCAAGGGGAATGAATGTTAGATGGCTAATAGAAACACGCAGAGCTGCATTTTGGTTATTTTGCCTCCAGCTGCAATAAAACCAATAAATGTCCATGTTGCTAGATCTGCTAAGGCCCATAATTGGGACAGAAATGAAGAAAGGTGGTCCTTAAAACGATTTAACTGATCTAATTTAATCATGACTGTGGCCTTTAGGTTATACTTTTGCCCAGAGGAAAGATAGAATTGAATGATAATGCGTTGGCCCTCTGGCAGGCATTGGTTTTCCATTTTGGAAACTGCAATAATTGCATTTGATATATCATCAGTTGGGAGTAAATTACATTTAGGATATTTGTGCCATCTGATGTGAAAGGTTAGTACCAAATCAGGGTGTCTCTGGATCACCAAAATGTACAGAGAGAGGAAAACCAGCTTCTTTAATGTTTGTCATATATCAAATTTCGAAACTGAATTTTGTTCTGAGAGGTCTGATGTCCTGTGTTGCTCATGGCAAGTTTACAGCCTGTGCCCAAGATGCCTAGAAATACCGGAGTCCTTTCACTGCTGCTTAAATCTGTGGGTTTTTTCAAAGAGTGTTCTGTTGCGTCCTTGTAGCCCAAGGGTAATTACTACTAACTGAGAATTGTACCTGTGATTAGAATTTTTTCTGTGGGCTGTTTTGCTTTTGGGATTGGATTGTGTTAGTCATCCTAATTCAAGAGAGTTTGGCTCTGGAAGTTTCATGAAATGTGTTGGTGCTGTCTGGGTGTTGTAGGTCTAAGTGCCCAGACAGACTTCTAAAGGATTCTGAAACCTCCTGGGGGAAGCGGAAAATAATCTGTTCTTTCTAGCCATGTTCTTGCACAGATGAGCAGAAGGTGCTTTATGGTGGTTATAGGTATGGCTTTGCTCTTCAAGGTGAGTAGTGATAAAATTTTACTGCACAAGTATACATACAAGTAAAAGCTATTCCAAGTCTCAAGCAGGATATTAGTTCTCATCTCTTAATACTGCAGTTTGCTAAATTGTTTTTTCTTTTTCCCTTGCAAGGTGTCTCTAGAGGATAAGAATGCAGTCATCATTTATGACTCAAAACTGCAGACTCCAGCAACACTGCAGGAAGCGATATACGACATGGGATTTGAAGCTACGTTAGCTGATGCAAACCCACAACCTGTTTTACCTGACACTATTTTTCTTACTATTCCTACTCAGTCAGCTCTAACATCCAAACAGATTTGCAATATGCTACTAAAGAACAAAGGTATCGTGGATGTTAAAATGTCCTCCGATCAAAAAACTGCAGTGGTGACTTTCATTTCTTCCATTATAAATGGCAAGCAGATCATCCAGATGGTCCCCGGAGTAGATTTAAATATCTCTGCACCAGAGGTAACGCCTGGAACTTGTGAAGATTCCAGCTGGTCTCAAGCAAGTAGTGTTGTGCTGCGCCTGAAGGTAGAGGGGATGACCTGTCATTCCTGCACCAGCACCATTGAGGGGAGGATTGGCAAATTGCAAGGGATTCAGCGTATTAAAGGTAAAACCTTAGTGTATTTTTATATAAATTGAAGTTGACCAAGCTGTTCTGTGATGGTGTTGTGGAGATATCTTGGATTTAGTTTAGACATTTTAGTGTGACACTTATTCTTCTGGTACCAGGTATTTACTTACATGTTTAATTTGGACTAGAAGTGAAAAACGGCACCCAAATTGTGGTGAGGCTGTTGCTGTTACATGTGTGACAGTATTCAGTGGTTGCTTTGGATTTTGGTTGGGAGCCTGGAGTAGTCATGTTCTGTAACTTTATTGCTGGTTAGAGAAATCTCTACTACCAGGTGTCTTTTTTTTTGTACTGTAATTTATATTGGTTTATATTTTGTTCAATTAAAAATTAACATTGGCATATATGTGATTGTATCTAAAAGGCAGGTTATTGGTATAAATAGCTTTGGCATAAACATATTGCCACAGTCCCCTGATAAAAGGATAAATTTAGTAAGAAATAGTAACGCTATTTGTGAAAGTCCTGGGCAAAGAGCAAAAAATTGAGGAAAGGAGTTGAAAATTGTTGTAGTACTAGACAAAAAATGCTTGAAGAACTAAATTGTGTGATATTTACCAAACCAATTAAATCTCTTTTCCATTTCAGTTACATCTCTGAGCATTTAAAGCATTCTTGAAAGCTTTGACAAATGCTCTTGGGGCAACGCGCTGCTCATGCTTAGGGCAGTAATCCACACTTATTTTTATTGATTAATTTTCAGTGTCCCTGGACAATCAGGAAGCTGTTGTTGTTTACCAGCCTCATCTAATTACAGCAGAAGAAATAAAACATCAAATTGAAGTTGCAGGTTTCGCAGCATCTTTCAAAAAGCATCCTAAACCCCTCAAGCTCAGCACCATTGACCTGGAAAGGCTGAGGAACCCTCAGACCAAGGACTCTGAGACAGCACTGAAGGAAATCTCCAATGTGAATGATACAAAGACAGTTGTCTTAAGAATTGATGGCATGCACTGCAGTTCGTGTGTCCTCAATATTCAGAGTACCATATCAGCACTCCCATCAGTAACAAGTATAGTTGTTTCATTAGAGAAGAAGTCTGCTATTATAAACTATAACCCAAACTTAATTAGCATAGAGGTACTGAGAAAAGCCATAGAGGCAGTGTCTCCAGAGACATTTAAAGTCAGCCTTCCTGACAAATATGAAAATATAGCGCTTTTCCCCACTCTGGCATCTCCGCTGAAGTCTCCTCATCCAGCTTTGAAGGACACCAGCCAGCCACTTACTCAAGTTGTTGTGATAAATATTGAAGGAATGACTTGCAACTCTTGTGTGCAGTCCATTGAGAGAGTCATATCCCAAAAGGCAGGTGTAAAATCTATCCATGTCTCTCTCTCAAATCGTAATGGGACTATTGAATATGACCCTCTGCAAACGTGCCCAGAAGACCTGCGATCCTCAATAGAGGATATGGGATTTGATGCATCTTTATCAGGTAATGACATATTAAACTTCTAAATTTAAAAGGATTGTGCAGTTCTGTTTAGGATTTGGTACCACCCAAGATGAAATTTGGCAGTTGATTTATATGTTGTGCTTGCCAAGAGAAGCTTTATATCTGCATTGTCAATGAAATAATTAAATATATGTACCTTTCCTTTAATACATCAGATTTATTAAAAGTGATTGAGATATCTGCAGGTGTAAATACATCAGATAAATAGTGATGTTCGAATGGCGCTCTAGTTTGCTACTGTATAATATTCACGGCATGAATATGGAATCGGAGCTTTGCTAGCTGCAAAGACTACTAGGGATTGCTGTGCTGAAGTTTCTGTAATAGCAAGTTATCAAAGACTTGGCTCCTGTGGAGTAACTAGTGAAGGGATATTTAACCAGACTGAGGCATGACTGAGGGGTGACAAGAATCTGAAGAGTGTGGCCATCACTGAGGAGGTTAAAATGATGCTGTTGTGGGATAACCCTGGTAGGCAGCTACACACCACCCTGCCACTCACTCACTTCCCCTTGGTGGGATGGGGACGAGAAGGGTAAAAGAGCAAAAACTTGTGGATTGAGTGGATTGATAGTTTAACAGGTAAAGCAAAAGTTGCGCATGCAAGCAAAGCAAGGAATTAATTCCTGTTGGGAATTAAACTTCTTGGCAGGCAGATGTTTAGCCATCTGCAAGAAAGCAAGGTTTCATCATGCATAATAGTTACTTGGGAAGGCAAATGCCATCGTTCTGAACATCCTCCTTTCCTCCTCCTTCCCCCAGTTTTATTGCTGAGTTTGATGTCACGTGGTATGGAATATCCCTTTGAACAGTTGGGATCACCTCTCCCAGCTGTGTCCCTTCCCAACTCCTTGTAGCCCCCCGCCAGCCCTTTGTGCCCTCCTAGCCCACTTGCTGGTGGGGTGGTGTGAGGAGCAGAAAAGGCCTTGACTGTGTGTAAGCCCGGCTCGGCAATAGCGAAAACATCGGTGTATTCCCAGCACTGTTTGGTCACAGATCCAAAAGATAACACTGTATGAACTACTGTGAAGATAATTGACCGTGGCCCAGCCAAAACCAGTACAGATGCTTACTGTGATGACTGGCACCCTAAAAGTAATTGCACAGTGAGAGTAGATGGCTAGGTAGTAGAGCACAGAAGACTTATGTTGAGAATACAGACGAATATGAATAGGAAGAGGGACTTTCTGAGGGGTCAGGGAAGCTCCATTTCTTGATTCAGTAAGATTAAATTTTGAGAAATACAGTACGTGAACTATTTTATGGCAATAAATGAAGAAGAGGTCAGGTGCTCCCACTTAATTTCTTTCATACTGCTTCTGCATAAACACAGCATCTCCTGAATTGCTGTAAGATGCAGTTCTCTGTAGTCTGAAAGCCCATCTCTAAGGTCAAAAGCACTGACTTTGCTTACAAAACATGCACTTGCTTACAAATTCAGTGTTGTGCCCCAGGTGAAGTCAACAGAATTGTGTCTTAAATGAAGGTTGCAATGCAGAGGTTGAACTTACAGCCTACAGAAGAGGACAAAAGATGTGCAACAGAAGAGACATACAGTGAGGGAAGGCAAAAGGAAAAATAGTAACAAAACAGTCTGTAAGTTAATCAGTGGCCCAACCCTTTGTCTTGTTTTCTTTTGCTTACTCTGAATTGACAGACAGATGGATTAATCCGATTGATTGTCAAGGCATGTGCAATTACCATTCTTTGGTCTAAATTTACCGCAGCGTGTGTTTCTGGCTGGTGCAGTACCAGCTCATATCTCGTTGCAATGGCTATTGGTAATGCGGTGAATTGCATTCTCCTTTTCAGCACAGGCAGAACGGCCTGTGGCAATAGCTCAGCCCTCACCCGAAGTGCAACCAGAATCTCACAAAACCGAGCCGTCCTCCAAGGTGTCCCCAGCCCGCCTTGCTAGACAAGAGACAAAGACTATATCGAAGTGCTATGTTCAGGTCACGGGAATGACATGTGCTTCATGTGTAGCCAACATTGAGAGAAACTTGAGAAGAGAAGACGGTAAGATATATGTCAGTGTAATCCGTTGAATTGCTAAGCCTGTCTTTCAGAGAATCGATCTGGCTTTTGCACAGCATTTTTAACGTGTGGGTTGTTAGAAGTACCTTTGTTGGTGCGTTTTGTGGGTGAGAACACAGGCTGCTCACTGTTGGTTCACAGGGTGAAAGCAATGTCCTTCCTGCTGCTGTGTGGGTGTGCTGGCTGGAGACTGGAGCACGCCAACTCCTGCCTTGCGAAGACAAAGAGAATATAGGCATCAAATACGGATCCTTTTGAAAGTAAACCAAATCTTTTCTACTAGAGGGGCATGCCCAGGTCTGCAACCTCAAGGTGGGGAGGTTGTATTAGAAAGGGAGCTATTAGAGAGGGACAGTATTAATATGGATTAAAGAGACATAAGTTAATTTTAGCTCTGTGAGTCAGGACAACTATGTCCATCTTCTGTCAATGTGATGATTATATTTGCAGAAATAAATAGTCGCATGACTGTGATGTAATGAAGAGTCATTAATGTAGACTGTGTTTAATTATTGTAATGAAGATGGATGTGTCCCAAGTTAACCTGGAATTTAATTTTTTTTATCTTAGAAAATGGATGAATCTAAATCCTTTTCACTTAGTGTGCAGCAGAGTTGCGCATTTTTAGATCTGCCCTTTCTCATACATGTTCTGTCTTAGAGAAGAAGCTTTTAGAAATGGTAAATGCAGATCAGAAAAATATGCAGAACTTATGTTCTGCAGAAGTTTAGAAGAACTTCTTTTAAGTAAAAATAGATTGTCTTTTCATATAGCATAGATTAAATGTTTGTAATTAGACTGTTTAAAAACATGCAATTCTTGTGGAGTAATACTTTGGTCTGTCACACCTGCACTGTGATGCTTTTGTAGCTTTGTTGATGTATCTTCCAAAAACGATGGTGTTTTTCTTTATGCGTACCTGCAATATGGTAGCTTGCCTCAGTAAATTGCTATCGTGCCATGATATTACCATGTTTTTCTTAAACATAATACACCATTCCCACATTTTGTTTCCTAGGAATACATTCGATACTTGTGGCCCTAATGGCAGGAAAGGCAGAAGTGAGGTATAATCCTGCTGTCATACACCCTTCAGCTATTGCAGAGCTCATACGGGAACTGGGATTTGGAGCTACCGTGATGGAAAACTGTGGTGAAGGAGATGGAATTCTGGAACTTGTTGTAAGCTAGTAATTAAAACCAACCACCCTGGTCTTTATTACTTTTATCTATTGAGTGTGCTTGTATAAGCATCTGCTTCCTGAAGTGTAAATCATATAATAGAGCTTAATTTAAAAAAAATAAAATGTAAGAGTACATCAGGTACATATCACAAACTATATCTTGTCCTGCAGACAGTGCTGGCTCACTGCTACACTGAAGTCGGAGATACAGTCCTGTGGTTTTTTGATTAGTCTGCCTATTGCAGGAATTACCTTTTTTTTTTTTTTTCTTTTTTTGTAGCTGAGTCTAGCTCAGTGTAGCCCAGCTCTGAGCTCGAAGAGCCAGCAGAGCTTTACTTTTTCTGTGTGCTCTGTTTCCCCTGTATTGCTCTCATCCTAAACGAGTGAGCTCCACCTCACTCTTTCAAACCGCAGAAATATGCAATAAGTAATTCAGGATACTCATGAGCACTCTTTCTTTTGCTACTTTTTAAGAAGCATTTACTGAGTAACCTGTGGTTTTGATAACAGGAAGGAACCTTTATTTTACAGGTGAGAGGAATGACATGTGCTTCTTGTGTACACAAAATAGAATCCACCCTCATGAAGACTAATGGTGTTTTATACTGCTCGGTAGCTCTTGCAACCAACAAAGCACATATTAAATATGACCCTGAGATTATAGGTCCTCGAGATGTTATACAAGTGGTAAAGGTAAGTTTCACGAAGACACAAAGTCTCATAAAACATCCAGTGTCCTTTAAAGAGTTACATACAGAAGAGAAAGGAAGACTATTAAAGGCAAAAAAATAAAATCTGTCTCTTTTCTTCTGTTTGCTGTTGTCTTAGTGCAGGTTTCTGCAGCTAATATGTGCTCTGGCACAGAAGCAATGCTCTGTTAGGACTTTGCCTAAGTTTTTAACAGAAATACTAGGAAAGTTGGGCTGTGGTAGAGTTGAAGATACCAGCTGTAAGGTTGCAGAAAAACAAAGCCCATCCATGAGTACTGTACCAGGAGAGAGGTGAAATAAGTTTCTTGGCTTTCTCCGTCAATCTCTCTGCTTCTGGAATTCAGGAATAACCATTTTGGAAAGCCACATTTTAGAACAGCATTTTAATGTTCCAGAAAATCTGATGTAGAAATCAACCTGCTTTTCTCTCTTTGCAAGGTAACTAAAAAATAGTAACAATCATATTAGAAATACTAATAAAGTAAATAAACTGTAAGGCTAGCACCATCAATAATCTGGCAATAACTTTATATGGCACAAAACGCCTTTAAAAATTGATTGTTCTCTTTTTTTATTATTATACTTTTTTCCTTAGGATTTAGGTTTCACCACTTCGTTAGTCAAAAAAGATAGAACTGCTAGTCATCTGGATCACAAACAGGAAATAAGGCAGTAAGTATTCCTGAACATATTCAGATACTATAACATCTTTGAGTCTTCTTTTTTCGTCAACAGTAAAGCTTTTTTGTTGTTTGGTTGTTTTGTGACTCCGTAGACTTGCTAGCTAAAACATCCTAGCTAGTACTTGACTGCAAAACAATTATTTTTTTTCTTTTTTTTTTTTTTTTAAATCCGAGGTGGAAAAGGTCTTTTGTTGTGAGTCTCGTTTTCTGTGTTCCTGTCATGGGGCTGATGATTTACATGATGGTTATGGACAGTCAGCTTGCAGATGCTCACGCGCATCACAACATGAGCAACAAGGAAATGGAGGCCCTTCACTCCTCTATGGTCCTGGAATACCAGCTCCTACCAGGATTGTCTGTTATGAATTTTCTGTCGTTTTTACTCTGTGTGCCTGTACAGGTAAGTGGGACTATGACAACTCCTTGTTGCTTTGGCTTAAGCACTCAAAACGGAAGGCAATGAAGAAATTAAAGTTGAAAAGTGACTGTAATTATGCTGATACAAATATACAAAATGCTTTTGAGGTTGTTGTGTGCTGCTGCTCTTGCCAAAATCTGTGGTCACAGGCAGGCCAGGCAGTGTAGAGGTGCCGCCCTGCACTGGTGGGCGTGGGGAGGAGCCGGTGGGACTATGTGGAGGTGAGAAGACCTGCGAGTACTGTGACAGAGATCCTAGCTCTCAGCTAGAGCTGGGATTTTGTTTGGGAAGAGATGGAGAAGGCAAAGAACACAAATAAAATGGGTGTCTCCTCTCTCCTATGGAAACACTGCTGCTGTATGTTAGGAATGTGTGTATAACATAGACTGATGCTCTTGTTACAGATGTTTGGAGGCTGGCACTTCTATATCCAGGCATACAAAGCCCTGAAGCACAAAACTGCAAATATGGACGTGCTTATTGTTCTGGCGACCACCATTGCGTTTGCCTACTCCTTCGTTATCCTCCTGGTTGCAATGGCTGAGAAAGCAAAAGTAAACCCTGTGACGTTCTTTGACACACCTCCTATGCTGTTTGTGTTCATCTCCTTGGGCCGGTGGCTAGAGCATGTTGCAAAGGTAAGGAAAATAAAAGCCCATGATATCTACAAGCTGCAGGACGCTAAGAATCATTTCGGAATGTTGTGTATCTTTAACACAAAAAAAAAAAAATCCCATTAAAAAGCTTTGTTTAGGTTCTTTTAATGTTCTCTGTTGTAAAATCATCTTCAGTAACTGCACTTGTGAAAATATGAAATGACTTAATATAAGTCTGTTTGCAGAAGGTATTTTCTTAATAGGGTAAATTGCAACATATGTAGTTGTCATTTACCCAGCAATTTTTTTCAATAGCATAGTCAGAAAAATATGAAAATTATTATTCTAGGGTAAAACATCAGAAGCACTGGCAAGACTAATTTCATTACAAGCTACTGAAGCTACTATTGTTACCTTGGGCCCTGATAACGTTCTTTTAAGGTATCTTGCTTTGTCATTTGCTTTTTCTGTTCTTTTTTTGTTGTTAATGTGCTTAGTTCACAGAAAAATGTTACCATTCTATAGAACTATGAAGCAAATAATTTCAGATTTCCTGGCAGATTTGCCAGATATAAATGTTAAAATGCAGAAAAAAATAACATTGCTCTGATTTGTTGTACTAGAATCTTGCTAATCTTTGCTGTGATAAGAAAATCAGTGGATTTTCTCAACTGGAAAGTAAATAAAATAAACTAATAGTAGTGCTCTTTAAAATAGCTTTTCTTGTGACATTTTTTGTATACGTTAACAGTGTCAACCAATGGGGTTATGCTTTGTGTATAGTGACAACTCCTTTTGCCTGGGTAACTTCAGTTAACAGTCTCTTATTAAAAACACTGTACATCATTGTAGTGAAGAGCAAGTTGATGTCGAACTGGTTCAACGAGGTGACATTGTCAAAGTGATCCCAGGAGGCAAATTCCCAGTGGATGGTCGTGTTATTGAGGGACACTCTATGGTAGACGAATCTCTTATCACAGGTAAGCATTTGCTTCTTGCAAGTGTAAAAAATGTTTTTCTTTAAACGTATATGAAGGAGGGAAGTTGAAGCTGATGTTCTCCTTACTCTTCTGATTGCATGTTAGGAGTTGTTATAATATTGCTGAAAGATAAACTTAGTATCTGTTGTTGACCTTTCCTCAGGTGAAGCGATGCCTGTGACTAAAAAACCTGGCAATACAGTTATTGCAGGTTCTATTAATCAGAACGGATCACTACTGATTTCAGCAACCCATGTCGGAGCTGATACAACTCTTTCCCAGATTGTTAAACTTGTGGAGGAGGCCCAGACCTCAAAGGTAGAGCGTTATCAAATTAAGCATATGAGTTCTGTTTTATCGTTTAGGCTTCAGCATACCAAATCAGTTGATGAGCAATTAAGATTGTTTAGATTTCAATTGGAGTTGCATAATGAAGTGTGTTGCTGAATAAGGACTTTGATATAGTCTACTTTTCCAAGTCTCATCGTCTTCTTAAGTAAATATGTAATTATAAAGTGTGGTATGCCAAGTGTGCTGCAAACAGAAGCTGTGATTACATCTATGTCTGAAGGCATAAAAGAGAGTAAGCACAATGTTGCTAGAGCTGAGGTGCGTTTCTCTGTCCTAGGCTCCTATCCAGCAATTTGCAGACAAACTTAGTGGATACTTTGTTCCTTCTATTGTGGCTGTCTCTGTGGTTACGCTTTTTGCCTGGATTATAATTGGATTTGTGGATTTTGAAATAGTAGAGAAATACTTTCTGGTAAGTAAGTCTTCTTAAACACCTTCTGAAATATTTAAAAAAAGAGTTAGCCTACAAATCTATTGGACTGAGTGGTTCCCTTTCTGAATTATCCTTGCAGGCTGTTTCTGCCTATAGATGTTACATTAGTAGTAGTAGTATTCTGTTTTTCATATTTTATTTTTTTTTATACTCTATCACTGTTACCTTTATGCTTAAAGAGAATCTGCAGTAATTAATCAACCCCTGAAGTTAGTATTAAAAAAGTTAATAAAAAAGTAAATATTATACATCAAAATCTCCCAGTTTCCATTCCTTCTCTGTGCAGAAAAGAAGTCCTTTGGGTCACAGGCTCTAGTTCTAGTTTTGTTAGCACAGCTCTCTGTAAATTCATCTTTGAAATCAGTGGAATTCACATTCATTACAGGTGCCAGAGGACGATCAGGATCTTAACTTGTATCTTGGGGTTGCTTAGCTCACAGGTTTCTTGGTTCATGACTATTCCTGGAAACTAATAAATTCTAATCAGAAAAGCAATCTACATATTCTCTTCCTTTGTTATTGGATATATTGTTCACAGAGTATCTTTTATTACATTGCAACGTAAAGGAGTTGTTATACTGTGTGGTACCTTATTTAGGAAGACGTCCTACAAATAAAGCAGATCACAGGCATATGTGGTATAGAACAGAACTTAGGCATTAATTAGTCATTGATCTTAGCTTTTGTATAATTTGCCTGTGCTTTAGTTTTTAATACTTTAGCTTATCTATTTGCTGATTTTTTTTTTTTTATTATTTTTTTTTTAACAACAAAGGCAAGGTGCAGTTGAATAGATTGTTTCTACTGTTCAACTTCTATTACTAAAATAAACTTCTGTCCCCAGGGTTACAATAAGAGCATTTCTCCAGCCGAGGTGATAATCCGCTTTGCTTTCCAAGCCTCCATCACAGTCCTGTGCATTGCCTGTCCCTGCTCTCTGGGATTAGCCACCCCGACAGCTGTGATGGTTGGTACAGGGGTAGGAGCTCAGAACGGCATCCTGATCAAAGGAGGAGAGCCGCTGGAGATGGCACATAAGGTAAAAGATGTGGGTTATTGTGACACGAGCTTTAACGGCTGGTCTCGGTGGCATTTTGCCAGTTGCTGCCTAAGCAGATGGGTACAGGCACATCAGTGATGTATGATCAGTACACGGTAGTAAGTTTGGTTAAATTGGGTGGTTTTCTGGGGAAGCTATACTTTAAAGCTTTGTTGGTTGAATGAAATCTTCCTGTTTTGCTGCAGGTGAAGGTGGTTGTATTTGACAAGACGGGAACTATTACTCATGGGACTCCAGAAGTGACACAGGTGAAGTTTCTAGTGGAGGGTAATCAGCTACCACATCATAAAATGCTGGCCATAGTGGGGACCGCAGAGAGTAATAGCGAGCATCCTCTTGGAGTAGCAATAACAAAATACTGCAAAAAGGTAAGTTATTTATACAGGAAAGGAGTAGTTTGTGTTACGGAAGATCTCTCTTGCAGCACTTAATATGTATGAATAGTTATTTAGAAAGTAATTGACATATTCAGTTAGGAAAGCTGAAAATTGCGGAGCCAAGTAAATCACTTGATGCCATACTATCTGCGCTGGATACTCAAAGTTTTGATGGTTGGTTGAATAGCTCTACTAGACCTAGTTTGACTGCGCTTTATTTTGTGGGTTTTGTAAATGTGGCATGCTTTTATACATTCCAAAATTTTCTCAGTTTGTGTCCTTTTTTCTTTAGGAACTGGACTCGGAAACCCTTGGGACGTGTACAGATTTTCAGGTGGTTCCAGGCTGCGGCATTAGTTGTAAAGTCACCAATATTGAAGCATTACTCTACAGGACAAATGTAATGGTCGAAGAAAACAATATTAAAAATGTGACACTTGTGAAGATTGAGGAAAATACAGACGAATCAGCGCAGCCTGCTTTGATTATTGATGCTGAACTGCCAAGTAAGCTAATTCTGGTTTATAGAATAAAATGGGTAACTTTTGCTGTTGTATCTTTAGGATCCTTAAGAACAAGGTCACTTTTTTCTGCCCTGGAGAACTGGGCTTGCATCAAGGCATACCTGACATAGTTGGTCATTAGTTTATTTAATACTCACACATCACTAGGGATGTTTTGATTAAATGCAGTTCAAAGTTACGTGTTGAATATAGGGCTGAAAAATCATATAGGAATTCTCTTTCAGCTCGCTCTGTTTTTACTTTGCTTCATCCCAAGTTATCATTTGCTAGCCAAAACTATGTATATTTGCACAACTGACTGGTTTTCAATCAAGAACAGCTCATTGTTAGAACTTTCGACTATATTGGGCTGTTACATGTAAATTAGAAGCACTGAGAAAGGAACTTGGTCCCTTGCTGTCTTTTGACCTGTGATTCTTGGTCCAGTGATGTGGAAACTACCCATTGCTGAAGACATGTTAGTGTCTGTCTTGTCAAGAACGTGTGAAATGATTGGTGGGGCAGAAAATACTGAGAAAGACCTTCTTTCTTTTTGGATTCTCTGTAATGATGTTTCTGTGCATCCTGGTGAGAATCTGGATAGGATCAGCTGGAGGGAACCTTCCTGGTTCCATATGATGGCAGAATTGTATTTTATTCCTTCAGCTACTCCGACTTCTCAGAAATACTCTGTTCTCATTGGGAACCGGGAGTGGATGAATAGAAATGGCCTCCTTGTTACAAATGAAGTTGATAAAGCCATGATGGAACATGAGCGGAGAGGTCACACGGCGGTTCTAGCAGCTGTTGATGGTAAGTTCAGTGACGTCCCTTTTTTTTTTTTTTTTTTTATTCAGAGGTTGATTTGTCACTATTTAAACAGAAAGCAACAAGTATTAATGTCATAACAGCCAATACCTGAAACAGAATAATAGGATGAAAAGAGATCATTAACTAGTTTTATAACGCTTTCATATGAGAAGGACGTCTTCCTGCCTTGTTTTAGTTGACAGGAGAGTTGGCCGTAATGCAAAGACTTCAAAGAGAGCAAAGGAAGGATATTGTTGTTGTTGGACAGTCCATGCTTTGTATTGCCTTAAACGTTACTGCCCTGATAGCTATCTCGTTCTGCTTTTTACTGCCGATATGACTGTTTCTGGAATTGGTCTTACTGGGGAAAAAAAAGGTTATGTTTTCTTCCTAAAGCAATGAAGATCTTTATTCCAAACACATTCTTTCTTTCTGTTCTTTTAGGAGTGCTTTGTGGCTTGATAGCTGTTGCTGATACTGTGAAACCAGAAGCTGAGCTGGCAGTCCACACTTTGAAGGGTATGGGATTAGAAGTTGTCCTAATGACTGGTGACAACAGCAAAACAGCAAGATCTATTGCCTCTCAGGTGAGCTGTTATATGTTGTTAGGGGTTGAGGAACCCACAACAATGTATTGTTGTTTTGGCAATTATTCTATCACCCGATGACCCTTCTCCACCTGGGAAGGGGAATCTGGGAAAACAAGGAAACATGAGGCTTGAAATATAAATAGATTTAATAGGATAAGACTAAATAATTAACAGTAATACTAAAGAACCTGTATTGATCCCAGTACCATATAAAATGTACAACGATTACGCTCAGCCCATTCCATCAGCAGGAAG
>JAOXNO010000063.1:14116454-14147965 GCA_028565335.1 Limnodromus scolopaceus | reverse complement strand
CAGACACTAGAGTCTTCTAAAAGTGCAGTTTTCCCAACCATTAGGAGATAAATTAGTCTTGTGTTGCCCAAACCAGGGCATACGTGTGTTTGGGTTTGAAGCTTGTTACAACCCACATAGAAGAGGCGTGCTGTGTCATGTTGATATTGCTTGTGGCCAGCATAGAACTGGTTTATTGTGAAAACTGGTAATGTAAACAAATTCTGAGTAAGGGGGGAATTAAAGAAGCCTTTTTGAATGGAAACAGCATCAACTTTGAATTCAGAGGTATTTTCATATTAGCTGGGTTTGGTCTCTAGCTCATGAGTGATAACACAGGTTTCAACCTTCCTAGTCCCATTATTAGAGGCAGAAGCTTTGATAGCTGGTAGAAAACCCACAAGGCAGTTTTGTGCTTCTCTCTCTTTAGGTTGGCATCACCAAAGTGTTCGCAGAGGTTCTTCCATCCCACAAAGTAGCCAAAGTGAAACAATTACAAGACGAAGGGAAACGAGTGGCCATGGTTGGAGATGGTATCAATGACTCCCCAGCTCTTGCCATGGCCAACGTGGGAATTGCTATTGGCACAGGTACTGATGTAGCCATTGAGGCAGCTGATGTGGTTCTTATTAAGGTAAGAAATAAGAGTGCTTCATTAAAATGATATGATAAGGGGGTTTAGAAGGCCCAGGATGTCTTGAGTGATTCGGAGCACTGCTGAGGTGTACAGCCTTCATAAGCCAGGAGAACTGGAGCAAAGAATTGTCTTTATCGGGTTTCTTTTAGTGTGGTGGTAATTATCCTATGAAGAAAACTTTCCCATTTTCTGGGTACTACGGATTTTGGGGTAATGCAAGTTTGAGAGTGGGCAAAGGAGGAAAAAGTGACCTGACTTTAGCAAACATAAATTATATTCTGGTAACATACCACAGTACCTCTGAGGCTATAGTGACTTCTTCTTACACATCAATGCCACCTTGACAGAAGCTGTGGTTAGCGTCCAGAGCTGTCCTGTGGGGTGCTCTATATATCCTTTGGATTACGATGACATCTGGAGTAAGATTGGTGCTGGTTGTATGGGCTCTAGACAGACAAACCAGAGCAGCCTACAGCATACGTACTGCGTGTAGTCTGTTACATCCAGTGAACAGTAGGTAGCTTTAACTTAGGGGTATGATGATGCTATGTGTATGCTTTTTTGCCTCTCTTTTACTTCTCCGATAAACGTATTTGCAGGATGACTTGATGGATGTGGTAGCGAGTATAGATTTATCAAGGAAAACTGTGAAAAGGATACGGATCAACTTTGTCTTTGCTCTAATTTATAATCTCATTGGAGTCCCCATAGCTGCAGGTATGTGACTGTTTCCCTGCATTATGAGGTTGTGCTCAGTGAGCAGAGGATTGCAGTGATTTGCTATTCTGTGTAACAACGTCCGTTTTCTTTATTTCTGACTGTCTCTGTCTGGGAATGTTACAGTGGTGTATTTGTCAGCTGTCCTCCTCCCACATGATGGCTATTACGGATTTGCTAAGCACATGAAAATAACTTCTAAGATAAAAGGTTTATTGAATGAGCCTGATTCTGTGAACAAGCACTAAATTAAAATCCTATTTATTAACATATTGAAATGCAATTTCACATGGACTGTCTAATTTTACTCGCATGTGTAATTTGTGTTCCTGTTCTGAACTTGTTGCTATTTTCTTTTTCTAGGTGTCTTCCTGCCCATTGGTTTGGTTTTGCAGCCCTGGATGGGATCTGCAGCAATGGCCGCCTCCTCCGTTTCTGTTGTGCTTTCTTCTTTGCTGTTAAAGATGTGAGTATAAACAACTTTGTGGTTTGTAATTTAGGTTTGAAGCTGAGGTCTTTTGCTTTGAGTGGCAGAAGGTAAGTGTTGGGACTATGACAGATTTCAAAGTTTTTTGAAGAACGGTTCAGGCAGGTCTGTGTTCAGCAGCAGTTGCTTTTGTTCTTGCTCGAGGAATCAGTTGGTCCAAAGTGCTTCAGACAGTAGTGTTTGAAAATAATAAAAAAAAAAAAAAAGTCATTTCTGATGTGAAGAGAAATGTTCAAATCAGAAGTGGGTTCAGAATAGAAAATTTCTTTGTCTATTTGTGAGGAATCTTGACAGGACATGTTGGGTTCCGAGAGGATGTGGCTGTAAACGCCACACTGGCACTGAGGATCGTTGCAGTAAGTGAACTGCATTTTGCCGCTGCATTTGTCGTTGCGTTCTCGTTCCTCACCCCGCAGGCAGGAGCAGCGTAGCACTGGGGTGGGAATGGTACCTTTTGCTATTTAGCTCACACATGACGGTTCAGAAGAAGGAGAGTAGAAGATGTGGTAAACGAGTGGAGTGGTCTGCTCTCAGTCGGTACGTTCTGCCAGTATGTTTTGGGGATGCTCGGCACCACCAAAGCAGTTACTTGAGGAGTGAGGCGGGTCAGCTCCTACCTGTTCTTCCACGTCCTGGCCAAAAAGACCCAAATTAGTTTCTGGTTGCATAGTAGCTTTGCAAAATCTGAAACTTTCATCACCGTATCATTGATCAAATTATAAATGTCTCTGGCTTGTGCATGATCACAGCACATAGGCTAGTTTCTTTCCGTATTTTAGTGTACTTTACTTCAACCCAAGATGCATTGTCATCTGTTGTTTTTTCCTTCCTTAGGTACCAGAAACCAAGTGCTGAGAAACTCGAGTTCCGGGCTCGTGGCCAAATGAGGCACAAGAGCCCATCAGAAATCAGTGTCCACATTGGAATTGATGAGACTGGGACAGGCTCTCCTAAACTGAGCTTAATGGATCGAATCATCAATTACAGTAGAGCCTCTATAAATTCTCTTTTTTCGGACAAGCGTTCGGTGAACAGCATCGTTCTCAACGAACCAGATAAGCATTCACTTTTGGTGGGAGATTTTGGAGAAGATGATGACACAGCATTATGAAAGACTCGTCCCTCCCACCCCGGCCAAGCAAAAAAAAACCAACCCTGAAGCAAAATGACAAAACAACCAAAACAGCTGTCTAGAAGTCTCTGCATGTATGCTGATCATTTCTGGAGTTCTTTTCAGATGTATTTCTTCTTTAATGTAGAAAGTTAGTTTTTCCAGTGACTTTCCAGGGTTGTCTTTTTTCTTTTTTCTTTTTTTTTTTTTAAAAAAACTAGACTTACCAAAAACTGGTGCAGGGGCTGTTAACGCTTGCAAACAGGGCTGTGTTACCATTCCATGAAACATGCGGTGTAGCATTCTTTTTGGCAAAATGTCAAAATATGATTAAGGAAACTAAGGAACCAGAAACCTATTTCCCAGCCTTAATAATAGGCTACTTTGTGCATAGTCAAAGTTAGTACTGTGTTAAAAAATCATAAGTTACTGCATCTGCAAAACAGTGAAGGTTCTGTGCAGATAGACGTGCCTTACTTCAAAACTTCCAGGACCCTCTTGTTGCCATGGCCTGTGCCTGCCTTCTACCAGAAATGGCTCCTCTCAAATGCCTTTTCTTTTTACAAACATCTGGTTCCAGCTCTTCATACTCCTGACTTCAAATCATCTCATCATTTGTCATCTGGATTCCTGTGAGGCAGGAATGGGAGCTTTTGGGTTTGCTTTTTTAACAGCATTACCCGCGTTTAAGTCTCTCCATCCGTGCCCCGGTACACTCCTGCTACTGTGATTGTCTGCTTGAATGGGTTGGGAGGTTTGCACATTCCCAACCTCTCCTGCACCAAGAACTCCTGCGACATCTGAATATAATATGAATGTGATATGGTATTAGCCAAAATGTTTAGGTTTTAAGAAGGCAGCAATGTAGTTAGTGCTCGCTACCAATATTTACTAACACTCCTTAAATGAACCAGAACAGTTTGGACTGGCGACACGTGGACTGCCTTTAAAATCTTTACAGTTCAGTCTCTGCAGATATCAGACATCATCACAGAATTAATTGTGTCAGATACTGCACTAACACCAGTTGCTTGTAAAGATAAGTTAACTGTCTATAGGACTGACCAGGAATGGTCCAGAGTCCACTCCACAGGTTGATCCAAACCTCCTTTTATTGGGATGTTCAGATCCAGGCTTTGGGAATTAAGGCAGTCTTCATTTGTTACTTAACTGAAATACCAAAATGGAGGTTTTGATCATTAAATCATGAATATTCTCAATGAGAAATAAAGGTGTTCATTGCCCAATAGGTAGCTACCTGTTTGTTACTTAATAAACCTTGTTTTTTTAAATACTCTGCTGAGACAGCTTTCTGAAGCAATTACTAGGTTCAGTTGAATTACAGTATAAAATACAGTCCATGGTGTAAATGTGCAATTCCAGTTTGTGTTTGTAGAGGAGAAATACTCAGTCTGGAGTATGATAAAGAGATCTCTATAATGTTCTAGTTTTTAATATGAAGTCTGATGTCAGTGCATAGATTGTGTATGTAAAAAGTCTTAAGTAAATAGCTTTTGCGTTTTATCTGAGAACTACCAGAAAAATACCAATGTATGGAGACAGAAGAGTTGTGCTATGGAATGTGTTGTTAGTAAATCAGTGTACTGGCTGTGTTGCAGTGAGGAGAACAACATAATTTGTTGCTGCCGCTAGTTTAAGAAACAAAATATTTGTGTTGCAGGATTTACGTTCTTACTATCTCTACATCAATACAGATTATTTTTTTTAATTAGATTATATGCTATATAGCTATATGTATATATTGTAGTGTTAAGAAAAGCCGAGATACGTTTCTGCAAAGCCATTCCGTAAGATGTTTTTCTTGGTTTTCAGTGACAAAGCTGTTTCTTACAAAGCAGATAGTTACCTAAAAACTGTTTGATCATATTATAATGGGTTTTTAGTGCTTCACAACCATGCAGACTGTTTCCAAAGATTTCAGATTTCTTGTCTGTGCACTGTCATTCTTGGTGGTGTTCTTGGCAAGATTCTGCAGATGAAGGGGAAGTATTTTACATATTTTTTTTCTTTTTGTCTGGACGGTGCTGGCGGGTGGTCTTAATTGTGCTGTGAAGACGAGGCAGATCCTAGCATGCTCCCAGGTGGGGGTTTCGCTACTGCAGGTGGCAGTTAGGGTATGTATGGCTGGAAAAGACAGACATCATGCTCTTACTGCAGGAAATAGAGTAGTAATTTAGGATCAAATTCCTGGTTGGCAGATAAAGCAGCATGAAGAATTTGTTAAATTCTTTCCGAAAAGATTTCCAGAGCACTTGGCTTCGACCTTTTGTTGTCCAAATTCTAGGTAAGTTGAATGTTTACAGTGGAATGCTGGCTTGAGCACCAGCTCTTTCCCAATATAGATGTTTTTTGTAGGCTTTTCCATTTTCTGTGAAACCCAGCACTTGATCCAGTTACAGCAAAAGAAGGGTACTTTTTAAAAGTAGGATACTTTATGAGGTACAGAGGTGATTATTGGGGAATAAGGAATAATGCTGGCTGAGAGCAGATAGCAGCTTCTGAGTGCAGTCAGAGGATCAAACTCTAGAGAGAGGACGTAACTAAGCTGAAGACCAGTGTTAGCCCAGGAACGAATGGGTATAAGGTGGCTGTGATAAATGTAGGCTTCAATTCAGATGAAGCTTTTTAACTACAATGGCTGTTCTGTTCTGGGACAGCTTCTGTCAGAGCTGCTGCGGGTGGAAAGCAGATTATGAGGCTTGTATGAAGTGATGCCAGGAGAAGCAGTGCTCAGGACTTACTGACCCAGGAAGTCCCTTTCAACCCACTTTTCCTCTTCAGGAAGATCTGTCTGGACTCGTCTTTTGAACTTGAATTTCGTACACAGTGTGTTTGGGTAATGTGATCAAGGAATTCAGAGTCCAGATCTTCGAAAATAGGTTGTCTGTCCAACACCCGCCCCAAAGGTGTGCTATTGACTTACAGAATGTTTATCATGTGATTAAAATACTCTACAAGGTGCTTTATGTTGAAGAACCAAAATATTTTTAAGTTTGAATGTGCAGTGCAAGTGAAATAATGTGGGAGCTAAACGTTTTCCCAAGTGTAAATGTTTTAATATGTAAATATCTTACTCCTGTTGGAGACAGTTTGAATTCAGGAATTTAAAGTATCACTTGGAAACACACAGTTACAAATGAAATTATATACTACTAGTTTGTCTATTTTATTGTTTTCTGTAACTATTTATAAAAGCTGTGCTCTATTTAAAAAACAAAGTACATACACTCAAGGCTTTAAAAATTGCTCTTTGAATCTTACCAATAAACTTTTAGAAGAGTAGACACTTGAAATTTTATATAAAAAAGAATGTGAAGCTGAAAAAACAATGGAAGCAAGCAAGCATTTTTATTTATTAAAAACTATGTTTATTTTTGGCTTAAAACAGAACTTCCAACAAAATGTTTTAAACTTGAGATTTTTTTATTAGAGTTTTGGTATGAAGAATAGAGAAATGAATGCTGTTGTGGAATGTAAATTCAGTGTTGTTACATTTCTTTACATCTAGAAATGTGTAGTCTCACTTCCTATTCTTTTAAGACTGTGCCTCCATCATTGTAATGACAGCTATAGGCTATATAATAAAATGTAACATCCAAAGACTGGTTTAAATCACCTTCCATGATGTCCTTTAAATATTCCTTTTGTTGACTTAACAGATTTTTTTATTGCCAGCTGTGCAGAATCTCCCCCCATTCCTTCTGTGGCACTGTTCAATTGAAAGGCAGCCCCTCGGAGAGGGGATGCTGTGGGGTGGCCGGGCAGGAGCCCCAGATGGGCACGTACAGGACGGGGGTTCTGAAAGCAGCTTTGGGTGTCATGTGCACTTCTTCATCTTCCCTGGGTGAGAGCGCTCCAAGTGAAATGGGGAAGGTAGAGCACTGTTGCTTTTTGCTTTTCAGCAAAAGGCAGAGGGTCAGGGTTTCTTAGGTGTTTCCAGCTCTGCTAAACTGGGTGGCCTTGAGGAAGACATTTGGCCTACATGAAACTGTAGAGCTGTTGGCAAGTGGTGGTGTGAGAGTTGGGAAACTGTGAAATAATCCTCACGTGAAGAGCATCGCTGTGTTACAGAATGGTGGAGCAAGCTGAGGCTGGAAGAGACTGCTGGAGGTCATGTAGCTGAAACCTGACAAAGCAGGTGAGCTACAGGACTGACACTTTTAATACCTCTGCAGCCTCTCCGGGGACTCTGTTCCAGTGGTCAGTTGCCCTCGCAGTAAAACAGTGTTTTCTTACATTAGGATGAAATTTCCTGTGTTTCAATTTGTGCCTATTGCCTCTTCTTCTTTCACAAGGCGTTGCCGAGGTGAGAAGAGTGGCTGAAGTGCAGTGGTTTATGTGGCCACTCCGTGTCCCAAAGAAAAGAGCCAAGCGTTGAGTGGGGAGAATTCCATGTGAGTGTTCCTCTGTTGTTCTCCTGGAGATGACCAGGCCAGGCCCCAGTAATCATTTGGGTGAAAATCTGGCTCAAATCTCCTGCCAAAGCCTAGATACTATCCTGGACAGTGTTTGTAGCAATGAGGAACAGTAACAGGAGGAGATTCCCTTCTCAGCTCCCCAGCTGAGCTTGTTAGAAGAGGTCCTGGCAGCCTGACTGGTCCCCAGGCTGTGGTCTGTGATGGCCAGTGTGTCTCCAGAGGCTTTCTACCTTCCGTTTGTTAGAATAGGTAAAAGGTGTGAAACTACAACAGGGTGTGTATTTTTGAGTTTTCTGGAAGCATCTGTCAAGGATTTTAAGTAAACGATGATTGAATGCTCCAGTATGCCTTTGAGCTGGTTTTCTTATTTATATTTCAATAAATAAATAAACAACGCAACCCCTGCTCTATCCAAAACACTTCTTGTTCCCTGTGTTTGCCAGGCTCCTCTCCTGGCAAACTCCTCTCCTCTATGCCTTATACCTGTACCCAGGTAGATGGGCCACACTGGCTTCCAGAGTCTCATGGTGCCATTTTCATTGTATTGCCAGAAGAATAGTTCCTTTTTTTATTTTTCTGGATTGCTCAGGCTGGGGTCCTGCGAAGATCTGCTCCCTCAGCTCATCTCTGTCTGGGGCTCAGTTGGTCTCACTTGGAGACAGTGCAGGGGTTTTTCGTGTGATGATGCATGATGAAGACCTCCCCTGGTGCCGTCTCCTTCCATGTCTGAGGTGACTCTGCTTGGCTAGAGCTGCATGGGCAGATGCTGCTGCTCTAGGGAAGAGGCTGGGAGAGCGTCCACGAGACTGCGCTGCCCGGGAGTGTGAACAAGGAGGTGAGTGTCTGAGGCCAGCTCTAAATGAGCAAAGCGTGGGAGATCCCACAGGCTATACAGACATGCTTAGTGACCACTAACTTTAGGCAGAATGAGTTTTGTTTTCACTTTCCAAGATGAAGAATTTTGCTTTCAATCAAAACACAACCATGTAATTTCACCATCTTGGACTGACTCTCACTGGCCTAATGTGCCCCGACAGGTGTGGAGACCTACAGCTTTTAGCACTTGCAGTTTTGAAAATACAGGCTTGTTGCACAGAAATAGTAACCAAACCATTTAGGTTTGTTTAATTTAGGTCTTTAGTTATTTTGGATTAAGAGAGTGTGTGAGCCTTCTTGTTTCAACCTGAACAGTCTATTTTTAGCTATGACTGAATTTAAAAATAAAATAAAATAAAAATTCACTAGAGCTTTTTTTTTTTTTTGCATATATATATATCCAGCCAGAGTTTTGCAGCAGACTGTTCAGTGAAGTGGATCCAAAGCACCTTAGCCTGCAGCCTCGGGCTTCTGCCACTGTGCACAGGATGGATCCATACTTGCCGTGTATCTCGTGTAAGGAAAGTTTGACTAAAACCAGAGAGAGTCTCCCAAGGTACAAAACACATCTCAGCCTCGGTTAGAATAAGAACTGAACAACTGTTTTCTAATAGCTTTTGTTTTTCAGCAGCTTTATAGTCACAAGCTAAAATAGAATAGATTAGGCTAAGTGAAAGTGTGCTTTGAGATCTGGGAAATCATTATATTTTGAATCTCATAGAAAACAGCTCATTTTCATGAGTCAATCCAGACTGGTCAACCAAGCTGCAGAGTCACAGTAAGGTATCACGCATCAGCAAACCAGGCCTTTATACCTACTGCAGGGAACACAGCTGTATATCCAAATTACCTGATGTCACTGGTAGTGCTAAATATCTTCCATAATTGAAAGTTTTTTGTCTAACACACAATAGCATTTCTGGCATCTTGGCATGAGTAATACCCAAGTCAAGTAGTTACCCTGATGTGAAGCTGCACAACCTCTCTGAACAGAAACCTCACCAGATTAACACATCCGGATTTTAAGATTATCTCAACTGAAGGTTCCACAGTTTCAGGTAAAACCACTGATTAATCTGGAGGACCCTAATCTGGATTCACTGAAATATTTTATTGACAGCAACCTGTATTTGAAAACAAAAACCAAAACCAACTAAAAAAGAAACCCTAACCAACCAAACAAATAAAAAGCTCATTAAGTATCCAGGAATTCCCAACCCTGTGTCAAATACTCCTGGGAACAAGATGCGATACAAAAATCTCTGCATTCATCTGGCCAATATACATCATCTGTGACTCAAGTGCACTGTACACGTATGTGCTCAGATGCAAGTAAAAAGAGACAGTGTGCACAGAGTAGGATTCTTTACCATTTTCAGTTTAACCCCCCATCCAATTTTATACTTGGGCAGACCCAAAGCCCTGTATTCCCTGCTAATGTCAGAAATGAGATTGCATATAATTTTTGCCAACCTGCTGACGTTAGGCAGGTGATGGGAGCAGCCAAGAGACGTACAGCGGGCTGGAAGCTTAGAATTTTGCCCATGCTTCAGGCAATTTTTTTCACAGTGCCAGACTGGCTGCTCAAACTCCCTAGCCCAAGAGATGATTAAAAGGAAAAGCTGGGAAGGATTACAAAAACCAGACAAAGCTGGAGCTGGTGGGAACATACCGGTTCTGTGTTCACGTAGGCTTTAATCTTCAGAGCAGTAGTAAGTTTGAGGCTATAAATCTTAATATTTTTGCCTAATTTGTCATTAAATTCCAATACTCCTACCCAATAATGCTCACAGTGCAGTGAGTGCTTTATAATCAGACATGGAGGCAGAGGCCTTGCCTTGCCCTGAAGGGCAGAGAAGTTTGCCAGGAGGTAACTCTACCTTTTATTTAGGATAAAAAGGCGAAACTTAACCTTGTGCATGTACACTGTAACAAATCCTTTGTAATGTCTCTACCTCTCAGTCTTTGCTAATTCCACAGAGCCACAGCTGGCTGATAGCTCACAGAGTACATAAACGAATGCTCCCTGCTGTAAAATGCTCAAGTTCGAAGTAAGTATGGTCACCTTTGGAGGTGAACTCAGTAGACATCCGTAGCAAATGCACAATAGCCTGAAAATAATGACATCTGAATCAGTGCTTCCTCCTGTCTCCTCTCTTGTACTTGGTGCTGGCAGAGCTTTTCAGTGGGGTGTCACCTCTGCAGCCTGCCTAGCCCAGAGCACCCAAACTTTGGTTTGTGCTGTGAGGAACTGCCCTCATTAAGGAGGCATGAGAGAAAGTGATGAGAAAAAGACAAGATCTGCTTATTCCTCCAGTGCTCAGTGGTTTGGGAACCAAGCAAATTACAAATTAACAAAGCAGACCTGTAAGTTCCAAAGTTTAAAATAAGCGCAATTAAAGAAATGCATTTAAACACAACAAAGTGGAAAGCTTATGAGGGGATCAGGTAACTGGAAATAGAGAAAGAACACAGAAAGAGAATCTGGCAGGGTTTTGGGGAAGAACTTTCTTGCTGAGAGGCAGAAAAAAACCCTTCCATTGCACCTTGTAGGAACCATGAAACCACAGAGAAATATTGGTAGCGTGTTAACATTTCCCAGTGAGTTCTCACCCACCTTCCCCTAGAGGGCCCTGTTCATGAAAAACTCCAGAAACGGCATCCGCTTCGTGCCCCAAACCACTCTCACCTCTGGTTTAGTCTGTTCACTGAATACACAGTTCAATGGCAAATCTATCAGGAAGCTATAAATGGGGATTTAACTTTTTATTAGTTGGTGATTATTGTTAGACTAATTTGTTACCCATTTTTTAAGTATTAGAAGTCTAAAGCAAAAGATAGGAGCCGATTGCATTAAATATAGATAAATGTGGACTTTAGATTGTTGAGGGGAGTATGTCTGATATTTATATTTAATATCAAAATACATGTCCCAAACATCATCAGCTTTGATTATCCAAGAAAATTTGTACTAGGTCTTAAATAATATTTTATTTTAAAATATTTTATTTTTAAACTGTGGTATTAAAACCCCACAGTGAAATAGTGATGTGTGTAAAAGCCTTAATACCTGGTCTTGCTCTAGACTTCTTCAGTGACGCTCTATTTCTGAAATCTAGGCACATAAGGTTGAAAGCGAGCATCTGGAAAAAAAAAAAAAGGCTATTTCTTAGTTTCCCTCCTGAACTTCCATCTCTCTCTTTCAAGACTGGTCTCTTATCTTTCCTACAAGATACGCGTGCTTGAGTATTGCACTGCTGCAAGGAGAAAAACCTTAGAACTTGTGATGAAGCCTGTTTTTAAGTAGAAGCTTAAAATGCAGAGGGTGGTTATAAAAGCAGGGAGTTTCTGAAGACTAGGTCATATGACCCAGATGAAGATGCAGATTATTGGTCTCCAAACCACAAACCTTCAGTTTGATTCATATAAATATGCAGGCCAGTGCACCAAAGCCCGTGATCTGTCTGAACTTGCCACAATCCCATTCCTTTTGGCTAAACGAAGCAGGCAGGATTGTGCAGGTGATGGCTATGTCAGTCTAAAGTACAGCTTCTGTTTTGTATTCCTAGAATTACTTCCTAGGATGGTCACAGGTTTTAACACCAGATCCTGGGTTTTTTTCATTACCAGCCCTTTGCCCTCCTGGCTTTGTTGTCCTGGTTAATTTAAAAGTACAGGTTTTGAACTGTTTGCACGGCTTTTTTTTCTTTCAATATTTGCAGTATATTCTAAATATTTCACAACAGGAGGGAAGGACAGAAAGGTGACTCAAACATGGTAATGAGCTTGGAGTCTTGAACACGGGTCTGTAATACTTCGCTTTTCTTTATAACTTCTTCATAATGCACAAATTCTGGTGTCCTGGCCATATCCCATCTGCAATTATGTTCTGGCATTGCAAGTTCTCATGTGACTTTCTCCCTATTCTCCTATCTCATCTTCTTCACCAAAAAATGGAGAAAAAGCAAGCAAGCATAAAAACAGACTACACCTTATGAAGTATGGCTGCAGTTCTGCCCAAAACAAGAGATTCTTGTAACTGTGCTAAGTTTTTAATTTCAGATGACTAGACTTCTTATACAATACTCTACTAGCCTATTTTATCATATTGTTGTAGTGGAGTTAGTCCTATTGAGTGGTCTTGGTCGTTATAACTTACTTATTTTCATTTATGGCTTGTTCAGTCCTTTATTCCTGAATGCTCTCTTTAACTGGGGATTAGCAAGTGTCCCACTGTCCCCTCTCCTCAGGCACCTGTGGTATCTTACATGACTGTGGCTGCTCAAATTACTGTGTTCATGCCACGCACCGTGACATTTCTCCTCCAGAGTTTTTTACCCCTCTGAGGTGGCACGCAAGCTTTTTAAAATAAAGCTTTGTGCTAATGAATGAATCCATTTACCAGGGAAAGTAATAGGTGATGCAAGGATGTGGTTGAGGACTGCAGCTGAAAAGAGCCTCCCTGTCTGAGTCAGCATCAAGGAATTTAACCGTTGCCTTTGAAGAAAGCAGCATAACACAAAGTAGAATGGGGAGAAGGAAACAAATTAATTTCAGAACAGTAAAGTAGTTACAGCTCCCATGGATCTCGAGTATCCCTTCCTTACCCAGAGTTCTTTAATGTGAGCTTTTGTTCACCTGCTGTTGTTTGTGCTTCAGGCTCTCCGGGTAAAAGTGCCTCTTAGCAGCCGTGTGTGTGCACAGGCAATCCCTGCTCCTGAGAGAGCTTTTTTGTTGAACTAACCCTGGAACAGGATCCAAAAATACAGCACCCCCAGACTCTGGGAAGGCTGGATTCAGGACCAGTTTAGGATTTGACTCCTGGAGCTTGAGGGATGTTGTATCAGCATCGATACTCCCAGACGTCCCTGGCCACTGGTGATATTGCAAGTGCTGTCCAGGTCCTCTGGTTTATAGGGACCCTGCTGGCTACTGCAAGTTCAGGGCTGGTCTGCTAATTTGCAGGAGGGGCCCTTGGATACACTCCAGATTTACTCTGCAGTCCATACTGAGATCATTACTGGACCTAATTTAATTTGACTTATATCTATAGATAATAAACTCGGGTGACATGCACTGATACCCTAAGGTGAGGCTTGCCTGGTCTTCTCCATCCTAATAGGTGACCACTTAATAGGTGATTACCTGTTAGTTTGTTCCCACTTGTGTCATTTCAGCTTTTATTGCTGTTGGGATTGCCATAAAACTTGGGTAAACTGATGTCTCTAACCTGTCTTGGAAGGCCATCCAGGCTTTTCTGAGCCTTCTGACGAGTCTTGAGGTAGGACGCTCCTGCTTTTCTGCCCCAGAGCCCACACAGGCTGGATGTTTTCGTCTATGTGTGAGCAATGCATTAGTTTGGCTCTCTACATGTCTTTGTACTTTGTTTCTTCAAAGTGCATGCTTGTTTTCTTTTGTTTTGCCTGCACTTCATTTGCCTGTTGTAGGCTGTTCCTCTAAGTTTCCTGTCAGAAAAAAAAAAGATTTTGTCAGGCACTCAGCTGGCCATCACCATTTTCTCAGCAGCGTCTGCATATTTAGTGAGTGTGGCAAAAAAGTAAACATGCAAGCAAACAGAAAGGCCTAGCTGTCCTATGGGTGAAAGTCAAAAGACCATGAGCTCCTTTTTCATACAACATACAGTCCACTGCATTGCATTATAGACTACGCATATGTATATATACATTTGGCTAGGTGATTTTTTTATAAACCATACTTCTGGAAAGTGTATCCCTTTAAACAGTTGGGTTTTTTCCCCAGTTGTCTTGAAAAATATGCCTCTATCTAGGTCATTTAAATATATCCTGGGTGTTGTCTTTTAGTTGAGATGCCAGACACACGTATTGGCTCCGCAGGCATCTGTCCTTCGAGGGATCCCCACAGACTGACAGACATCCAACGTTTATGGATAATTTACCCTCAGATAAGACCCAGAGCTATTAATTTGGATCACAAAATCATAGAATCATTTTGATTGGAAGGGACCTTTAAGATCACAGAGTCCAACCATTAACCTAACACTGCCAATACCACCACTAAACCATGTCCCTCAGCAACATGTCTACCTGTCTTTTAAATACCCCCAGGGATGGTGACTCAACCACTTCCCTGGGCAGCCTGTTGCCTGACAACCCTCTTGGTGAAGAAATTTTTCCTAATATCCAATCTAAACCTCCCCTGGCACAACTTCAGGCCATTTCCTCTTTTCCTATTGCTTGTTACTGGCGAAGAGACTGACCCCCACCCGGCTACAGCCTGGTTGTAGAGAGCGAGAAGGTCTCCCCTCAGCCTCCTTTTCTCCAGGCTGAACACCCCCAGCTCCCTCAGCCTCTCCTCACAAGACTTGTGCTCCAGACCCCTCACCGGCTTCCCTGCCCTTCTCTGGACATGCTTGTCTAGAAATTGGAAACACAAGACGATTAATTTCAGTGAAATCAGATCCAGTACTTATGGAGGAAACAAAACAAATAGCTGATTATTTCCAAAAGCTGGAAGAAGAGTATTGCTGTGGGACTGGGCAGGTTCCCATTACCTGCAGAAACTGCTGTGCTGTGTTTTCCAGAACGACCATTTTGTATAACGCGCTTGCAGATTTATTTTTAATTCTTCAGTCAAATACATTTTTAAATCGGTGCGGGATCGGTCGCTGCCCGGGGCCCGGCGGTGCGGAGAGGCCCTGTAACTGCCCCAGCGCCTCTGAGGCGGCGGGCGGCTCCGTGCGGGACGTGACCGGACCCCGGCGGGGGCGGGCAGGCCGCCGACGGGCAGGCTGCTCGACCAATAGCAATGCGCGGCGGGCGGCGCGGCCCAATCGTTGAAGGGAAGGGGCGGGGCGGACTGGGTGCCGGCGGTGCTGGCGGTCGCTGCGGCAGAGCGCGGGTGGCGGCGGAAGAGAGCGGAGCGTGAATCAGTCTGAGCCGGGAGCAGCCATGTCCCTCTCCAACAAACTCACCCTCGACAAGGTGGATGTGAAGGGCAAGCGGGTCGTCATGAGGTGAGGAGCTGGGGTCCGACGTGCGTTGAAGGGAGGAACGGCCCGTTGCGGTCGTTCCCGCGGCCGCCGCCCCTGGTGCCCTTGTCCGCGGGGGCGGCCCTTAGCACTGGCCGAGCCCCGTCAGGAGAGCGAGAGGCCGCGGGGGCGGAGGGTTGTCTCCCGGGGATGGAGAGGGGTGGGGGGCCGCCCGCGGCCTCCCGGGCCCCGGCGGGCCTGACCTGAGCCTCCCTCCCCGCGCTGGTTCCGGGCGGGCCTTTCTGCAAATCCAGAGCGCCTTACAGTGAAAAACTGAAAACGCGGCTCTGATCAGTTGCCCAAATAGAACAGTAATTCATTTTGCAGTAAGAGTCGAATCGCGGGTATTCAGCGCGTCTGGTGTAAAACCCTGAAAATAGGAACTCGTGTCTTATTTACGAAACATCAAGGCCTGCTGAAAGCCTGGTGTTGGAATTGCTGCCAGGTGCTGGAAGATAAGGGCACATCCTGCTCGAAGTACTCTTATTGTGGGATTCTTTGTCCAAGGTCACCGTAATGTGACTAGTAAGTGGCTGTTACCTTGCTCGGTGAGTAGGCAGTTGTAGCAAAATTACAACTTCTCTTTCCTCTAGTCTTGTGTCAGACAACTTGCTCATTTTATCTTGTCAGATTGCTCAGTCGTCTGATTTTGAAGTAGTTCCCTAGAAATTTGATTACCAGAAACTAGCTACCATAATGAGTACTGGAGAAGCTAGCTTAGAATTTGCATGCACTTCCTAAATCTGGTACAACAAAAGATCTTTTTATCTTTGTAACAACTGTGAGGTTTTTGCCCTCTGACTGTTTTTTCCTTTTCTGAGTTGTATTACAGTCCTGTGTTGGCAGCGGATGGGTTAGCCAGCTCTTAGTCTCTGATAGTTTAATGGACGGATCTGCCTTTGCAGTTCTGTGGTGGGCTACTAAAACCGAGTGAAACAGCAGATGACGTGCCGACCTTTGTGTTTCCCGCCTGCATCCCATTTCCTTGAAAAGAGTCACCATGTGCTCTCAGTAGTAGTAAAATCAATACTTTTTTTTTGCCCTCATATTCACATAATTTTGGCATACTCATAACCTGTTTATCTTCCAGTACTAATGCTGAAGCTTCAAGAAAAGTTGGGAATGGGGAGGAGAAAGGATTCAAGGGGAGATCAGATTTCAGTTGTCGTGCAATGGGGAAGAAGGGTGAGCTGGGTTTTTCTTTTGTAGCTCTGATGCCTATGTAAAGCAAACTATTCTTTTTTTTTTTTTTCTCTCTTATTTTAGAATAATAGCACGATAATGGTGCTCTTCTTTCCCCTTTCTAGAGTTAGTCCACTGTACTGTGAGGCTGCCAGTTCAATTTATTTCTGCTCAGCTACTCCTGTTCTGCTGGCAGCTTTTGTCCTTCTTTCCATCTGTTTCTCTTGCTGAGCAGGCTACAAGAGAATTCAAGCAACTTCCTGAATTGTGTTGCTCTTTAATATAGATACAGAATGATGAAGGTTAAACTGTAACGCCATATTTCACTTTGCTCACTCTGATACGCTGTTACAGTTGGTTATATGTTCCTTCCTGTAATTCTGTGAGTAATTTCTGCCTTTGCTGTTACGCAACACAGCTTCCCGTGGCTGCTTCTCAGCACATGGGCACAAGGTATGCTGGTGAGAAATGGCTGATGAAACTCCTCCCTTCCATCCCTTCATCCAGCAGGAGTAGGGAAGTTAGTTCTAGATCCTCCTTAGGTCTTCCAGTGGGAATGTGGTAAAGCCACAGCACTGAGCTACAGAGGCATTAGAGCTGCAGAGAGCGGAAATTTGAAGTTGTAGGCAACAACTGGACAACTTCCTTGAGCCTGCCTGCTTGCCGTAGCAGTCCAAGTATTTTAGAGGCCTCATTAGAGGACATGATGTCAATTTTCATTGTTTGCCTCCCTTCCCTTGGAAGCTCCTAGTTGGTAATCTGAGAGCATGTTGCTTAAAATGAAAAGGTTGTGGGGAGCTTGTTCAGTCTCAGTTTTATTTCCTGGTTCAGCATCATTGCTACTGCAGTCAAGAGCGTTAGGATGTACTGGTGGCACAGCTTTACTAAGTTATTCAGCAGATGTTTGTTCGCCATTTGTGTTCTGTTATTACAAGCAGAAATGGCTAATAATATACTGATTTCAAAACAGAGCTCGTGTATAAGACAGCTAAAAATGTTACTGTAATCGTAACGTTGCTTTTCTAGCTAGCACCTTTACTGGCAGGTTCCCTCACTCTTTGTAAAAAAATTGGTTGATTATTTAATTTTATTTCTGGTGGTTTTTTTTTTTTAGGGTTGACTTCAATGTTCCGATGAAGGATCACAAAATAACCAACAATCAAAGGTGAGTCATAATTTCCATTCCAGGTGGAAGCCCCAAAGTATGTTCTTGCTCTGATTTTAGCCCAGTTGTGTAAGCAGTACCTGCAGTGCTGCCATGATGAAGCTGTCATTGCTTGTACCAGAATACTAAAGGTGTCTCAAAGAAAGTCCAGCAATTGTTAGTTAAAACCTTGTAGCTATTAGCAAACTACGCTACCTACAAGGCTGCTTCTCAGCATAGCTGCAAGTCCCTTAATTGTACAGATTCTAAACTTCATTACTTAAATGTGGATGAAGTGTTATGACCGTTTCACAACCACATCTCTTTGGCTGTGTGTGAAAACTTGCTATATTTGTTGGTAGCATACAAAAGACGTTATACCTCCTGGCTACCCTGTGGTTGTGTGAACTTGGTTGGCTAATGTTAGAATAATTGTTCTAGTGCAGCATACAAAGACACAGGGTTTAGAAAGTGATATCAAATATCTTGTCTTGCTTGTCTGTCACTTGCAGGCAGATGCCAGTTTTGTTCACCACAATATACTCACTGCTCAACATTCCCATCACCTCTTTGTTGGTTCAGGATCACAGACTAAACCAGGAAGCCTGGTAATCTTTGTGTGCCCTGGCATTTCCTAGCTGCAAGCAATCAGCAGATCTTAGATTACAAAATGCATTTTACTTCTGTGTTCTACATCGCAGGGAAGATAACAGTGAAACATATGAAAAAATGCTGGGATGGAGAATTTTGCTGAAGCTTTCTGGACTGTGCTTCAGGATTGTCACAGTCCCTAGGAGAGGAGTAGGTTGGGTTAGCTCTGCAGGGAAAGCTGTGCTCTGTGGGATGTGGTTAGTCTCCCAGACATTTGCTCTAGCAAGGATAGGCCGCTAAAAAGCCCAGTCTCCCTTTTGGAGACTTACTGGTGGTGATGCCCTGCTGTCCTTTGATGAGAGGGAGGCTGAAACATGTGAATGTCAGAAGTAGGATGGACTTCTTAAGTAATTGTTCTGCCCAGCTTTTGTACTCCATTTCTTTTGTCATTTTTGATGAACAAGTCCAGGGCTCTTGTGTAAGTGGTTGCTAAGTCTTTTTGCCTGGTAAACTCTGCTTGAATCCTTTGTAATTTGTTCTTCTCTGCCATTACAGAATCAAGGCGGCAGTTCCTACCATCAAACACTGCTTGGATCATGGAGCCAAGTCAGTAGTTTTGATGAGTCACCTGGGTCGCCCAGATGGTGTTCCCATGCCTGAAAAGTTCTCTCTGGCCCCAGTAGCTGTGGAGCTTAAAGCACTCATGGGCAGGTGAGGTAGAAGAGCACAAGGCCCTCTCTGTCGGGAGACCTGGACGCTTTCCTGTCTGAAAGGAAGAGTCACTGGTGGGCTGACAGTGCATATCTTGTATTTGCAGGGAGGTCTTGTTCCTGAAGGATTGTGTTGGTCCTGAGGTGGAGAAGGCCTGTGCTAATCCTGCAGCTGGCTCCATCATCCTGCTAGAGAACCTCCGATTCCATGTAGAAGAAGAAGGAAAAGGGAAGGATGCTTCAGGGAACAAGGTGAAACTTCAAGTCTAGCTTTTGTGCATCCCGTTCTGGTTGTACTGCTTGTTTGCTGCAGATTGCCAAGGAGCCAGCAGCCTAAAATGCTGCTTATGAATTCGCTTTCACAAGGATGGAGATCTTTAGTTCAATGTGTCCGATCATTTGTACAATCATGGAATCACGGAAATGCTTTGCAGAAGTTCGAGTCAAATGCATTGAATTTCCAAGATGAAACAGCTTAAGTGAAAGGCTATAGATGACTCTGCTAAAGGTGGTGTAGTATGTAAAAGAAGGAAAAAGGAGCAAAACAGGGCTGTACAGGAAGTTGGTTGCTGCTTATTAGGCTTTATTTTGGGATGTCCAAAGCAAAAACCAAGATCTTTTGGAGATTGTATCTTGCTACTGGGGCCATAAGAATGACACGTCTTGGTTATCTGGCTGATGTTTTAATATAATGTTTAAACTTCCTGCAGTATAGGGATTATCAAACCCTTTTATAACACTGTCTGGTCTTATGAGTTGTCATCTTGAACCAGGCTGCCTTGCACCTCTGACATTTTCTTGAAGGTCAGGAAGAGTGCTTGCTCTAGACAGCTGCTTTTCTTAGCAATGGTGACCCTGTTGAGTACACAGGCCTTGGCTCTTTTCAGATTCAGTGCATGGAGTGGAATGCTGACGTCGTGTTGTGCCCTTTATGGGCTGACACCGGATGCCTGTAGCTTAGAAAACTAGCCCAGAGAACTAGTAAGCCTTTGCAGATGGCAGTGAGAAATTGAGCAAGCCCGGAATTATTCACTACTAGAATTGTGTGTCACTGAAAGCCGGTGTGGTAGCAGGGAGAAGAATGGGGCAAGAATTTAATTTGCTTTGGGAAACAGTCCCCTGGTTTTGTGCATTTCTGTAATTCTCAGGTTATTTAGCTGGGTGTATGCATGTGGAAGCATGCACTGCAGTTGAGCACAACAGGAGAGGTGTTCTTAATGGACCTCTTTCTCATCCTCATAGAGGTGAAAGTCGGTGCTGTGGAACTAATGATGCATTATAAGACTGCAGATTACTAACTGGTGCTTAGAAACTCTGGTTTTCCAAAGCAGATCAAATGGTAGCTGTTCCTTCATTCAGACCCTCTTGTGTTCTGCTTACAGATGTTACTGTTTTAACAGGAGCACTTAATCTCTTTGTGTAAAGCCAGGCAATTTACCAAGTGAAGGAGCAGTTGACAGCATTGTTCTAGAATCTGTGTAGTCCTTTTGGCTTGTCTTCTGCTCAGGCTGTGTGAATAAAAGGGCACCCAAAGCTGATACCTATCTGATATATATATTTGAGTACCTTACTGCAATCGTCCCTATGCTGTTACATCTGGGTGCTCGCAGAGGCCTCACTTGGGCTGGTGAGCTGATAAAGTAGAAAGGCACTCGGAGAGGTGATCGCTTGACTGCCAGTCTGGGCTGTTGTTTACAGCTGCTTGCTCTTAAAGTAGGCCTGAGCTGTCACTTACTGGCGAAGTGAGCTCTGCTGTCTTTCCATGGTGGGAAAGAAAACAGAACTGCATGACCTATCCCATGAGGACTTTGTAGGATGCTTGGAGGATGGAGAAAAAGTCTTTTAAAATGCCTCTGTTCTTGCCCACTACATGCTAAGCTTATCTCCAGCTTTCTGATATTGGCTGCTTTCACTGTGGCCTCCAGTTTCTAAATCAGTCCTTCAGGAGGTCGTCCTTTTACCTGTGGCACTTGGAGACCACCCTTTCTTTGTTCAGTAAGCGAGCATGAGTTTGTTTACTCTCATCTGAGCATTGCATTGTCTATACACACCAATTCTGTTACCTGTGTTCACCACATAAAACTGGAAATCTTGGAGAGAAACTGAAAGGTTGGTAGAGCTGGAGTTCATTCCTGCTCTGTTGATGGACTAGAAAATTGAAGTGGGAACAGTCCTCAGGCCTGTAATAGCAGTCTCAGGGAGTTTAACGGGGAGTTTAAACCTTTTTGTTGCTCTTACTGGACTGGGGGACTGGAAAAGCATGAAGCCCAGTGACCCACAGGATGAACTGATGACTTTTCTCTAGCTGACCTTTCTTTGCTTTGTGTTTACAAGTCAAATTGCTGTCTTTGACTCTAATCATTCTTTCTCTTTTTAGATTAAGGCTGATGCTGGAAAAGTGGAGGCTTTCAGAGCCTCTCTTTCTAAACTGGGAGATGTCTATGTCAATGACGCTTTTGGAACTGCCCATCGAGCTCACAGGTACGTATTCGTTTTCCTTCCTCAGGCTGAGCTGTGGAACGATGTCTGCCATGCAAACACATACAGTTTTGCCCCCAATGAGTTAACTTCTTTTTGGGCTTATTCCATTATCATTCTGCTGTGTTTTCTCCTGAGTAATACATTTAGTGGAGGTAGTTGTCAATAGCGTGTGCCTTTTCAAGTTTGCCTCTGGGATCAGGAGACAGCTGAACTCTTAGGACTTGAGTTGACTTTTTAGGCTTTGAAGATACAGAAAATTACTTGCTTAGGATTTGTATAAATTGTCCTGCAATTACAGCGGACTTCTTTTCCAAAAGATTAATAGCTCCAGATTGATTATTCTCATGGAGTGTGTTTAGATACCTGTACTAGCAAACTGTAGTGGTCCTCTTTGAGTTTGATTTCATAATCCAGTGTTGTGGGAAGAAGATATCTCTGCTCTTGATACGCTTATTTCTCCCTCAGCATTTTGGATCACTAGTTAACACTATATGTTTTTGCACAGACATATTGATATGCAAGATGATCTCAGAAAGTGTGTACAGCCATCTTATCAAACTAGGAAAACAAAACCCTTGTGTTTGTTTTCATGCAGGCAGTAGCTATTCTCATTGCTGCAGCTGACAAAATGATTTACTTTACAATACTGTGAGATACAGGGATGTTTCGACCTGTACTGATAGAAAATTTTTCCTTTCCTCACTCCTACTTTATTCTGCAGCTCCATGGTAGGTGTCAATCTGCCTCAGAAGGCTGCTGGCTTCCTGATGAAGAAAGAACTGGATTATTTTGCTAAGGCATTAGAGAGTCCGGAGAGACCCTTCTTAGCAATTCTTGGAGGGTAAGACTCAAGAACATATTGACTCCAAATTTCTCTTGAACTCCTCTGTAAGAAATGAAAAGTTATTTTGGCTTGGTTCAAACAAGTGCTTTCCTTTAGACTGTACCTACAGTTCAGATTTGTAAATAAGTCCTGAGATGTCTGTGAGATGTGGATTAGAGAGGAGCTAACTGATATGTCGCCTCTTGTGATGATACAGTCTGTTCATCAGACCTCCTGACCTCTTAACATTCCCCAAATTGAGATAGTCCACAGCAGTTTGTACAGATGAACCAGAAGAGCCGATAGATACACACGATGGCCCTGAAATATTGTCAGTGACCTTTCCTCCACGGTTCAGAGTACAAACATCCTGCCAGCTCAGCACCGAAAGTTGACACGATCTGTCATTATGCAATGGTGACCTACTGTAACTGGATGGGCCTCTGCTCTTCCACAGCAGCTAGCATGCAAAGAAACTTGAAGGTACAAACCCAAGTGACTGCTTGTGTGTAGAAATAATTTCTCGTTGCTGCCAATTCTTGTCATATATACCCATTTTAGCACTGTAGTTCTATGACAGTATTTCAGTTCATCAGGTGAATTAAAATACTTTCTTAAGTAACACAAAGCTTGGACACATTCATGTGTTCTTGATAAAAGTACATGGTTTATTCCTGCTTTTTGCACCCATAAATGTGTTTTTTAAGAATTCAGTTCTCACATAAAGTTTTAAACTTCTATGACCTTGGTTATACTGAACAATGCTTTTTTTCTTTTTATTAGTACCCTTCCAAGGTTTACAGCTGCAGGTGATCCATCAATAAGTGCTATACACTCCTCATTGCCTTTGATGGAAGTTGCAGGTATACACCAAGGGAGAGCTTGTTAGTTACCTTGTCAGATGTTTGAGTTAGAGCAGCAACTAGGATGGCCAGAATGGTAAAATACCAGGCCTGTTAGTACAATCTGGAAGTGTCATAAATCCAGGGGGAACAAAACAACCTTTTTTGAGAGGTGCATAACAAGGGTGACCAGCATGTCTAAGAGCTTGATACTGAACTTACTCAGCCAGTGAATGCCAACTGCATCTTAGTGAGTCATGGGAGGAGCTCTGAGAGCAGTTCAGAGCCAGAAAATGCCTTTATCTGTTTGAAAGCACCACCATTCCACTGGTGGCACAGCTGGTTCCGAGGGGGGACAGCAGATTGAGCAACTCTTGCTCGATTGTACCAGAGGGACGTCACACTTGGAAGCTGCAGGTTTGCTTCTGTTTATATGTAACAAAAATTGGGCATAGAAGATTAACTGAGAATGACAGTTCTAACAAGTAAAGTGGAAATTAAATGTGTTGGCAAAGAAAGACCATGTGCAGGAAAGTAATTCAGTGCCAGGCGCAGGGTAAGTGCAAAGGAAAGAAACAGAAATCTCATTCACCTTCACATCTCTTTTTGCCTGGAGCTGCACACGGCAAGGTGGGCCCTGCAGGATTTTGCCATGGCTCTGTCCCATCCCGTCAACACTTCTTTACCAGTTCAGCTCCTGCGGTGTAGCAACATTAGCAACTTCACAACTTAAACTGGGGTGGTGGCCAGTTCATGCCAAAGCTCTCCATTGTCACGAAGGTTGGATTTGTAGAGGCAATAGATATTCCTTATGGTTATGTCCAAAAGCATTTTATTAATGGAATTCCTGTCATTTTCCCTGTTCTAGAGATGGGAAAAAATGAAGCAAGAAGAACAAATGGTCTTGTCTAATGTCACCAAGCAGAGCATGGTCAAACTAAGACTATAATGCAAGTTCCCTGAGTGCCAGCCTAGGTTTAGCTCAGTTTTTTCCTAAGGTCTTTTGTGGAGCTTGCTTTTAGATAACAAAAAAAATCCATACATAGCATTAAGGAGGGAGACTTATGTCTATTTACTGATAGAAGACTTGTGTCTATTTACTGCCTCTTCTGCCATTCCTATATAAAGTAAGAATGTCCTTGTGAGGCTTCATGCTGTCTTAGCTAAAGATTACTAGAGAGTAAGTTCCGTCTGAGGAGTTTTGCGCACTGGCTGCATTATTCTTTTTCCTTCTCTCTCGCCAGAGCCAAAGTTCAGGATAAGATTCAGCTGATCAGTAACATGTTGGATAAGGTCAATGAGATGATCATTGGTGGTGGAATGGCCTTCACCTTCCTGAAAGTGATCAACAACATGGAGGTATGAAAATGTGTCTGCTCCTACTAAAGAATGTCCCTTAATATATTGTGATGTTGAGAACTGGCTGTTTTGACTCTCTGCAAAAGTAGGGAGCGCTGAGAAGTTACTTAAGAATCGCTTTACAAAAATCGGATTGCTGCCAGTGTCTAGCAATGTGCTTTAAGAAAACGGTCTTTCCAGAATTTTCTGTCTGAGCAGTTTGGCCTGACTGCTGCTTTTCACTTCTGTAATGACCAGTAGCTAAACAAACGCCTCTCTCTTACTTTTCCCAAACAATTTCTCTAGATTGGCAACTCTCTGTTTGATGAAGAGGGATCAAAAATTGTCAAGGACCTGATGGCCAAGGCAGAGAAGAACGGTGTGAAGATTACTCTGCCTGTTGACTTTGTCACTGCAGACAAATTTGATGAGAACGCACAGACTGGGGAAGCCACAGTGGCTTCAGGCATTCCTGCTGGCTGGATGGTAGGTTTTAATAGGCAAGGGACTAAGAGAAATAATAGGCAGCAGTGGGGTGGGAAGGACACGTCTTAAAGGAGTATAAAGAGTAATTGTGATCCTTTGCAAATGTTTCTGAAGGCAGTCAAGCTATGTAGAGTATGTTGGTTTAATGAAATTAAAGCCGTGTTGTTTGTTCTGAATTTTTAAGTCTAAAGTAGCTTTTGTGATATTTGGATTAAAACAGCAAAATTCTTCTCAAACCTTCAGATCTGAATGCAGGAGAAATCCCTTTTATTTGACCGGAATTTAAGTCGAGTTGGCAAAAATTTCTAACCAAGGCTGCAAGCATCTGACACTGATTTAAAAATGACATTCATAGATAAATACCACAGCAGACTCTACCCTATTGCAGCAGCTGCTGGCAAATCTTTCTGTTCCTCAGTATTCAGTGCACACAGAGAATCTCTTGCTTCATACCTGGGGGTTAGGGGTGGGCTTCTGAGGATCCCAGCTAGACATTGGTGATTTGAGATGAGAATTGGCAATGAGTGTATCTGTGGCTTCTCTTACTTGTCTTAGGGCTTGGACTGTGGCCCTGAAAGTGTGAAGAAGTTTGTTGAAGTTGTGGGAAGGGCCAAACAAATTGTGTGGAATGGTCCAGTTGGTGTCTTTGAGTGGGACAAGTTTGCCAAAGGAACCAAAGCCCTGATGGACAAAGTGGTAGAAGTAACTGGAAAGGGCAGCATCACCATTATTGGTAAGTAGTTGCATGTGTTTGTTCTGGTCTTTCTAGCTGCAACAAGGAGGCTTCTGCTTGCCATACCATGTTAAAAATACTTGTAAAATTGTTTTTCTTTCCTTGTGTTTTCATCTGTTCTTCACCATGAAGGATAGGGCTTTAAAAACTGCTGTATGCTCACATGCTAGGCATTTGTGAGCAGTACCAGCCTGTAGCAAGGCTGCGGCCCTTAAACTGAACAAAATCTAAGTTTCTTGTGTGTCTCATTGATTTTTGTTTGTACTACAGGTGGTGGAGATACAGCTACTTGCTGTGCAAAGTGGAACACTGAGGATAAAGTTAGCCATGTCAGCACAGGAGGCGGCGCCAGCCTGGAACTGCTAGAGGGTAACTGCTCTTTTATCTTAACTTGTTTGAGCAAATCGGGGAGTTCCCTGTGCTCTACCATGTGTTGATTCAAGAAAGCACAACAATAGGATTAATGTCTCTTCTATTCCACCATGTGGAGTTGCAGTAGATTTTGAGCAATGAGGAGCTCGTTGCTCTTTTGTATTTTTCCTAGAGGGAGAGAGGAAAGAAAATGGAGTATTCTTGCAAATAGCACAGTCTGAAAGCAAAGTCCAGAAAGCAAAAATGCTGGAATAGAAGATAAAACGGCCTTGAGAGCGGGCTGTCTTTTGTAGATTATCCCCTGAGACATGCTAACCAGGCTATTTAAAATGCCCGGTTTCTGTTAGGGGAATCTCATCAGAATAGTCCTGAATTTTTGCCAGAAGTCTCCTTTTGAGCACATTGTTTGCAATTCCCTGGTTTTGGGGAGCCCTCTAGTGATCACTTATGAATCTGCACAGAGTGCTTTGAATTCAAAATGGTGAGAATCTGCAGGATTCTTTTAATGAGTCACATTGTACTCTAAATGAGTTTTCATTTCCTCTGGTAATTAGCTGTTTCCCAATATGGGTAAATTATCTAATGCTGTCAACTTCTCTGTGGAAGAGAAACTGCAATAAACTGCATTGCAGCTGTTGGTTTCCAGCAGTTACACGCGAGACAGAGCTTTTGTTTCTGTTGCCTAGGGAGTGAGGGGAAAGGGAAAGAATGCAGATGGCTAGAAGGAAACACTGTGCAACTGATTTATTCAAAAGGCAAACTTGTCTAAGTTTTGGCCCAAAATGCAGGTTTGTGTGTGATCTTTTAAAAGTAACGGAAGTCTAGCTAATTAGAAAATCTTCTGAAGATGAAAAAAAGAAAAGGCAAAAAAACCCCACCCTAAGCCCCCAGCAAACTAGCGCATTGTGAACAGTGTTAAAATTCAGTACTGCCACACAGCTTGAGCATTAGAAGGGAGGTTTTCTGAAAAAAAAAAAAACCCAGAATAATCTTTCTTCATTACTAAGGTACAAAAAGCTAAAAATGCTTTAGAAAATATTGCAGTTTAATAATCTGGGCTCTCATACTCAAAGATGAGCATATTCCTTGCTTCCATCAGTTGGAATGAGCCATGTAAATAGCTAGACCTCAATGTATTAGTGAAAAACTTGAGACTTGTAGGGGGCTTTGTTTCTTAATTCAGTCTTAAAATTTCCACCACACACTCCAGAATTCTATTTTTGCGCCACTAGGGATTGAAGAAAGAATGCAGCAACTCCCTAGATCCAATCAAAAATCTGTTTGCCATCAAACTTAATGGAAAAAGACCTTAGGTGTTTGGATCTGACCCTAGCAGAGACTTGGATAGAAATTTACCATTATTGTTAATTGAGAATTGATGACTGTAGTATGTTAAGAATGTCTGCTGACATAGAAGCGCAGCTGTGAGCTGGATACTCACTCCAGCCCTAAAAGGTATTTACTGTGCAGAACAGTTTTAAATGTAACACATATGCCTTAAGAGCCACAGTTGTCAACAGGGAGTGTGTGTAGAACCAAGCTCTTCCATATTTAACCTACAGTTTCTGATTTATTTTTTATATATGTTTAGATGTTGCCATTGCGAGTGTAAAACTAAGTTGTTTGAGGGCAGAAGGGTTCTTAACTTCATTGGTATTTTTTAACTGCTAACAGGTAAGGTTCTTCCTGGCGTGGATGCCTTGAGCAACGTGTAGAGAACAGAGTATCGCCCCGCTTCCCGATCCTGTGCACAGCCCCTGAGATTCAACACTTCAGCGCTTCTGTTATTTCAGCTCTGCGACAGGCAGATCACAGAATGTAAACCGAAACTGGACAGGGTTTGAGGAGAAGACAGCAGAGATATTTTACGACTGCAGTTTACATGATGTGGATTTGTCCACCGTTATCCCACTTGAATTAACGTAGTGAGTTTAAACTGTTGTTGTGAATTTAGAGTGTATATATTTATATTTTGCCTTTTCAAAGAGATTAATCCCTGTTAGACATGTCTGTTTCTCAGAAGGGAGTGCACTGTGTAGCTTCAATGTTCTTAGTAGGCATTTTCATCACTTGACACGGTTCAGAAACAAGAGGGGACTCCAGTTTTTTGGAGGCTGATTGTAATAGCTGCTGAATAAACATATTTAAAGTGCTCCCGGTTTGCATATTGTCCTTCTTTCTGATTTTTAGAATGGTCTACATGAAAATATGTTCTTTCTAGCATCAGGAGTTGGAGGTATTTTTCCTTTTTGCACTACTTACAATATTTGTAAATATCCTTTTATTTTTGTCTAGTGGATCTATAACCACCCAGCCATCATCAGAGTGAAATTTGTTGGCAAGGAAGTGAATATTGAAACTTCCATGATATCAAGTAATAAGGATGAAATTTTGAATGTGGAAGTCTAGTTAAAAACATGCAAATTTGCTAGTGTTTCTCACCTAAAGAACTCGCCTCACCATAGGCAACTAACGTATCTAATCTGAATACAAGGCAAACTGTGAAGATAAAGGCAGGTAAAACTGAGTCACAGGCAAAGAGAACTGCAATGTGCCATTTCTCAAATTTGGGGTCTTAAAGCACTAAAACTAGCACAGTAAAACCACACATTTGGACAATCGTGTGTGTGTGTGGTTTAAGCACATTGCAGAACTGCAAATGGTGTCAGTGGAGGACCACCAGCATGGTGCAAATGTATAAAGTTGGGATTTCCATTTTGAGTGTCAGGCATTGGCTCCTGTGCTTGCTGCAGGACCTGAATGTGAGCACAGGGTGGCTCTAAACCAAACCCAGGACTATGCCAAACTCAGACTGGCTTCTGAGCATCCAAAAACGTGTTCTGGGTTACGTCAGCAATCACGGCTCTGCTTGTAAAAGCCACAAGAAGATGCAATGCTCCAACTGAACTAACTGCTTGTGTATCTTCCTGCTGGATCAGAGAAAAGTAAAAGCAGCGATTGCCTGGTTTTATTCCTTGTGAATTCCCAGTGGTGTTAGGGTGCTTCCCAGGAGGTTTTGTGTGGCCTGAATAGTATAAAGCAGCCAGGATGAACCATGGAGAGAATCTTTGAGGTAAGCAGTAAGCCACAACACAGAATATGCTTTTAAGTTAATTTGTATGTATGTATATAATACCAAAACAAAATGAAAGCATGTGTTATAAACAGACACAGACTATTTGCCAAATTGTACTTGGTCATGGTGGGACGCGAATTAAAACCCAGTAACACTGAAGTGTGTGGAATATATGCTCATTACATTTTAAAGCTAAAAGTGACTATTGCAAAGAAAAGGAACTGGAAATAATGCAAATGATGGCAGCGCTGTGGTTTTCTCCTCCTCCTCCCCTCCTTTGTAAATCTCCCGAGCATTGTCCGATTACGCATGAATGATGCAGATTTTTGCTAGGATTGCTTGCTCGCTGTTGCTCGTGTTTTCCAGGCAGGGGTGCAGACCTCCGACAGCTGCAGTAACGAGGCAAAGAAAGGAGTGAGCTTGTCGGCCACAAAAAGGCTGTGGATTTTGGAAATCCAGTGCTACAAAAACAAACATTCCACCATGTTTTATAACAGATCATTCTTGTCTGGCTCTGGCAAACAAGGCCCCATGACAGCACGGCCCATTTTAGTGTCATTCTTATACCCCTGTGTTGCTGGATTCCCATGGAGCAACAACAGACTCTCCCTCCATAACTTCTTTCTTGGTGTTTACAGTGAAAGGTTGGTGTGTGGCCACAACCTCTGCTGGCGTTTCTCCCCTCTTCATTGAAAGCAGCAAAACAAAGCTATCTGTAATCAGATAGGGCAAGGAGTAGTAATGCCCGGTGAACACTTAACACTTACAAATGTACTTACAAACATTTTTACATTTTTCCACCTGGGTTTGGATTTTGCTACTCACATCTTCAAAATGTCTTTTTGTTTCCGCAGGGCTTGTTCTAACTAATGCGATGTTCAGGTCTGTGTGCTCAATACAGCAAACCTTGTACAGCAAAGGCCAGAGAGATACTCAGCTTTATGGGTTGCGCAGAAAAATGGATGAAACTTCTGAACATGAGGCAGCAGGAGCTGTACACTTGATGACCAGCAGCTGATCACTTGAGTGACAGTTTCCAGATTGTTGGTTTTTTTTAGCTTTCCCTATTAATATTTTTTAGCACCTGGCTATTGCAGTGATAAAGTACTCTTAAGGCATCTAGAGGTTCTCACTAAATTTGACATCTTCTGGAGTCACACTTGTCTTCCTAGATTATTTTTGCATGTGTTCTGACAACTTTTCTAGACACATGGTTCTGCTTTTACGTTTTTATTGCTTTTGTTGAGAGTGTTTTTTGGGCAAGGAACACTGCTGATTAGAAATATGGTGGAAGATATTAGAAACAAAGCTGTTGCAGAAAGCTCATGATGTTATGAAGGTAAAAGATTTAGCACTTAAGTGGACTGATAATAAGAGACAGGTAAGATAAAAAGTGAAGAGCTTAAATTATAAAAAACTTCAACATGAAAGCTTTTAAATTTGTTGTCAACAAAATAAGCTCCTCTTAGGCCAAAATACATGAGGTCTCATACTGGCATCTCCCTGTATAATTTACAATCTACTGCTAACTGCAGGAGCTAGAGAAAGTGTTTCTGTGTCATAAAATGTGCCATCAGTGGTGCTTGAAAAAGTTACTTGTCAAAATGGCAGTCACCCCACAGCACTGGTGACTTGGTCATGCACAGGGACATCAGCCCTGATGTGGGAGAGGGCGCCCAGGGCTTCCTTAATATTTACATCCTAAATATTTTCAGATCTGGCTGCTCTTAAAACATCAAACCTTTTCGCTATGGCTCTGCCTTTGTGAGGAAGGGGCCCTCCTGTGGGCAGCGGCCATTTTGTGACGGTGGGGAAGGCATCCCCCTCTCTTGGAGGGAAGGATGAATGTCTCCCTCCCCTCTTTTTCTGTGTGTTCCCCTTGATGCCTGCCTTCTCGGTGTGCCTCACCGCCCAGACGCTGTTTCACAGAGGACTTTTGTGCCCTTAGTCCCCTGTGTATCCCAGCCCTGCTGGAGCGGAGCAGTCTCCATGGCCACCTCTCCTCCATCGGCCGAGACGTGGGGACTCAAAGGAGCCGACGGAGGCCGCTCCCTCCCGACCCAGGGCCGACCAGCGAGTCCTGTGTTCCCGCTCAGCACCCGGGCGGTGAGGCCTGGCCCGGTGAGGCGGCGGCGGGGCGGGAGGACTACACTTCCCGGCCGCCTTTGCCGGCGGCGGCCCAGCGGGGGATGCCGGGTGCCGTAGTTGCAGCCGCCTGGTGAAAGTTAATAACTGAATCTGGGGTAGGCGCTTCCCAGAGCTCCTCGGTGTCTCTCATTGCCATGCCGGCTTTGTCACCTCGGAGGGAAGAGGAGCAAGATGGATGAGCGGGCGGCCGCTGGGGCAGGCGCCCGCGGGGTAAGGAGCCGGGTGCGGAGGGGGGGAGGCTCGGGCCGCCGCTGCGAGGCCGGCTGGGTGAGGGGAGCGCGGCTGGCTGCTGTCCCGCCGGCCCCCTGCGACGGGGAGGGGGCCGCGGCC
>JAOXNO010000063.1:14104510-14114904 GCA_028565335.1 Limnodromus scolopaceus | reverse complement strand
TCCCTGCCCATGGCAGGGGGGTTGGAACTCGATGATCTTTAAGGTCCCTTCCAACTCAAACGATTCTATGATTCTAAGAAGATCCCCATTCTGTTTTCAGGTTAAAATTTTCAGTGTTGCCTCTGATAAATTGTCCTCAATTCATCCCTAATGCAGTATAAAATAGCAAATTAATTTTAGTTCACTTTTCATTTTTATTCCACTTTTTAATGATAATTTTTCATTAAGCATCTAATCCTGTCCTAGTATTTCTCATCAGTAAGGCTCAAGGTGCTTTACAAAAGAGGTAAAAATATAATTATTCCAATTATCCTTATTAAGACTTCAGTTTTAGGTAGCTTCTGCAGATAATATAGGTCATAAATAATTAAGAGTACAATCTAATTAAAATAAATCCCCAGTTGTAAACCAAAGTGCCACACTGAAGAAGCCAGTCTTCAAAGGCATGGCCTTGTAACCTAATCTCCCTGATAGAACAGCATCCCATTAACCTGCAAATCTCCCCTCTCCTGACCTGTCTGCCCCAGCAGCAGGTACTTCCATGTGCCTGTGCAGGACACAAGGGAGGGAGAAGGTCAGGCAGTTTCAGTGACCAAAAGTAGTCTGGAGAGTGTTCTCCTATTAAAGTCACTTATCTTGTCATTTGAATAAAGGTCTCGTGTTTGGAGGCTTACCAAAATGTACAGCCTGAACCAAGCAAGATTAGGCATAGAACTAATCTAATTTTTTAGCAGATATAGTTATTAGAGTCCAGAAGATGCAAAGAAGGTTGTGGTTTGAATCCAGTTTGTACATGACCTAAATAGAATTCTGACCCCGAAATGTGCTCTAAATACCTTGTCGAATTTCATCAGTTGGACATTAAATTTCAAGTTTGGGAGTTAAGGCTCTAGATTGCTAGTGCTAAGCTGTGTCTGTGTATCCTGACACCTGCATGTCCCCACTGGAAGCTGACTATTTCAGGACTGCTGTTTATCTACATAATTCAGCAGTAGGGCTACGTAGATGAAATCCTTGTTCTCATTCCAAATACCTGCTGTCACTTATTACTTATTCTGTGGGAATGTTTTTGCTCCGATTTGTGGTTACGCAGTGTTCAGCGATGACCTAATTGCAATATTCTCATTAGGAAGAGAAATTTCTGAGTTTGGCTTTATAGTTCACCTTCTCAGTAAGTAAATCGTTGCTCCATAACACCATCTACCATCAGTACTGTCTCTTTATCCCAGTGGTTTATGGGGGATCATAAGGCACTTTGAAGCATGTATATCTACGACAGCTTCTCACACTTTACCATTGTAAAGTCTAACTTATCTCAGAGCAAACATAGACCATATTGTTGATGAAAATGCTTGAATCTGATGACCTATAGCAGCTTTCTTACCATGAAAGAAACTGCACCTGATGTTAGTTTGGTGTTGGGTAACTTCCTTGAAGTCGGCGATATACGAGCAGCTACAAATAAAGCTGAAAAAGGCCAGACTGCCTTTCTGACTGTCTTGTGATGAGACTTAATCTTGGCCCAGGAATGCTGGTGTAATTTTCAAATGTAACTCAAATGGATGTTGATTGCAAGTTACATTAAAACGAGTCCCTAAGTCCCTTAGGGTCTTGGAGAGACCTATATCTTGATCTATCTGCACCATAATTTCTTCATTTGTATTGTGTTAAAATGCAATTCAGTCTCGTATGCTGGATGCTTTGACTAGTAGGGCATGACTGGAGCGCCAAGTAATGCTGGTGGTACTGGAAATGTACTATAAATGACAGAGGGGAACCTACAGAAATAAGGAAGCAGGGAGCACAGACATTTTCAGCAGCAGAAAGAGGGAAGGTGAGTGCAGAAGAAAGGAGGGAGGGACAAAGGAAGGAAAAATATTAAAAGAAAAAGCAGGACCAAAACTAAAACACCACTGTTGAAGGTGACGAGTGGTGTGGTGTGGGTGAGGCTTTGCAATTGAACCAAGTTTCCCTAAGAACGTTATCATATGCCACTTACGGGAGGGAGGAGAAGGGGAGATGGTTCCTGGAGAAGTGCATATCCACACAATGAAGCCTTTGGTTTCTTCCCTTGCACATTTGTAGAGCACTCACGTCTTTCCCTTACCCCGGGAGACATTCCTATTTCCTTTCATTTACCAGTGTTTGGAAGGCGGAAGGAGATGAGGCACTGTTGGGTTCCCTTATTAACTTAATCTGTGGGAAGCCCTGTATAAATCATTGAATTTCCTAGTCTTGATAGAACGAGATATTTGTACAGCAAAGTCAAACAGAAGATCGAGGTTCCTGCACAGGGAGGCTTTCACGCTGTTCCAGTCCTGTGCCTGTGACTATTACGCGTGCATTTCTTTGAAGTCTGAAGCTTAGGAGTCTGCATTAATGATCAAGGGACAGAGCTGAATACAGAATTCCTATGGTACGAAGGTAAAGGTGTGGGTATGAATGTGGGAAGAGAATATTTAAGAGCAGTCTGGCATGTATAGTTAATAACGTTTAAAAAAAAAGTAATCATCATCTTAATTTCCTATGGTTACTCAAGTTCTCGAGCCTTTTAGCATCTTCTCATTCCTTGTAGATCAGTGATTTCTTGCTGGGTCCTGTCATGTCCAAAATATTAACTTCCTTGAAAAGTAGAGAACTTCAAGTTCGAAACCTTTTGTCCTTTTCTACAGTGGGAAACGTGCTTGAATCCCTGTTCCTCATGCAGTGTTTTAGAGCTGTGCTTGGCATTTGGCTGTCACTCTGTTCCACTCAGCCAAGTGTCGGTGATCCCTGAATGCTTAAAAAGTTCCTTGGGACTCTGCAGATGTGAAGCTCTTCTGAAGCTGAGATTTGTCAGGAGCAGAATGCATTAGGACAATTATTTCTGATTTTGACTTATGACTATGCTAAAACTCACTTTTTTTTTTTTTTTTACCACTGTGTGTGTTCCTTTTCAGGCTCATAACTGTTTCTCTAATTCGTGAGCTGTTCTTTCCATTTTTTACTTCATGAAGTAAAATGCTGTGTGTATTGCTACGCTTAATATACACATATCTACTGACTGAAACAGTGAAATAGATGCTGGGTTTAAATTTCTGACCTGCTATTTTAACTGCTTTTTCCAGAACTCCACTCTAATTGCTGCTTTTTCTCGATTGAGCAGCAAATCAGTTCCCCTCTATGCACCAGGATTACCAAAATTCAAATTTTTCTGAAGAAGCAAATGTCAGATTTTCAAGATGCAGCTTGTATTTAGGGACCTTGTGAAGCAGATCCTAAGGTGGTATTTATGTCCTACCAGATACAGAGCTGCTTTCAAAATACTGGCCCAAGGCACTAGGGGATTTGCAGTTGTGCTCTGGATGTCTCCCATGTGGTGGAGGGGTGTAGAGCTACCACAGGGCTTTGGGAGCAGGGGGCCCTCGCAGACACTGCTCACGCTCCCACATCATTTAATTCAGCCATGGCTGCGCACTCCACCTCATGAGAGGGTTGACTGTGCTCCTCAAGTGGAAAAACTGGAGACCCCAGGCCTCTTGCCGTGAATGACTGGGACCCCTTTCTCCAACCTGACATCACTGCTGTAAACTGAATGTCTTCAGCACCCCAAATGCTTTGAAGCCAGCCTCATTAACAAGTTTCTGAGTGCCTTGTGGGCACTGAAAGGGAGGGATGGCAGGTCTGGCCCCAGCAACGCAGAGCTGAGCTGGGGCAGCAGCTCGGAGCTTGGCAGCCGTTCTCCAGTAATGGCTTTACCCGGTCTCAAATTGGCTGCTTTATGAAGTCTGGTGTATTTTTTTTTTTAAACATTGGATTTCTTGATGTATTTAATACCATGGTGTAAATGAATATTTATGAAGGTGTCTGAGGTCTTTGGATCAGATATGTCATATTAAGTTCTGATCCAAAGCCCACTGTAGCCCAGCTGAAAAAACGCATCTCTGACATTGTTCTCCGCTCTTGCCCCCAGGGAATTAAAAAGACAAATTATTTTAAGCAGTTCAACATGTACTGAGCTTTAGTTTGTTAGCTAAGAAAGAGTATAATGTCTTTCCAGGACTATGTTCAAAACTAAAGAACAAAAAGCTACCTTGAAAAATGGCCATTGGGAAGCAGACCAGCAAAAGCCAAGAAACTTGAGCCCTTGCTAATGAATACTCTGTCCTTAACTCACATTGTCTCTTTTGTTTCCCACACTTTCATGAGCTGCACATGGATTCAATTTGCCGGTCTTTAACCCTTCTTACTGATGCTTGATCTATGCACAGTTTGGAAACTGGGACAGCTGTCACTTAGGTATTTTATTTTTTTTTGCTGCTGATCTGCTTGTCCCTGTGCAGTCTCTGGCTCAGATGCGGCACAGTGATCCACGAGGGGTGTGGACAAGGCTTGGGTGCAAGCTGGGGAGAGGGAGTCAGAGCTTTTCCAGCTTCCTGGCAAAGGGTGTAACAGGGACAGGGCTGGGAGCAGGTTTGCTTTGATTAAACATAGTAGCATTTCCACTGTGACTACCATAGGGGAAGATGTTGGTGATGTTGTTATAGTAGGACTTTTTTTAAGAAGAGCTGTTTTTCTTGGTGAAGCTTTAAAATTGATGGAAAGTCAGGCTGGAGCCAAGGGATTTGGCATCATTGGAACTTCTCACACCAGCTTGCCTTTGTGCTACAGCACAGCAGAAGTACTTTCAGCAGAGAAAAGCATTAAACATCAGATGTTTATTTGCAACAGAGAAATTTATTCCAGTGAATGATGGTTGCCCATAGTAAATATACTTCTTAGTAACAATTGTGTCATTTCAAAAAACATAACTAGCTCCTAGAGTTGCTGCTTGCTAAATTGATAGGGATCTAATTAATCATCCATTTAAAACAAAAATGGCATTCCATTTCAAAAACTTAATGCATTTTCATTCCTCACTTTTCCTCTAGATAACTACTGAACAAAGATCACCAGCAGAGAGTGCTAGTGCTCTTCTAGAATGTGGCAGCACCTGAAATTGATTGTAAAATCTAATCAGACTTTGTTCCATAATTCTATTTTTAGTTTTTCATTTCTGTGCAAATGAAATGTTAATCAATTATCTGTAACTTGACATCTTGCTGTCTCTAATTATCAATCTTTTTGTAGCTTACTACAGGAGAAAGAGCATTTTTAGGAGCACAAGTATGTGCTCAGGAAAATTATAATTGTCACTTTTTGAAGCAATTATGTAACAGAATTTCATACATTTTGTTCCAATACATTTGACCTTTTTTGTACATAAGATAAATGAAAGGAGAAATAATGTTCTTCAATTTCATGTTCAAAATAATCTGTTTACTATTCAGTACATCTTCTATGTAGTGGGGGAGGATAGCCCTGCTCCTAGAAGTGGTAGAGCTCTAGCATCTATATGGCACTCATTGTTTCACTGAGACCATACTTTTAATTTTCCCAGACCAGAGAAGGTTGCTTCCAGCCCAAGATTACTTTTGGTTGGGCCTCTTTCATTTCTCAGTTCTGAGTCTGATTCTGACATCAATATTAAAAATGAGTTGCAAAAGCTTTAAATCAAAAAGCACCCCCTCTCCCCTATCCCCATGTCAATGCAGTTGACAAAATCAATGCAGTTTCACCATTGTAAGCCCTGGAGACTTTGAAGAGGCTTTTTGGTTTCAAATCAGCCATGGTTTTCCCGTCATAATCTTTATGGTCATTGAAATATCAGCATTCTCAAATCTGCTTTTTGCTGCAGAACCTTGCTGTACATCTTGCTCTTGTGATTTCATACATTCTTTAGTCATCGAGAGCAAACAAAGACTGTGTTGAAGTGCAGGGCCTCCATGCCTTACTCTTAGAGTGCGTTCTGATCCAAATCCATTGAAAGTTGAGGGAATCTTCTAACTCATTTCAGCAGATTTTGAAGAGACATTTCTCTTTAAAGAGGCCTGAGAGGCAAGAGTGCACAGAAACAAGGGAGATGGTCAACTTTCGTATATATCAAGTTTGTTACCATACAATAAACATCAGCTAAAGGCTTACAGGCCCTTCTTTGGGAGAAGAATGGTGTCTTGTAAGGAAAACCCTTTGTCCAGACTAACCCTGCTGTCCTTATTTTGCCAAAACTGCATTTAAGTCTAAGGGACTGGGATGTGAATGTGCTTAGAGCAAAGCTGAAGCACTTAATTTGTTCTTCCATAGTTGTCAGTTTATCCCTCTTCTGATAACACAGCTTTCTTCCAAAATTCTGCATAAAGAGGGGCCAAGGTTCAGCAGTGAGAATAATTCTCTTTACAGGTGGTACCTGATCAATCAACTCATGGGTGACACATCACTGCTGACCTCTAGATTGCGTTTCACTGTGGTAAGGCGTTCCTTTTCTCCCCTTTCCTCTGCGGGGCCTTTCCTCGCCCAAGGAACCATGCTGTGAACTTGAGTTACACTCCATGAGAGGTACCATCCAGACTGGCATACTTTTAAAAATCACGCACAGTAGCATATAAAACCTTAGATGAGCTGGAGCTATGTTACAGTGTAAATCACAATATAGACAGGACATGAAGTTGGCTATGCAAAAGTCTCTGTAGCAGTTACTTCCCTCCCAGAAGTTATGTTGTCATCGAAGTTTTATTATATGGAATTCGTAGCACAGTAAACTTGTGTTAGAAAGTTGTTGGTGGTGTTGATCTATGAATATCTGTCATCACCATCTGTTGGTGAATGATAACTGGTTTTACGTATAATTCATGCCTCAATCTCATGTCCATCAGATTGATTTTGGTTTTCTTCAGATATCATGTCTCCAGCCATGCCCAATGGCAGGAACCGAGGGAGCCTTTCAGGGTTTATTACAGCTCAGGGCTGGCTATAGCAACAACATCAAATCCTCTAAATACAGCTTAAAAATGGCCATGACCACCCTGAAGGCCCTGGGTGCTGTCCACCCCGGTGGTGCAATGCTTTATATCCAGGTTCACCATACGTTTGGGCAGCAAGGCAGGTCCTGTGGCTCTCAGAAACTCTACAAGCCTAGACTGAACTCCCATTATGACTCTGGACAAAGCACTTAACCCTCCTGTACCTCGGTGCTTTCTCCACACATTTCTTGTGATTATTACGCAGTGCTGAAATCTTCTAATCTTGTTTTGATCTGTATCCCCTAATGTATTTGTTCATTTACTTCCTTTTCTTCAATAAATATATCTGTCAAACTATTTGGCTTCTGTGGTAAGAAAGATGAAGTAATCTCCCTTATCAGAATTACCTGTTCCTTGCTTCTGCTCACCTAGTAAGCTTGGCCTTATTTCCTCTTAGTTTTTTTTACTATTGCTTACATTACTCTTCATTCACTGTAGGGCCGTTATTTCACCCAACAGCATATTTACAGACTAGACGAACCCCCCACTTTGGTGGTGGTGGGGATGTACTGTCTGGTCCCAAGAGCTAAATGGCACTTCTGAGCACTATTAACAGTTTATTTTTATGTGCAAGAAGAAAAGCTCTGTTAAACTGGCCCGAGATCAGAGATCCACGGAAATTAATTTACACTCCTCTCAGCTGCACTGAATGGACGCAGAACTGAGCGGCTATTTCTCTCTGTACATGAGGGATAATATCAGCAGCTTCCTGAGCTCCAGCTGCTGTGGACAAAGGACGGCAGAGTTACAGCGATTCCTGGAGGGAGGAACTTTAAGATGGAGGAATTTTAAAGAATGTGAAGGACGACCTCTTAAAAAAATGTAGGTGGAGCAATTCCAGGTCATCCAAACACTTCCAAAGCCCAAGATTTATTTTCCTACTTTGAACTAGTTGCCGTTGTGGCGTTTATCTTTTGTGCTTTTTAACACATCTACTGTGACCTTTGTATGATTGCATAAATTGGCCCGAGTCTGCTGGAACAGTTATTAGGAACCCCTTTCTTGTGTTGTTTCCTGAATTCCCACATTGTGGCGTGATGTGTGTATGGAAACTGCTCGCTTCCTCCACTGGCAGCCGTTCAGATGTGCTGGAGCTCCTGAGGACTGGGCTGGGCGGGGAGCTGGGTGAAGGGAGGATGCAGGGGGGGAATATTTTAAGGAAGAGAATGTGGATTTCGTACATCTTTGTTCTTTTCCAGTTCTGATAAAGCTGTTATCTCCGGTTGTGTGGGTTAAACATGAACGGTGCTAGTGCTCTGTAGAATAAACAGCGGCAGATGAGTTGAGGTTAGTATGCCTCGGGCAAGGCTAGCTGCTTTTCAGTGTCTGCATTAAGCAACATTTTTACTTTCCTGGTGAACTCTACCTTCTCCCTTTACTCCTTACTATTTTAGCGTGTGGGAGGGAGACAGGATGTGTGATCGAAGCGTAGTTTATAACTCTTTAACGCGCTGTAGCTATATATTTCCCTTACAACTCCACCCCACGGCATCTAGCAAATATGTGCTTCATTAGCTTGTTCTGCGTTGTCTTTTTTTGCATATGCAAACTGTAAGGTTATGGGATGTTAATGAACTGTTTACATGTGTTCCTGCATTTGTTCCACTGAAATGTTCCAATGAATGAATGTCAGTTAGGAGGGGAAAAAAAAGATGTTTATATATGCTGCATTTGGGATTTCTGAAATTTGACTTCCTGAATTTTTTTCCAGATCTTTCTTTTCAAGGTTAATAGTTGGGAGTGTTGGAAAGGATTTGTTTGCTTAGAGCAATTAAAAGGTAAAGGGCTGAATTGTGTTACGTCTTCTCACACGAAAAGCCCTAATGAACTCCAGTGGGCCAAGTTTCACAGTGCGATGATTTGACATGTAGCCAGTTTTTGCACATTTAGTACTATTGGAAACTGGTGTCATTTTATGGCCAAACCTTACCGAACTGGGCGTATTGTCAGGCACAGACACACCGTAACAGCTTCTCTCATTTTTTTTGTTTTGCTCTTTCTTGAAATTACAAATTAGCGTATGGGTGCCGGGAAACAAATAGAAGCTGTTGCTCGGAGTTCACAGACAGGAGTGACCTCGCCGGGGGAGGATTTGAGTGCATTGTATGCCAAAGCCAGAGGAGGTGGATTGTGGGAGAGGCAAAGCACTGTTGTTTGTACACAAATACATCCCTATTGAAGGACCAGTTTGTTATCTGGGGCCTTGTTTAGAGGGGGGACTTGCCCCCCCACTGGCATCAGACTAGGAGAAGGTAAAGCTGCTTGCCCCGTTGTGGAACCATGTGAAAGGTTGGTGCCACTGCAGTGATGACTGCATTATTGCCATTACCAAGTGCTGATAGGCCTTCCAGAACAGGGAGAGTGGCTTCACCCTTTCTTTTTATCAACATTTTGGGATCCTTCGACTGGACTTCTTTGAAGGAGAGACGTGCAGAAAGGTGATATGTTCGTGCTTTTCTTTCAAGGTTGTTAGGTGTTTAAAGCCAAACTATTTTTTAAGTTGAAATTCTACGGCGTGATTCCAGGTGCTAAAGCCTTTGAGCAAAAACCACCTCTGAATGTGCTACCATCTTTTATCATGTGGTAAAATAATAAAGCACAGCAAAATGGAGCCCCCAACATAAGAAGGACATGGACCTGTTGGAGTGAGTCCAGAGGAGGCCATGAAGATGATCAGGGGGCTGGAGCACCTCTCCTATGAGGACAGGCTCAAAGAGGTGGGGTTGTTAAGCCTGGAGAAGAGAAGGCTACAGGGGGATCTTATAGCCCCTTCCAGTACCTGCAGGGGCTACAGGAGAGATGGGGAGGGACTCTTTATCAGGGAGTGGAGTGATAGGATGAGGGGTGATGGTTTAAAGCTGAAAGAGAGTGGATTTGGATTAGATATTAAGAAGAAATTCTTTACTGTGGGGATAGTGAGACCCTGGCCCAGGTTGCCCAGAGAAGCTGTGGATGCCCCATCCCTGGAGATGTTCAAGGCCAGGCTGGACGGGGCTTTGAGCAACCTGCTCTAGTGGGAGGTGTCCCTGCCCAGGGCAGGGGGGTTGGAATGAAGTGATCTTTAAGGTCCCTTCCAACTATGGTTCTGTGAAAATCGTGGTGGCATTTGGGGAAAATACCAAAGTCTCGTCCATCTCCTCTTTCTACGCCAGCCACTAGACCCAGCTGTGTCAGGGCAGTAAAGGCCAGTGGATGGTTAGTGTTGTGATTGGCTGAGCCTCGGAAGACTCTGTGATGTGTATTTTAATTTTAAGCAGAGCACTATAGAGAGGGAGCTCCTTTAATATCCGGCTTATACGCAGTGAGGCGCCGTGGGTTCTTGCCACGCTTTCGGTCGCTTTGAGCATTTGGCCAGCAAGAGGCGGGAGAGTGGGACCCTCGGCCGGGGTGCGTTACAGGCCCCTTCGACCCCACAGGTTTAGCGGGACGCTTTGGAGACCCGGGGGCTGACCCCCGCCAAGGCTTCCGCCGCTGGCCCAGCGACTCGCTGTGCGAAGCCCCGCAGGCCCCTCGGGG
>JAOXNO010000063.1:14073279-14104417 GCA_028565335.1 Limnodromus scolopaceus | reverse complement strand
CCGCAGAGCCCGGCGGAAGGAGGCGGAGGAGGGAGCGGAGCTGCCCGGCCCTGCCTTGCCCGGTGTGAGCCCGCTGCCGCGGGGAGCCTGTGCCCGGGGGACGCCGTCGCCGCCCCAGCCCCGCGTCCGGCCCCGCGGGGCTCCTCCGGCCTCGCCTCGCCCCGCTGCGCACAGGTAACCGCGGAGAAGGAGGCGCGGAGCGGCGCGGAGCAGAGCAGCCTCCCCCGGCCGCGATGCTGAGGGCCGCCCTTTCCTGCCGGGGCCGCGGGAGCTGCCGCTGACAGCGGAGGCTGCGCCGGGCCACCTCCACCGGGACGCTGACTTTCCCTTCTTTTTGTTTATTCTGCCATTCTTGAGATACCGCTATCCTCCTTCCAAGCACTGCGGGCTCGTCCTGTCTGACCCTGCCGGATTTTTACCCATCTATCTTGATTGCCCGTCTGAAAGTATATTTATTTTTAATAAAAGAAAAAGTGGAGCCACAAATCCAGTTGATAGCACATTCCCTGCTCTGTGGAGTCCGGTTTATTTCTGCAGTTTAAAAAGTTTACTTCCCCCCCCCTCCAGTTTTATTGACACTGAGGATGAAGAAGGATTTGCAAGTGAAAGCGCCTTGAAATACAACATCTTTTAGAGAGAGCTCTGCAGTTCGCCTGTTAAGTCTCGAATTCCACCCTTTGCCCCTGCTGAATCCACTGTTCTGCCCTTTACTCTCTGGGGTAAAAAACTAAACAACAAAAACCCGAGGGGAAAAAAATACCTTTGGCAGCAGGGAAGCTTTGTGTGACTGACCCAACGAGCTACAAGTGTCCAGTTTCTGAAAAGAAGAAAACCCTTTTGTCTTCAGCAGATCAGTAGGTAAGAGATGTGCTCATGGCACAAGGGACTCAGCGTTCATTCTTGCAGCCTAAACCTGGGAGTTAGACTGGCTCTGTTCTCTGTCAGCTTTTGCCCATCACTGCTCTCTCTTCTGTAAAGATTACTCTTCGTCTTGCAGAATTCTTGCCAAAAAAAAAAGCAAAACACACTTGTTCACCCATTTCACGATTGGCCGTAAATAGCCAAAATTAATAGTGATGTACTTGTGTGTAATTGGATAAAGTAAAGTCGCTGAAGTGGGTTTCTGTCAGGCTGTGTTTGAAAGCAGCCGCGTTTCTTGCGGTGCTCTTTTCTTTTGAGAAAATAATCGCAGTCATTGTGCTTGTAATCCACGTGTCAAGATTGTCTTTGCTCGTCATGCTCCACAGAGAAGCATGTACGTGCATTACGTATGCACGTGTGCAAACAGGGCTTCCACAGTCAGTTGAGATTTCTTGTTTCACACTGGAATTTGTTTTACATTAAAGTGTTTTACTACTGTGTCACAAGGTGTAAAAGTGTTGAACCCATAGTTAACATGCCTTAACAGATTAATGAACATGGCTAGGAACATGCTTGGCACTGTACAGCGTGAGTACGAGGATATGTTTTCTTTGTTTTGAGATTTTTTTTCTAAAGTAAAACTGAAAACGCAGCAGGGACATGTGCACATAATAACTGGATGGAGGCCCAGTCTCTGTGCAGGGAAACATATTTTGTAGCATACTCCTTTCTCTAGGGGCCAAGTGCTGAATGTGTGCTGTTTTACAAGTGATAATACCGCTGGGAATTTCTAATTTTACTTCTCCTCCAGCTCTGTACCCACATACCCACTTCCCACGGCCAGAGTTTCATTGCTACCAGTCTTTTGTGCAAAGGAAGGACCTGTGGAATTCCACGTTGCTGGTAGTAGGACTCCTCCTTGCAGGAAGGATTGTATTTTCCCTGTGGAAACACAGAGCATCCCCCAGTAGGAGGATCTGGCTGTTTCTGTGGTGAAACCAGCCTTGACATCATGCTCTTCCCCACTGCGTGGGTTTTTCCTGTAGATGATACAGGAACTGCTAAATATTGGTCTCTTGAGGTCTTTCTTTCCCTACCCTCTCTTGGAGGGATTTCTGGGGGAAAAAAAGGTGGAAAAGGTGTCTCATTCCTCCCTTAGAGGGGTGCAGCAAGTCAGGGTGCTTTGAGTTTATGGACCCTCAGAGAACTGAGGGTATCGCAGTCTCTGCTGAGGTGTAACAGCCAGCAGGGCAGCTTGTGAAGTGACTGGCCAGGATCCATCCTGGGGGAGAAGACGTGGCATAGGTTTTGGCTGCTGTCTCACTTTTTTCTGCTACCTATGACTTTTTTCGGGGCACTGAGCCTTTCTGCCAAATCAGGGTGGGAACACACAAACCATCTTGAGCTTGTCCTATGCCCTTGTGCTGCTCCTGTGTGAGTGATGGGCAGCACCATCACATCTTTTTTTCAGGGCTGATATAAAAAGATGGACTCTACCATCAAGACCATGACCCTGTTAAATCTTTGGGTCAGACTTTCACCAGCGTTACCTCAGTGACTGCTTCTCCTAGGAGTAGGGTCATGAGCTGACCCTGGAAAAATGTGTCCCAGAGTTGAAGTTGTAGGTTCATGTGGGGCACTTGGTCTTCCTCTCTTTTTCTCCAGGACACTTACTTGCAATATAACCCTTGTCCTTAAAGCATTCCTGGGAGCCACAAGCAACACAGAATGGTTTGTTTCTGCTCTAGCGCTTTCTTGAGGAAAGAGTAGGATTTCTAGGAGAAGGCAAAGGGGCGCCTGGTCTTGCCCCAAGCTCCTTGCCTTTCTGATTCTGGAGAAGTTTTGCAGGCAGCACTGCCTGTCCTGGGGAGGAGGCTGGAGGCAGCAAGGAAGCTGGGCAGTGTGCAGTGGGCAGAATGGGCCATACAGTGGGACATAGGATTGCAGTGGTGCTGGCACCTCGTAATTGTGGTATTCTTTGGCATGACATATATTTAAATTGTGGTGGCTGGTTAGTATACTGATAGCATGGTTCATCATTCTACCTGTTTATGGTGACGCATGACATCAGATTGTGCTGTAAACGCGGGAGAATCAAAGCATTGCTTTTTCCTGAAGCATGCTTGAGTGACTTTGAGCCAGTATATGCTTTGTAGCACAGAATGCCATGTCTGGGCCAGAAGTTTTTTTGTATGCCTGTAGTACAAATGTATAAAAATTCTCTGTAGTCTGCAGTACAGCTCAAAGGGCAGCTGATTTAGATGTGCCTGAGTGTTAAGGTCAGGAGATCACATTCCACAGGTTTCTAGATGAAAGTGCTTGAAGAGGGTATAGCATAAATATTTAATTCATATAGAAGGCATTGGTGCAAATCCTTTTGTCCCTTCTCCAAAGATGTTCTGTAGGCAAGGTGCTGTTAGGAGGAAAAAACACCAAACAACAGAAAACTTGTAACTTCTTTGTGCTAGAGGAAGTAGGACAGTAACATAATATATTATTGTTGAATTCCACTAAAATTCTTCTCATGGGATATGCCATCTTCAGGAATAGCTAAAAGAATTAATGGTTTTAACTGTAAAATGACTCATAATGCATGGGCTCTTGAAGTTGGGTTTAACATTGTATGCAAACATTGCCAGCTGGTGGGGATCTTTCTGGATAAATAAGAACTATATTTGTACAAGAAGGCTTAAATGATGTATTTCAGATGCATCCTGATTAGCATAAGCCATTCACTTTGCAAAATAATAGCAAGAATCCCAGAAGTGTAGATAATTTAATAGTTCTCTTGTTCTCTTTTTCCTGTCTTTCATCAGCAGACGGACCAGTCTTTTTGTTTATTTAGAAATAAGGTTGCGTTGCTTTACTGCCACATTTTCCTAACCATGACAGTGAAATTGAGCATTTGCAACCCCAAAGTTCCCAAAACGAACATAAATGCTTCTCCCTCTTCTATCCCATCCTTTTGTCTCCAGTTGAGTGCAATGTGATTTTTTTGGGGGTGTGTGGGGGTGGTGGGGGTTTTTTTGATGGAACAATTTGCACCGTTTAACTCTGCGAAGCACTCAGCAGAATGGTATCTTGGGACCATGTCTAAGGCTCACTGTTTCTACAGTAAATGAACAGCTGAAATAAAATTTCAGCTCGTTAAAGGCTTTATTGCCTTAACATGGAGCAAAATCTGATGTTGGTTCAGGTTGTTGCTGTATTAATGTATATACAGAGATAAGTCTTTGATTCCAGAATTATCAACAGTCCAAGTGTATGTTAATGTATAAATACTTTTAGGTGTGAGTGAATTTGTCTGTTCATACCTCTTTTGGGGCAGAACTGTGTTTTGCGATTCTTGCTTCATTCTTACTGACAGCTTTTAAAGAGCTGCAGAACTGTAACCCCAATGGAAAGACAAAGCCCAGTGTAAGAAAGTTCTTGCATGTTAAGAGTTTGTATTAAACTGAAACCTGGCTCCAAACACCTGTAAATTATGAGGTTCTCTGTTCAGCGCAGAATGTGGTGTGTGTTAGGTCCTGTTCTGAATTAAAAAGAAAACTATGACCTTGTTCTTGGCAAAAAGTTCTTGGATTATTGGATGTTCCCACTTTGGGCTGAAGTGTAAATGCTTTCAGAGTAAAGTAAGATGCTTGTTTTCCCCCATCTAACTGTTGTTGCACATTCCCATATTTCAAGGTATTTTCTGACACTCACTTTTGAAGAAGTCTTCTCAAAGGTTTCCTAACTGAAACAGCCTTATGGATTTATTTTTTTTCTCCTTGCTATTGTGGACGATATAGTGGGAGTGGAATGTCCTTGGTTGCCAATGTTTGCTGCTAGGTATCCCCCTTCCATGGATACCAAATGTTTATAATAGCGTGAGAACAGCCATTCTTGGTGATTGGCAATGAGGTTGAAGGCTCTCTTTCTCCTCTTCTATCCACTGAAATACAAGAGAGGACTTGGATCTCTTGGTTCTTCAGAGAAGTGTTCCAATTTGCCTATTGCTGGGGCTATAAAGTTTCAGGAAGCACTAGAGGATTTGTCAAAATGATTTAGTCCATTGTGTTGAATCTGGGCCACAACCAATTTCTGTAAGCTCATTTTCTGCTCTCAGGAATTCTTTGCTTGTCTTACTTTCTGTTGAGAAGTTACTTTCTAGATTAGACGTTCATCTGCCTTTTGTGCCTCACCTTCTCTGTGTACGTGCCCCATATACGACATCATCGTATTGTAGGCTTTAAAACATTGTCTTTATGAAAGAACAAGCACATAGCTGCTTTATGAGTCCGGTTTGGCTGCAGGAGCTTCTCAGTTGTTAAACCCTTTTAGACAGGAGAGAGTGGATTTGCAAACAGCTCTGGAATGCAGTGCTGACCACAGGAAGAATTGCATACTGCAGACTCCACGCCACGGCCATACCTTCAGCTTTTGCAAAAGTATTTGGTTCATGTTTTGAACAGTTCTGATGCTGAAATGGTATCCATGTGAAAATACTGTACTGTATGGGGAACTCTAAAGTCAGCAAATATCTCAATCTTGCGCATTACTTGGCTCTCCAGAGTAGCCTTGAAATGTAATCTTCAAGACAGAAAACTTTGGGGAATACTAGTGTAAAGGAGCTCCTAGGAGCAATTCATTTAATATATGCAATATAATATTTGTCTTACTTGCTTACTATGCCTGTAAGTGAAAGGAGTTTTTCAGAGTTGATGAAATTTGTGTTTACTTAGACACTTGGATGTAATTTTTAAAGTAAGAATATATTTGAAACTTACCTGTGTATAAATAGCCATTCAGAGCAAATCAAACATTTGATGTAAGGGGGAGATTGGTGAATGAGAAATAAATAGGTGAATTAATAGGAATAGATGAATGAATAGGAATGGAAAAGAAAAAGTCCTGGAAAAAACAAAAAACTGAGAACAAAACTAAAAGGCCTGTGGAAACAGCCTTCTCAAAGCCTTAAAATCGTGTCTTAGTAGAGTGGTGGTTATGTGAAGTGCTTAGCTTAAGTGAAGGAAGAACGTGTGTTGGAGTCTCCTGTAGCGCCTGGGGATCATGAGTTGTGGTCATCCTTCATATGATGGTTGCTCAATGTGTCATGCTTTGTTGTGAGCAGCTCCCCTGTTCCTGGCTTAGCGCTGGGAAAGTGAGTGCTCTCTCCTGTTTCTAAGAGCTGAATCGTCTCATATTTTACTGGCACGCAGTCTGCATTCTTGGTCCTGCAGAAGGGGTTCAGAGATAAATACTGCCATTCATACTTGATGCTTTTTTACTTTCTCATCCTCTCTCAGAATGACTGTTGTCTAATTTGTTTGTGTCTAGGCTTAAAATAACCTTTTATTTTTTAAATACTAAATATTTGAAAATCTTTGGGAGTTTGGAGAGGTCTTTGGTCATTTTCCTTGATAACTGTTGTTGGACTATATAAGTTCATCACTATCGGGTAGAATAGAGAACCAAGATTTTGTTTAAACCATAAAAAAGTTCACTGATCTAATAAAATTGTTTTTGAAAGGCCTTGCTACTATTTGTATTAGCAAAGCATTTACAGTGTCGAATTGCAGACAAGAGGTTGTTGAGCACTTCTCTTATATGAATGTCTATGAATTAAGCCAATTTAAGTTTTTGTTTAATGAATTAGCATTTGTAAGACCTTGTCTAAGAGTTGTATCACAGTAATGTTTGTTTGCTTTAAAATGCTACACAACTTGTTTTTTGAAAGAATTACTTAATTTCTTAGGATTATTTACTGTAGCCCTCAAGGAAAGTAATTCCACATTTCAGTGACTTTGTTCACTTTGGGGTTTGGTGGACTTTTCCTGCTGTTCTAATTTGGGTGGTTCTGTGTCCAGCTGAAACAAATTTTATTGCTTCATACTAGGGCTAGCCCATCTTGTTGTGGGACTTGGGAAAAACAGGGTGGGAAAACATATCTTCCTAGTTTTCCCATTGTCTTCTTGAAAAGAAACAAAGCTGAAGCCTCCTCCCTATTTCTGGGGACACAAAACATAAAACCAGTGTAAGATAGCCTGTGGAGGTGCACGAGGAATTGGCAATCTGTAGCTGACTGAAATCATCACAACTGAATGCTGTATGTTCATATTAGGTAAAAAAAAATTTGAAAGACTTTTTACTGCAGAATGATAAAGGTTGAAGAGACTGAGAGTAATTACGTAGTCTATTCCACCCTTCCTCTGGGTAAGATCAGGGAACTGTAGAGAGCAGGCAGAAAAGTTACGGGAAAAAACCCAGCTTTTGCTGTTGCCGAGTTGGGATCGGGTGTAGAGCACTCAGATCTTGTTTAAAAAAGCAAAACGTAATAAAAAAATCTTAGCACTGGTGAGGCCACACCTTAAGTATTGTGTCCAGTTTTGGGCACCCCAAAACAAGAGAGATACCAAGGTGCTGGAGCGAGTGCAGAGGAGGGCAATGAAGCTGGTGAAGGGCCTGGAGAATAAATCTTACGAAGAGCAATTGAGGGAGCTGGGACTGTTTAGTTTGAGGAAGAGGAGGCTGAGGGGAGACCTCATCACTTTCTATAACTACTTGAAAGGTCATTCTAGAGAGGTTGGTGCTGGTCTCTTCTCACAGGTAATTAGCGATAGAACAAGAGGGAATGGCTTCAAGCGGCAATAGGGTAGGTTTAAACTGAACATTAGGAAACAATTCTTCACCGAAAGAGTGGTCAGACACTGGACTAGGCTGCCCAGGGAGGTGGTTGAGTCACCACCCCTGAATGTGTTTTAAGAGTTGTTTAGATGTGATGTTGGGGAATATGGTGTAGGGGAGAACTTTGTAGAGTAGGGTAGATGGTTGGACTCGATGATCCCAAGGGTCTTTTCCAACCTGAATGATTCTGTGATTCTATGATTTACCACCTGGTGAACGACCAGTACATTTCTGATTATGGGAGGTAGGGATGGCAAGAGAAAACGTGTGGGGGAGGCTGCTGGCCACATCCTGAGCTGCTCAGGTTGCTTTTGGAAGGGACGTTTTGGTGGAGCCGTGTCAGAAAGCTGAAACGGAGATCAGGGCCCAAGCTGGTGCTTGTGGGAGGCAGGCAGCATGGAGGGAGCCCTTCAGTTATGTGTTGCCTTGGGAGACACAGGATGGTGGGTTTTCCAGCCCCGGCGAGGCCCTCGCGGTCCCATTCCTTGGGCAGCAAGGGCTCGATGTGTGTCCTGCTGCAAGCGCTGCTGGCATGGACTGCAGCTCTGAGTGATGGCTGGGCAGGGCTACCTATTTCGGATTTGTGCTTAAGGAACAACGTGTTACCTGTGTTTTCTGCACGTTCAGTGAAGTTCATTTTGGCACATCTCAGTGCTCAAGTAGCATAAGATTGTGGTGTGTTATTAGTTGCTGATGCTGCACCATGAAAACATGAACATGCAGATTTACTTCATTAGGGGAATATTGTGTAGCTCTAACTTTCTGTTTCTGCAGCTGCTGTGGATACCTAGCAGAAGTATCTTCTCCAGCTGTAGGAAATACTCAGAAAGTTCCCCTGCCTTCTGCTTGAACAAGTTCTGGGATGCCTACATCCTTGATCAAAACCGTTTTGGCCAGGATCTATGCTTAAAATTTTTGCTGCTCCAGTTACTATGGAAATTCTTTCTAGTAGTGTTGAAGTTTATATTAGCAAGGAAGAAGTTTTGCTGGTATGGTTTACACAAGGTTTCTGAAGTAATATACCTAAAAACAATTATTTCCTAGTGTAACTGCATCTGCTTTAGAGTGGTTGCTGGAATAGTTACATTGAAAGAAATCAATTCCCCGAGTGACATAGTTGTGGCAACAAAAACATACATGTAGGCTAGGATTTAGCCAATCAGTGCTGCACTGTAACGAACCTAGTAATATCTTCCTCCCAGTGTGGTGGTGAGGCTTAATTAATCATCTTACAAGTAATTAAAGGTTTTTACAAGGTGCACATGAAAAATCCAGGTGGTTATGATAAAAGTGGTTTTGGTGGTGTTCTTTTATAACATCTTTGCTTTCTAAAAATTCGGTGGTGTGGATCTTCTGTTGTGTTTTACTTTAAAAAAAAAAAAAAAAAGGAGATCCATCTTTTTAACCCATGCTACCTATTGAGATCACAAAACGGGCTTGCTTCGTGATACTGGGTTGTCGCAGTACTGCATTAGGTTTGTTCTGTTCCTTGAGCCGCAGCATCTCAGAATGTGCATTGCCAGCTCTGTTAGACTGACTGACAACTGGTAAGTTAACTGTATTTTAACTATTTCTTTTTATAAAGGAAAAAAAAAAAAAAGCAGCCCTTTGAAAAAAGGAGGGCCAGAGGGCCTATGTCTGTGACAAGTCCTGTTAAATTCTGTAAAACTGCCTTGTGAAATAAGAAGGTCTCCTCCATATAGGGGCTTAAAGTATTTTAAATTGTGGTAATGCTAGAAAAAGCCAGAAAATTCCATACTAAAGTTAGGCCATAGTGATTGTTTTCTTCTCTATACCTTTCTCCACCTGCAGTTTTTATTTGTGTCAACTTATGATACAAATATTCAGGATGCCACAACTGACATATGAGGAAAAATTACCTTAAGGTGGCATAAAGCGGATATATCTTTTTGGGGAGTGTGTTTCCATTGTTTTCAGGACTTAAGCTTTTAGGCTCAAATTTTTACTTTCTTTTTAATGTAGATGGTGATTCTAATCTTTTTTTAATCTCACCAGCAATTAAAACAGCCTGATCCTATCGGTAGGGACAAATGATGCACTGTCAACGTTTTGCTCCCTTCTGATAATGCACATGAAACTGGTTTGCGTGTTTGAAGATTACATTTTACTCTCACATGGTTTTCATTATCTGAGAGCCCCGAGGAGAGGCCTGGACTAAATCAGTGAAGGAATGGAGAAACCACACAATGCAATGAAAATGGTGCTGGGGCATACTTGGGATAGTTGTGGGACTGGGGCTGCTGACGACAGAAGCAGGGCGCTGCCTGAGTGCTAGCAGCAGCAAGAAGTGGAGCATTCTTAACAGAGAAAACAAAGCTTGATGTCGAATTAAAATTGCGGCTTAGGTTTACAACAGTTCCCCGATTCTACAAGGATAATTACTGGAAATCTGTGAAGTTCGAAGCAGATGAATCTTGCTCGGTACGTGCTGGGAGGCAGTCCCCTGAAAGGAGACCTGATGTGACAAAACCTGTGTAAGCTTGATTTGGTTTTAGAAGACTTCTAAGACATCTAAAAGGTGAGATCTTGGCCTTTATGAAGTTAGTAGTGGAGCTCCCATCGCCTCTGCTGGAATTAGGGTTTCATTAGATATGCAGAAATTGCAGTACATGGCACTAAAAGGCTGTCTCTCTGCAGATGTGTGCGTAGTGCTTGGTAGTGCTGCATAACAGATTCTAAGGAACTGAATGGTGTGATGTGTTCATATAGAAGTATTCCTGATAAAAACAGCTGGATGTGTTGTCCTAGGCTGCTTTTACTATTAGACCAGTATATTCAGAATAAATCCTCTTGCCCTCTGACTTTTGAAATTTTATGGGGGAACTTGAAATTCCATAGCATTCTTATCAAAATGCTTAAAAGCCATGAAGCATTCCTGTTTATACCAGGCTTTGTAAGTGTTTATTCTTCTCTTTTTTTTTCTTCCCTTTGTAATATAAAACCTAAATTATGTTGGTGAAGATTATAGGTACTTCCCTCTGAAGAAATTGATACTTTAAAGTGAGGGAGCAGTGTTTCAAAGGTCAAATAAGGTCTTTTCATTTTTTTCCTTAGACATGTTATTTAGAGGGGGTCTTCCTATGTTAATGCCTTGACTGACTTATCACAAGCCAGACCAGCAATCTGCTGCTTTTTCTTCAGGCCTGGTAGGCTTTCTTGTGCTGTTCTGTGCCCAAATCCCAATACCGTGAATGAGTTTTTCAGGAGAATGTTAGTGGCTCCTGGTGAGGCAGTCTGGTCCTTGCTGACAGTGAACTTGGTTTGGCCCGGAGAGGAGTTAGAACCATGATCAGTCTTCAGGTGTTCTGGTGGCCTTGCTATAATTGCCGGCAGATCTAATGGAATGGGTATGTGTATTATTTGCACCCCTCCGGGTGACATTGTTCTTGTTTTCAGTTAAAAGAAGGAAGTTTTTCTTGTTTGCCCAGTGACTCTGTCCTTCTGGTATGAAGATGAGTAATGTTGGCGCTGCTCCATGCACCTGCTCAGTGCCACCCTCTAAGATCACCTGAGCCACCTCAGCAGATCGAGGCAAGCAGGAACGGGGCGGTTGAATGAAAGCTGGGGAAGTGTTTATGGTTGGAGTCTGAAACCCACTTTTGGTTAGGAGCTGGTGCTAAAATGCTATCACACGCTGGGATTCGTTGTGTGCCGCCTTGCAGGTTTGGGTGTTGGCGCCAGACATTGGGAACTTTTATTCTCAAGGACTGTCTTGGTGTGTATTCTCTCCCTTCCTCCTCCTTGGGTAGGGCTGAAATGAAGAGCATTCAGTGATAACCTGCACTATTCATTAAATAATTCTGGACCTCGCCCTTGTGTGTCTGGTGCTCCTAGCCACTTCAAAGTGAGTGTGTGTGCAGAACAGCCATGTTCCCAGTGGTCTTGTAGGCACTCATGTTAAGAGAATTTTGCAGGATCGGGCAATCAGCGTGCTGGGTTTTGCAGAAGCCATGTAGCAACGGCATATTTCTATTAAACACTGGGTGACTCAGCATGTGAGCTGGTCTCTATGTGATTGCCCAGGGACTTCACAGCCAGTCCTTTCTATGTTATCTCTGTTCTGTGTTCCCCTCTTCTATTACATTGTGCAGGTATGTCTGAAGATAACTCTGCACCTAAAAAAACAACCTAACACTTCATCTGAGTGATAGCATCTCATCACCTGTTGCCAGCCTGGATAAGCAGTGTCACATGCACATCCTTTAAGAAAAACACAGAATTACTTAGTGAAACTTACTGCTTGCATTTGAAGCCTGACAGTGTCACTGGATTGTTTTGTGTGTGTGACACAAAATTTAGTAGTAAAACTGAAAGTGCTTAACTGTACTGGAGCCTTTTTGAGGTGGTGAACCTGTTCCCATCCCACCTGATGCGTAAGCTAATTAGCTTCTTGGCTAAGCAGTAATTCTGGGCAAGTATGTACAGGCTGTCCTCACAGGGACTCTTGCATTCCTCTTAGTTTCACAAGCTAAAGAAAGATGCTTCTCTTTGCTTGTGAGGTTATTATTGCTCCATGCAGGTTAATTGAGCTATAGCATTATAGCCACTCATCAAACAGTGGTGAGTAGCTCACTTGTCTAAGCTTGTTTATTTTTATAATGCTGAAAAATATTTGCATGCTGTACAGAAATGTGTTGCTTTGGTTCCTTACAGCCTGGCAGTATTATCATTTTAAATTCTTCATTAATCTTTCTTCCTCACGAGGGACTGGCAAGGTTCCTGTGCATAATTACATGATGTTTAAGACAGAAGCTTCAGCTACTATTTACACAGTGCCCTGCAAATATGGGTCTTTTCTTCCTTAAATAGCACCTATGCTGCCTCCCCTTTTATGCCCGTTCTTGATCTCAGCATGGTTACGTGCAATGCTATTTGCAATCCTGCCTTCATTCTACCAGTTCTAGGCTCTGATGTTTCGCTCAAGAACACACAACTGTAAAGTGACCATAATAATTTCAGACTAGAAGTTAGAATAAGGTAGTAAGATAACAGAGCTACAATGCTCAGGAACAAACTGTAAAATGGGTTCAGCCTGGGAAATCTACCTCACAGTGGTTCCTTGGAACAGAATTGGTCTAAACCAGAATTTTCCACTTGAAAAGCAAGGCTTTTCTAGGCTTTGTGGTTACGAAGAGTGCACCATCCAGTCCATAAGCAAGTACAGTTTTGCAAAGTTGTTGAAGGTCTGAATTCAGCTATATACATCATAATAGATTTGGGCTTAAACCCCCAAATATGTCTGTTTAAAATGTCTACAGAACCTATTCCAATTTCCTTCCAGCTCTATCATAACAACTTTTGCAGTGCACCTCACTAATTTCCATCTTTGGCACACTGAAAACTGAAATTGCTGGAAGAGCCTAACACAAATACAATTTGGTGTCCAAATAAATAACACATGGGCTTCAGTACCGATTGTACTGTTCATTTTTGTGTTTCATTACATAAAAAAAGTTAACTCACTGGTTCTGCCATGAGTTTCCAGCTTGCTCAGAAAGCAGATTCCAGGAATGCTGCCACCCAAATTAGTTGCACAAGATTTTCTTTGTTAATTGAAAATAATGGGATAAAACTGGAAAAAAAAATAAGCTTAATGCTAACAGTTGGTATTTAAAGAAAGTGGATTTGTTCACCAGAATATCTTCATATTGTATGTCAGTCCACCTTTTGTTTTTGATTTCCAGGCTGGTTCCTAGTTTACATCTACATTAAAATTAGTAGTATTCAGTTCCAGCAAATACTTTCACTGTGAACTGTGCCCTCCCTTCATCAGATCAGCAGAATAAGCTTATATTGCTGTGGAGCGAAACTCCGTGTGTGAAATGGTTGCATACAGAACTACTTCCTTGAACGTTTGAAGGAGTTAAACATGCACAGATTGAAATTGTCTGTTGAGAAAATCTTTAAGGCAGAGAGGCAGAATCTCAAGCTGGGTTGTATCTTTGTATTAAAAAAATAAACAACACCCCCTACCCCCCTTTAGATTTTTCCAGTTGAGACAAAAGAAATCTTTGGGTGGAAAGGCAGCATCATATTGCATAATAAAAGCCTTTTAATACTCTACTAAAAATGGTTGCTTAGGGCAACTTTGTTTAAAAAAAAAAAGTCAGTGATGATACTGGTATGAGGGGGACAAGGAATCCTCAACTTCTGTTGTGCAACACTGGGAAAAGAGGCTAGAAATTGGTGTAGTTATCTGCTATCTTAATGCCTGGTTTAAAGGTTCTTTACTGCATATTTGCTGGCAGCTGTTTTCAATATATCCCTCTCGAGCTAAGTCACCAGTTAAGAATTTGACATTAGATGTTTTTTTCAACCACCATCTTGAAGTACCATACCACACAACACAGCCTTGTTCTCTAGTTAGATATTGTTCATGTGCCTTGAAATTGCTGTTGACACCTCAAGTATTTAACTTGCAGATCTGAGATAATTTTTGTTGGGTGTGGATGTGTGCCATAATAAGACAGAGACAGAAGTATCCACGTCTGCATTCCTTCACTACATCTGTTCACTTTAATTTTTTTGCAACATTGCAGGAAATTAAGTTAAACTATACATCTCAATGAATATTTTTTAATTTCACTTGTTCTAATTTCCTGCCCTCTAAGTACAAGCACACTGAGTGCACAAGTAAGTTTCACTTCTGCGTTGTTTGCCTTTTTCTTTAGGACACCTTCAGTAGTAGATGTAGCTACCTTTTGAATAACATGCCTAAATACATTTTTTTTGTGTGTTCTCTTGATTCTCCCCTCAATGGTTAAAGTTTCTTTAGTGCTTTATATTCTGAAAGGGAAAAGTAACATAATTAAAGAATGTTTTGGGAATTAGAGCTGTGCTCTGCGATATATTTTTGGCATATACTTTGTCAGTGTCCTTTTCTTCCCCTCACTTTCCCAGCCTCTGAAATAAAGCTAATATTCATATGCTGATCATTCCCATAGTCATTTCTGAGGCATAATTTGTGGAAGTTTGTAAAGCTTTTGACCATATCACCTTTCATCAAAGGATTTCTGCTGATATAGTTTGAAATACACAGCACCACTGGAAAAGGAGCCATAAGCACAGGGTATCGTCATCTGTGCTGCAGCTTTCATTCTTAACAAAAAATAAAACAATGGAGTTAAAGAATTAGCAGGTTTTAATCACTGTTTCACTTGGAGGCACAGATGGGACAGAGCATTACTTGGCAACATTTAATCTTGGAGCAGAAATTGTCATGATTAAAGCAGCAGCTGGAGTAGATTGCTAGGGACAGGGGGGGTCATTCATCCTAAAGGGATCAAAATTGTTGGGCTCTGGGAGAAAACAAGAAGCTACAAAAGAAAAATCTGAAATATGGGCCAAGGTTTGTTATTTCTAGGGTCTCATCTGCTGATTAAAATGATGTTTTCAATGCTTTCCTCAGAATTATTTTGGAAGCGAGGAGAGTATCAAGTGATCTGGCCTACTGAAGAGGAGACTGAAGCCATCTCTGAGTGGAGATTTTGGACTTGCGGGAAGGCTGTGTGTGTGTCCCACATGTGGCAGAACTGCTCCTCCTTACCAAGGAACTCAAAGTGAAGGAAATAGGTATGTGCTACTTCAAATAGGCTTTCAGAAGAATCATGTTCCAGGCCATTTAACATGGCCTGAATTCCTAGTTTGGTGAGGCAGCCTGGAATGAGGTGAATTTTAACTTTCTCTCCATTAAGGTTTGCAGGAAGGTTCTGTCTGCCTGGTACCTCGAGGCGTTGTGTTACAGGGGTAGACTCCTGCGGTAAGATGGCCTGAAGGAGGAAACTGGGTGGTTGTGGAAACACCGAACAAAGCAGACCCTTCAGGTCTCCTGACTCCTACAGTCAGTCTATGGTTCTGCCATGGAACAAACTGTTGGGAATAAGTTACCTTTTGCTAAGGGTCAGTGTTATACAGTAAAAAGGTGTCAAAATAAATTGCTAGAATACCAACGTGTGTTCTGCTGTCAGGGCAGAGCCACAGCTTAGCCTACCAGTAAAGCCTACTGCCTATTCTGAACTGTTCTATCTCAAAAGTAGCTCTGCTTTTAGTTAAGTGTCTCAAAGGTATCATAAATTTTGGATATTTCAACTCCTGCAAGGCCAGTGGGCTTGAGTTTCCATGACAAATTCCTGAGTCCACTGGGAGACTGAGTGAAGTGTAATCACTGTTGGTCACTGACTTAATCTGTACTTAGGATGTGCTTGACATTGGCTCTTTATGTTTCTCTCATTGGTACACAGTGTTTTTTCCTGCCACTCAGAGGTCTTTTTCTGTTCCTTAGATCAGACAACTCTTTTTCCTCCTGCATTTGCATGCGTTCAGCTGATGATATTTAGATGTGTGAAGATTTGGTTGCCTTTGTATAGCAGGAAGTTAGAAGAGTCCTCACTTGCACCAGTACATAGTATTTTGTGCAGCAGGGAGACTAGGTGCTGATCTCACTCTGGGTATTTCATAACGCTAAAAACCTGCTGGCTAACAAGGTATTCATTAATTGCTTTAAGCGATCTAAGCTAAGAGATTTCTTTACTTCCTTTGAACCATAGACTATCTTAATGGGCCTCTTTTTTTTTTCCCCTAAAACTGACAAATTGCTGATTTCACCCTTTAGTCCTTGTCTGCCTGCAAATATGGGAAATGTATTTCACTGTTGGTAGCCCTAAGTGTAAAGCAAACAGGTCTTAGGCATTTTTACCATCATCCTGTGAATTATAGGTCTCCTTTCTGCCTGAAAGCAGCCTTGCTGTCTGGGAGATTCGGCATGCATCCCTACAGTTTAAAGTCGATTGATATTCCTATAAATTTGCAAGTCACCTTTCATCACCTTGCGAGGCTTTGCCCCCTGGCATGCAAGTCCTTCTTAGGTCAAGGGCCTTAATGACCCCCATTGTTATGGGAACCTTTGGTAATCTAACCTGCTTTTTTTCTGTATTTCAAGCCATTGCTCTTAAATGTCTCTTGCTTGATCCACTCAGGCGCTAATAACCGTGTCTCCTTTCCTTAGGTCAAGGGCAGCTTTTACATTCCACCCAAAAGGCACCACAGTTTGAGATGAGGAATTCAGAAGAGCAAGCAGCTACGACAGTTTTACAGCGCCTGCTGCAGGAGCAGCTCCGATACGGAAACCCAAATGACAACCGTAACCTTCTTGCCTTACACCAGCAAGCCACAGGAAATGCCCCCCCTTTCAACAGCACTGGGAGTCCAGCATCTCAGAACGAAGGGCTGAGCTCCCAGGACCACCAGCTTGTGACTCATGCTGCCCGTCAGGAGCCCCAGGGCCAGGAGATACAGGTGGACAACAGCATCATGGAGAAGCAGCTCTCCCCGCGACTTCAGAACAGCGAGGATCTCCCAACCTACGAGGAAGCCAAAGTCCAGTCGCAGTATTTCAGGGGCCAGCCGCATGCAAGTGTCGGGGCAGCGTTCTATGTAACGGGGGTCACCAACCAAAAGATGAGGACTGAAGGGCGGCCCACGGTTCAGCGGGTGAGCCCAGGGAAGGTCCACCAGGATGAAGGACTTAAGGACCTCAAGCAAGGACATGTCCGTTCCTTGAGCGAGAGGCTGATGCAGCTGTCCTTGGCCACCAGTGGTGTCAAGGCCCACGCGCCTGTCACGAGCGCGCCACTCTCCCCCCTCTCTCCGCTCTCTCCTCAGCAGTCCAGCGACCCTTATAAAAATTCTGGCTCCAATGAGTTCTACAAGAACTCAGTGCAGCCCCCTTCCCAGACCAACATGAAAGGAATGGAGCAGCGGGGTCCTCCTCCAGAGTATCCTTACAAAAATGTGTCCACCCCATCTATGAACTGCAAACCTCAGGACTCGGGACATTTCTATAGTGATCATCGCATGAGCCAGCAGGGAAGATCTGATGGGGCTATGATGAGGTATCAGCATCCCCCTGAGTATGGGTCAGTCAGGTAAGCAAGATCTTCAAACAACCTCCATGACAGCCACATAAGGAAAGACAGTATAAAACTCTGTCCATTGTCCTCACTCCTGAGGCACGTTTTCTTTCAGCAGAGATCCCACCTTTATTATGTGAGACAGCATACTGTGTTCAGCTACCGACTGTGTCTGGAAGGACTGTAACCTGTTTCAGTAGCTTTCCTAGAGAGGCCCGAATCTTTTTTAAAAAAGCCTACAAACGGAAAAAAAACAAACACCAAAACCTAAATAAGCCAGCTTGATTTTATGGCGTGGGGAAGTTTAATGCTGAGGCTCCAGAGCCTTACAAAGGGTTTGCTGCAAAAGCCGAAGTTACGGTGTGATTCATTGTAGAAACTTGCAGTTACTTATTGCAAGACTTAAGCTGCTCTTTAATTACATCTGGCCAGACAAAAGATTTTTTTAGACTGTATCTAAATGCTAAGCAGGAAAGGAGAAAATGAATGAAAGCAACAATAGTGCAGGTAACAAAAATCACCTGAGCTTCCTTTAGAGTTTTTCAAATTTTATTTTCAGTGGACCAAAGTGTAGGAATGGAAAATGGAGTGTGCTTTGTGGCTCATCCCAGAGTTGCTTGTTTAGCTTTTGCTAATTTTCCTGGCATCATTTGGAATCTCAGCCTGTTCTGGTTTCCTCTAGATAAGGAGCTAGGTTTGGCTTGAGCCAAACACTGATGTCTGTGTGGGTGAAGATGAAGTTGTATTCAGGTGGGCTCAAAAATACAGCTTTACTTTACCTGTTTCCTTACCATCTCATCTCTGTCCAAGACCAGGTGGGATTTGGTATAATAATTTTGGCCCCATTTTGAAGCTAAAAGCGTAATACAGAGGAGCAAACAGGAGAGTGTTGCTACATAAGTAAATGGTGAGGTCTCTGTGCATTTGTGTTTGCACGTACTGTGTTGTGTTTTGAGGGGAGCACGAAGAAGAAACGGGTCTGTATTTGGGAACAGAGTCTGAGCTTTGGGGAATTTGAATCTGCTCAGAACCTTCCTAGTCCTATGGTGAGCTATTTTCAGAGTTTGTCCACCATTGTTTGTGATCTGAAATGACTTCAGCAGCACACAAGCCTGATGAAAAGGCCCTTTGATCTGGCTAAATAAATAATAAAGAGGCCAGGAAAAGGGGAAGTAAAGGGTTTAGGAGGGGTAATGATTGTAGAAGTTCGTTGCAAATGTATTTGAAAATTCAAAGGCCTCAAATCTCTGTGGACACAGGAAAGGGAAACAGATCCTTGATGGTTATGCTGCATCAGAAATACTCAATATTATATGTAGTGAATCTGAGACGTAGCCTGCTTGCTGTTTAAGGGAGAGGTATTTGAAAACACGCCAACAGTCAGCTCCTCTAGACAGGGTGATTTTTGTCTGTATTGGATGGATCCTGGCTGCTTTGAAAGAACATGGCAAGGGGAATGGGGGGAGGAGAAAGGTTCAGCTGGCAAGGTTTCCAGTAGGGGAAGCAACTGAAATTTGTCTTCAAAGCATTGGGAATCTAATGAGGTTACTTTTTAACCTAAATAGCTGCACAGAGGAGAGGTTTCCTTTGCAAGCAAATGCTGAAGCAGTAGAACAATTGCAAGACTAATCCATAAATTACAGAGCAGCGTAGCAAAGGAAGGGAGCGAGTCCTCTATTCCCCTCCCTCTCCCACACTTTAAGAGAAACTGTCACTTAGACAAGAAACCTTCTGTGTTACTAAAGGTGCAGCTGGGTAATGGTGTGAGGGTTTTAAAGGCATACAGCTTTCGGGAGTGCGTTTGCCTCACACCAGGCAGTGCTAACGAGTGTCTTTGCAGCTTCCCTGGAGTGATAAAGTATTTTCAGAGGCTCCAGTTTTCCAGTGCTGCGGCTCTGTTTATCGGGATTAATTTGGATCGGTAAATGTGTGCATTTTTTGAACTGTGCGTCAAGGAAACAAAGCCCCTTCTCTCTGCTTGTGAAGCCACACCCTTTTCTGCGGGTTTTTCCCCTCATTGTTCGGGGGAATTTGAGGGTGACCTAACGATGCGGTTAAATAAAACTCGTTGAGCAAGATAAACATTGGGGAATTCACAGCATTCTCATGCTTCACCCTCCCCAGTCTGGGAAAGGAATGGGCTGTGTGGTAAGTTTAAACCAGTCTGCAAACAGTTTGCCTCACCTGCTCCTGGGCGGTGTAACTTTGGGAACACGTATATGTTCCTAATGATGTCGGTTTAATGTAAATACTGGGCATGCTGGAGGCATCTGTGCTGTTATTTAGAAATTTTAAAGAAAGTTCAGAAGAGGGCTGGCAGCATGTGAAGCTCCAAAATCCTGTTCTCTCCCTAATACCTCAACTTTAGCTTTGTGCTTTAGCTCTGGCAATGAAAACAAACCTTCAGGCCTAAGAGGAGAAGACGAGTGTCCTGTGGGGTTATACGGTCTCCTGTGGCAGAACAGCGAGAGACAGGGGAGAACGGGCTGGTGTTGGTAGAGTTTTGGGTGCAGAGGAAGCTCGCTGTCTCTCTGATTCAAGCGCCATCCTCTGTTCGGAGCCCAAATGACTGAGCTCCTGCTGTGGTGATTAATCCCTTTGACTTCACAGAAACTTTTTGAGAAGGAGGTCTGCAGAATTTGTCCCATAATTAGTAAATCACTTCTGCGCAGTGCGTTCCCCTGGGCAGTATCAAAGTGGGGGATAATCAGGTATGACTAGGAAGCAGAACAAAAACGCATTGGTTTGGTTTCAGCTGTCTAATCAAGCGGAGTCTGCTCCCTCCCACAGTCAGCGTTTCCCAGTTTGTGCAGGAGGGCTGTGGAAGAGAAGGCAGGAGAACATGAAACAGGCAGGAGAAGCTGGGAAGGCAGAAAAAAATGTTAACGAGCCAGAGACCTTTCCTGATCTCTTCATTCTTCTGCCATCCCCACTTTGTTGCTCTACCCGCAGATCTGTGTGACTTGATGTTTGCAATCCTGGCAGCCTCAGGACTCCTGATGGCTGGGGTTGCTTGCAGAGCTGCCCTTACTCCATATCTCTGTCTTCATGACATAAAAGCTAATGTGACCCTTGTAGTTGCAGAACCATAAATCCAGGTTTGTATTTGGCCCGTGTGGTGTGTTTCTCTGATACGCGCCAGGGACTGTAAGGGAAGCAGAGATTCTTGCATGATACAGTCTTCAGAATGAAGTGGCCCTTGAAGTTATGCTTTCAAACTTAAACACTTGTGGAAATTATTGCTCTGAGGTTTTTTTCCTTTGTTTGGGGTTTTCAGGTCTTTATGACACCGAGACAAATGGAAGGAGATTGTGTAATTTTGTTCTCCATGTATTTTGAGAGTCTTTCTGCATTTTTGCATGAAGTGGTTACTTCAGATACAATTCTGATTACTGCTGCAGGGTTACCCAAGGGCTGATTCTGTCATGGAGGGAAGTTTCTACTATTATTCTTTCAGCAATTCTGTTAGGTGACCCCAATAGTGAATTGTACCTTAAAATTTCGCAGTCTGGCTTAAAAGTCTTGAAAAGTCCAATTGTATTCATTTAGCTTTCTGAATCTCTTACTAGAAAAATAATTTCTGCAATTCTTATTTAAATCTCATTTTAATCTCAGAGCCAGGTATTTTGAACTCTAGAAATATATAGAAATATTTTATAAGAAAAAAAATTAAAAGCATTGGGGATGCTAAAAGGATCTTTGAACATGTATATAAAGGTTTGCATACAAGATCTTAAAAGGTCTAGTTGTCACTGTGAGTTACTAGGATTTTTATTTTTTTTTTAAAGATAAGATGTATTGCCCTAGTTGCATTATCTCATTTTGCTAGGAATATAAATGCAGGTGTGACATTTTGGAAGCTCTAATGCTGTTGGTAATGCAACAGAACTAGAGGCTTCCAGCTCTCGTATTTTAGCTTGAACCCGCAAGATTGGTATAATTTCAAGATTATGAGATGCTTCAGCTGTGAGTGCCAAAATGCTGGAAATCTTGGAAATGTATCTTGTTTAGAAATACTCAGCCACAATTTGCTAGAGTTGTTCTTTACAATAGATTTAATGAAAAAAAAGTCATTACCACACATCTCAGTACAAAGGCTGTCCCTTTGGAATTTAAGATGCTGCTGCTGTTATTCTTTGGTCACCTTTGTGTTCCTTTTATTAGTGCAGAAATGGCAAGATTCTGCCCATGCGTCTCCGATGGCAGAATAACGAGATGCTTTTAGTCAAATAGCTCAAATTGTTAACACTGGGATCTAAACAGGTCTCATTAGGCTTGTAGTATTAACACACTGTGATCAGTGTAGTCAGTCTTTCTGAGTAACTGCTTCAGGTTGTTTTCAGACTGGAAGAGAGTATTTTGTAGGTTCAAAATTGGAAAGGTGGTTTTTTCCATCCATGAGGCAGACTGGCAACATATCTCTTCTGATCTAACCTCTGTAGGTCATCAGGGATTAAATGTCACAGCAAGGTTATTCCCTAATTGATTATAACATCAAAACAGAGGTGCATGCTGTTAGGTAAAGAGTGGTTTCTGAAGATGCAAAGTTTTAACTCTGCACATAACTGGGTGAGCTAAGAAAGGAGCTGGAAACCACCTGAGACAAACCAGGTGACCTTGAACGTGGCACGTGATGGTTTTGCCTCATTCTTCATTATGAGAACTGGCGAATAAAGGTAATTAAATAAATGCAACGATAAGTAGAGCTGACATCCCAGGAGGTAAAGAATCAAGTTGCTGCCACTAAACTGAACATTCCTGAGGAAATTAATTGGACATCTTTCTTCTGCATGACCCCTGAGATCCTCATGCTGCATATGATCATTTCTGGGGAAATACAGCTCCTGAAATGATGTTGCTGGCAGGGACCACTGTCACCTGAGTGTGAGAGAGAGAAACAGTAACTAGAGCAGTCATTATTTGCTTTTTGCTAAGTGTCAAAGACTAGATTTATTTCCCTGTTAAGGAATTTGAGCATCAGCTTGGAGGTTCTATGCACCTTCTCTGCTGGAAAGCAGGGAAAATGAGGCATAAGATGCATGATATTGAAATAGCAAACCCCGTGCTGGGCTGAGAACGTACAAACTCCTACACGCGCTGCCAGCCAGATGTGAGTAATGCAGACGTTTCCTCTTTGGACGTGTATGAAGAGTTGATGAGTTCTTTCTGCAGAGAACAGGAAGGATGATGCCGAGTGTTTGCACATCGGCTGAGAAGCCCGTTGTGTAACCCTTTAGTTCCCAGTTCAGCTTTGAGCTTACTGTTGTCGGTTGACATGCCACTAACACTCCTGGTGTGGTGGGAGAGCTATGCTGCAGGCTGTCTTGTACACCCAGTATCGAGCAGGCGCATAGGGTCCTTCTAAACGCAGGCAACCATGGGGGTATTGTGTAGCCGCTGTGGCCAGGTAAAACAACAGTATGTGCTTTTCCAGCTGCAGGGTTGAACTGCATCCCAAAAGGTGGAAAATTTTATCAGAAGAACTGGAGTGTTTCAGAACAAGTTGAACTGCCAGACAGGGACTGCACCAGGCTGAGGGCTGTGCTTAAGAAGAGACTGTCTGCAGCATGGAGAGGGAATAACTTCAACTGTTAGAGTAAAGAACATCCAGAGAAATTAAAGGTTGAATGTCTTCGGAGGAGGAAGCAAAACCTGCCTCCTGAGGTCATCCAAGCGTGATAAATCCACACAAACTTCTAAGAGATTTCTTACTTGGCCAGTGTAGCAGAAGTTGAGCTGGGGATCTCCAGCTCCTGGGACATGTGAGCTAGTGCCGCTTGGTTAGTTTTATGGTAGAATCAAGTGTGTTATAGATTGCTAGATCCGTCTTCAAGGTACTATAGAGGTTATTGTTAGGAGCAGTAAACGTACCTACTGCATAGGACTGTGGGTCGTTTTGAATTAGAATGCTGCTTCTGACTCTTAGGCTGGTTTTCAGATGACTTGACCAGGCTGCAGCTTGTTGGTTGATATTTCAGAAAGCTCGAATCAGCAGTGCTGGCATACTAGCATAGAGCTTAGCCAGTCCCTTTAACTCTGTATCCTGAACTGCAAGACAAAATTAATTGTTTTCTCTATGAGAGTGCATTTCAGGACAGAACAAATGAGCCCATTCCTAACAGTCCTCAGTTTAGCCATTTTATCCACAAAGTGTCGAGAAGTTATAAAAATTATTTTGGCCAGTAGTTGTTGATGCAGTTTCTCTTAGTGTTTCTGTACAAAATAGACTCAAGAGGAAAGAATTTCGTACACTTAGAATATATTTTCTAATAATGCTTTGACTTTTAATTATTTTTTAGAAATAAACTTACAAAACTGAAGAAAACCTCACGTGACTCTTTTCTGTGGGAAGACTTGTGCCTAGGAGCTACACAGGTCATCCCACGCCTTGTCACTGGGTTTGTGCACCATCTTCTGCATGACTTTGATGGAGCTTCTGCTCTCTGTTTTCCAGGCAGAACCCAGATGTGCAGCTGCAGTTACAACAGAGACCACCTCACCACCACAGCCCAACTTCTTCCTTGACATCCTTGGGATCTTTGACTTTGCTTCAGTCTCCACCACCATCCAGGCTGTCCCCATCCCAGCATCAGCAACCTCTGACTCCAAGCCAGGGAGATCCTGGCATTCTGCCACGGACCCAGCAGCCGTTCTTATCAAACCAAGTCCATCAGGGAGATTTGTACCGACTATGCCAGCCCTTCCTAGGCCCGCAGCAGCAGCAAGGCGATTCCTATTCAGTAATGTCCCGAGCTCAGCAGATACCTTCCCCATATCAGCAGATGCAAGTAGATCCTTTTGCCATAGTTTCCAGGGCCCAGCAGATGGTGGAAATCCTGTCAGAAGAGAACCGGTCTCTACGACAGGAGCTGGATGGGTGCTATGAGAAAGTAGCCCGGCTGCAGAAGGTGGGTATTTTTGGATGTCAGGCACTCTCCTGTGTCTGGTATCGTCCATAATTGAATCATCTAATCTGCAACTGTTACATTCCTTGCTTAAGGGACTGATTATCTACTTTAGAGTCGTTCACATGTAGATTGATTAGTCTGTATCTTGTCCCTTTGGGCAGCAGCTTAACTTTGTCAGGAGATAGAATAAAACTGAAGGCTTTGATTCTGACAGTTTATTGACCGTGCCCAAAAGAGCATCCTCATCAGCTGTCTTGAAGAGGCTGACTGCTTGGCTGGCTTGGTTAAATTAAAATTAGTATTCTTAAGTCCAGGATAGCAGCAGGCTTCATTTTCCCATCAGTATTAAAAGACTTTGGAGGCTGCAGGAAGGGCCTTTTCAGAATGACATGAGACCATAGTCACCCAAGGAGGCAACAGGGGACGTTGCTACAAAACTGGTTGGCAGGACAGTGTGCAAGGCAAGTACTGCTACTATGGCTACATTAAAGACATTTGGACTGCAGGCCTGAAACTAACACTTCTTTTGCCACTCTCTCAATACCACACAACTTCCATGAAAACTTAGTATTTTGTTTTGGATCAGTCTCTGGCTTTATTTGAAACAAGTAACATAAGTGATGGTAAAATGTTTTAAAAAAAAATCCCAGTGAGACCTATCATTAACATGCATGTGTAGAGGTATTTTGATTGCAGCCTCATAGAAATAACTTCTTGATGACCAGGGACTTAAAGCTGTGCAGCAGGTCAGCTTTCCTTTTGCCTTGCAGCTGTGGAAAGACTGATGCTACTTGCAATTTAGGACTTTGTGGACCTTGCTGTGCTCTTTGCACTGAGCAGTCTCCAGGGCCATAAAAATGCGTGGCCTCTTAAAACAATTGTTTGAGTTCAGGTGACCAGTGTGGTTTCCACACTCATTTGTTTTCTGCATTACCTCTTTCCAGGGACATATGTTCATTTGTTGTATTTTTTTTGGAAGGTTCCTGGCCAGGAAATGCTTTAGAGAAATGTTTGACAGCTTCCTGATAATGAAAGAAGGATAAAAATGCACTTCCCTCCACCTCCCTGTTGATGGGATTTGCTATTATGTGGATCCGTACTTCCTTAGCAATGCAAGCCATGCCTAGTAAGGAGAGTTAGAAGTGAATCTCCTTCTCCTCTGGATGATCAGAGAAACTTTACACTGAAGGCTAGAAGAAAGGATAAAGCCTATTTTACTGCAAATGTTTCCCTCCCCCCATTTAATAAATTGAATATTTAGAAGCACAACTAAGTTGAGAAGTGTAAACACAGAACATCAGGAGGTTTTACTGTGAATTTTGGACCATAACAATTATGGATCTGTACAGTTCATCACTAATTCAAGATCTGACATTAGCAATTTTTTTTAGCATAGTTTTGTCTGCCTTTCTTGTTTTATTTTACTTACTCAACTTGATGTCACATTAGCTATTTATATATATTTAATATAGATAAATAGATATATTTTTATATATATTTAGGCTTTTGGCCTAAAACTAGCAGCAGTGCCAAGCTGCCCCAGTCTTAGAAAAAAAAAAGAAAGAGAGTGAAAGAGAAGAATTGTTAGTGATAAAATAGTAAGTGCTCATTTTCCCTTCCACTGCAGCTGGAAACAGAAATTCAGCAAGTTTCAGAGGCATACAAAAACCTGGAGAAATCATCCTCTAAGCGAGATGCCCTGGAAAAGGCCATGAGAAACAAGCTGGAAGGAGAAATTCGTAGACTTCATGATTTCAACAGGGATCTAAGAGGTGAATGAAGTAAAAGTTCTTTTCTTCTGTGCTGGGTTGTTTTTTTATTGTTGTACTTACTTGGCAGGACAGTGTTTTGCTGCTGAATTCACTGCGTCTGACAATTAGAATATGACAGGATACTCAAATATATTCAATACTCTCAGATCTTAAGTGCTTGCTGGGAGTACGGAAAAGACAGGTTTAGGAGAGTGCTGTAGTCTCTCATTTCCAGCCTGTTTCTCATTGAGAAGAAACATGTGATAAGCCAAATACCATAAACCAGATGCAAGCCTGGAATTCTGTCTTGTCTTATATCCTAGACACAATTTGTACAATTTGTTCAGTTTATACAAATGGAAAGATGTTTTGCTGACGGCCTAATCCCACACCAGGCATGTTCACTTTATTTCCTGTCCAGTGACCCCTTTGCACTGACATACAAACTGCAGACTGTCTGTTCTTCCTGAAGGTCTTGTCATTCCTTATCACTGTAGGCATCTGGTTTTTTGGATCTCCCTTCCTTTTCCAGAGTGAGATGTCATTAGCGTCTGGTTCTTGCAAAGCAGCTGAGGCAGTACGATGGCTGGGAGCGGAGAGTGATGTTGAATGGTATTTGACCTTAACATGGGTCAAAGTTTAAGCATTAGTTTGAAAGGTGAAAAACATCTGCAATTTGAGATGTTTCAAGGTGCACAATCAGTCTTTTAAACTGTAAGTTTAATTTTGTTATGAAAGCCTTCTGATTGTCCTACATGTCATCTGCTCTCACTGCCCCATATTTCTTACTAAGACTGTGTTCCCAGAAATTGTTTTGCATCCAAGAAGTAAGGCCATGCAGTGTCCAGTGCTATCAAGGACAGTACACAAAGGCCTGCATTAAATAATCTTTTTCATAATAGAACACAGCATAAACATTTCATTCTTATTTTCATAGACTGATATAAATTTCTAAAAAAAATAAACTTCTTATGTGTTATAATTATTTAAAGTAATTTCTTTGGAACTTTATTTTAACCTGTTTTGTCTCATTGAGAATATTTTCTCAAGGACATAATTAGAATCATTTCAAAAGGGAGTGCCAGCTTCTGATAGGCTTTTTACCTTCAGCTGTGTAGAATTAGGAGATCCATTCCCCTAGCTTGCATTAGAAACATCCTGAGCAGACGTGACTTAATGCTTGAAAGTTTTTAATTATTTAGTGTTCTTTTTATTGAAAAATTTTGCAGAACGTATGGAGACAGCCAACAAGCAGCTTGCAGAGAAGGAATTTGAGGGGTCTGAAGACAATCGGAAAACCATCTCTCAACTCTTTGCACAAAGTGAGTTACACAATTATTGTGGGTCGGTAGAAACGCTCCAGTCATCCTGGGAAGGAAAACAATGCAGCAGGTTAGCGTAGTTCAGCTCTGATGGTTTTCTACCAGGACAGAAATCAGGGTAGTGACAGTTCAAAACTGGCAGTGGAGAAAGGAGGAGGGATTCAAGAATTCCTTTTCTGTCATTATCCAAAGTCCATCTGATGGCATTTATTAGAGATTTTGGAGCAAAAGTAGTTTGCAGTTAAACTGTAAAATTCGTGTTTACCCCATACGGGATATTTTGTCCACTTATTTCATCCCTTGAAAGCTTCGGAATTAAACCTTTCTAGGCTGACAAGCGTCATGAGTTAAGGCCAGTGGAACTGGGACCTGGTAGGTCTGCTATCTCTTTCCTCTTTAATTTGTCACTGCCCTATCCAGTTCAGCAAAATGGGATGAGCGCTGCCTGCAGCGTGCTGGGCTGGGTAAGGGTCGTGAATTCTGTCCACAGCAGTGGATTTGTCGCACGGCAAACCAAAATGACGGATGTAAAGTGCTGCTTTTCCTTTGTACTGAAATGTCTTGAGGCCAATGGCAGTGAGCCAACTTTTCTGTCATCCCATAGCATACTCCACCCTTCTGACAATGCTCACTTTTCTCCAATTGTTATATAAAAAGGTAATACATTAAAATTGCAAAATGGAGATTTTCTGTGGAGTAACACACACTGCTTCTGCTCTGACAAATGCTGGTATCCCTCTTTTCTGTTGTCTTTACCTTATTTCTTGTGGCTTACATTACAAGCAGATGGCTGTCAGGGTGTGAATTCAAAACTCCTGGTGGTAGTGGAAAGTCTGTGAGTTTAGTCTTGCATTCAAACTGGTTGGGTGGACTTTGAGGTTTATAGGTTCACCCAGAGAGGAGGGAAGGTCAAATCTGTGAGGCCTCATGTTCAATTTCTCCTTTTGGATGAACCATAGAGCTACGTTTCGTCACTCCCAGCATTTTGAGGGGTGCTGTAGGCACTTGTAAAGTGAAGCAGTACTCTTTTAGGGAAAAGGCTGGAACAAAACCTCCAAAAGCCTTGCTGCAAGCACTTACAGATTAACAAACAGGCTGCTGGCACTGATTGATACCTGCTGGCATAATGCCACCCTGTCTCATCTCTGCCCATTTTCTGCAACGCATTTTAACGTGCTGACACTGTCAGTAACTTATTTCCTGGGTGGAGGAGAAATACTGAGATGGGAGAGATGGGGAAAAGAATAGGTAGGTGGTGACATTAGCCTTTGTCCTCGTGTCTTATGTCACTCTGCAGAGCAAACCTGCAGAGTTCTGGGTGCTGTTGGTGGACAGGTTTGTTTTGCAACCTGTGTGTGGGCTGCGTTTATTCCCTAGCAGAAGGGAATCTGTAGCTACTCCGTGTTGCTAAAGCTTTGCTCCTGGCTCTCTGCTGGCAGAAGAAAGGAAATAATTGTGGTCCTGTAAATATAGTTATGCACATGCTTGCACAAACGGGCCTGTGTACTACTCCATATGCAGTCTGTACTGACACCCAGGATCTCGTTCCTGTTTTTCAAGCCTTCCACTCCTTGTCCTCATTCCTTTGTCGTGGGATATTGGTTTCTGGAATGCAGTTTCTCTGGTGTCATCAGTGCTGGGTGTAGATCACTCCAGGGAGTATTCTGTGGTTATGTATCCAGCAAGTGTGCTAATGTTATCATTGTAGCTGGTTGGCTTGAGCTGGGAATGACAACATATACAGAGGACATCAGCTCTGTGCTGTGGTTTTGCTTTACACCCCTGTGTGATAATTTCTCCAGTTCCCAATTATTTTATCCTATTTATGTTTTTTGAAGGCAGTTGCCCCGTTCCTGAAATGGAGAGTCAGCTTCTCCCACTATGTCCATTTCTTTCTGGAGAGCAGCAGAAAAAGACTGGCTGCTGTGCCTGGGGTGGCTTTAAAGCATCAGACGTGGACTTTCAGTGCTGGGGAAAAGGCTTTCTCGAACTGCAGATTTGCATTGAGCAGTGACAGAACAGATATACATATATGCCTCAGTTCTGGCCCAGGGGGTTGTTTTTAAGGACAGTAGAGGAAGACTGAGGAATTCTTATTGCTCACTTGTTTTCTGATTCCTCTGATGGTACTGTCAGCAAAGTGGGACAACAGAGTGTTACTTTGAGAAGGAGGACAGCTGGCCCAGGCAGAACAGCCTGCCTTCCTGATCAGTATGGAAAAAAAGGAGCACAGGTTTTTCAGGCACAGAAGTCTGCCATCTCTTCTCCCCAGACTGGGATATTAAAATTACCAAGTTTGTTTTCCACTGCTGAAAGCTCAGAGGTAAAGAGGTGCCAAGTTTCACTAACCATCTGCATAATCAGAGCAAATTGCCTAACTGTACTGAGTGATGCACCTTCTATTCCTTCTCACTAGCATTGTGGCGCAGTGTTACTTGGAGGTACCATGCTTGTTTTTCAGGGTTAGGAGTCCTTCTCTTCCTTCAAAGCCATGTACTTCCCCTGGCTCCTTCCCCAACACTAGATTTGCATTCTCTCTCTTGTGAGAAGTTCCAGTACAATCTTTCCTTCACCTCGGGAGTGAAAATCTCCCAAAAGCTGGGTAGAGACGAGTGCTATTGATTGATAATTCTCACTTTGTTTTGATAGACAAGGAAACACAGCGGGAAAAAGAGAAACTGGAAATAGAACTGGCTGCTGCACGCTCCACCAACGAGGACCAACGAAGACACATCGAGATTCGAGACCAGGCCTTGAACAATGCTCAGGCCAAGGTGGTGAAACTGGAGGAGGAGGTAAGGATGCTGGAGGAGAGAAATTAGGGTAGCTTGGGTTCCAGTAAAAGTGACTGTGGGGATGAGTTTGTCTTGTGCAAATTGTAAGAAAAATCTGCTTGCCTCAAAACTGTTTATATCGGCTTAGCTTTGTGTTGGTTAGCTAAACCACTAAACTGTGCACAGATAAGCCACAAATCTGTATTTCCTTTCATCTAAGTGCTTTCATCTAAGCAGCCATGTTTCGTTTTCTTTTTGTTTCAACTGATAAAAGTGGGCTGGAACTGAAATCCCAGCCCTGGCAACCTCCTAAACTTGGCAGAAGTTCAGATCTGGATGGACTTCTAACTAATATCAAATGAATGCAGCTTGTCCCCTTGCCAGGTGTTCTACTTACAACAGGTTATCATGGTGCACAGTGCAGGTTACCGTATGTGCCCAGCATGTGTAATAAGCTGGGCATGACCTTGGTTGTTTTCTCTCCCTTTCCTCCCAAGAGGGGATAAGCATTTGAGCACCTTAACTGGGCAGTTTTTGCAGCAGTTTCTTTTGTAGCCATGTCTCTGCTACTCAACGCATGGCTCTCACCTCGCTGGCCTTCTGCGTCATGGTGCCGTCCTCTTTCCTCCCGCCTACTCCTTTCCTCTCAAAGGATCCATTTCCCACTCCCAGCCTCTGCTTCCTTTACTCCTACTCTTCCTCCATAGAGAGCCTCTGGAGGAAATCTCATGACCAAGCACGCTTCCTCCACTGCAGATCTGTGGATGAGAAGCTCAACATGAGCCGGCAGTGTGTGCTGGCAGCCCAGAGAGCCAGCCGTGTCCTGGGCTGCATCAAGAGAAATGTCCACCAGGTCTCGGGAGGTGATTCTACCCCTCTACTCTGCACTCGTGAGACCCCACCTGGAGTACTGTGTCCAGCTTTGGA
>JAOXNO010000063.1:14052033-14073179 GCA_028565335.1 Limnodromus scolopaceus | reverse complement strand
AAGTGTTCAAGGCCAGGCTGGATGGGGCTTTGAGCAACCTGGTGTAGTGGGAGGTGTCCCTGCCCATGGCAGGGGGGGTTGGAACTGGATGATCTTTAAGGTCCCTTCCAACTCAAACGATTCTATGATTCTATGATTTGTTCTCTCCTCCTTCAATTCTGCCGTGTTCCTGTCCTCTAGCACTCACCATCACCCTCAGTTGAGCACTGCACCTATATCCACCTGCATCTTGCTGTCTTTAGAGACATTCCTCAAACCCTCCCCTTGTCTGCTTCTACTTCTCTCTGTTCAGGATCCCATTGTGCCAAGAGAGGAGGAGTGATCATACACAAAATGAACATCCTTCTGTCTTGTCTCGCCTGCCTTCCTTCTTTCCCAGGTACAGATGTAGTTGCCTTCTTAATTTTAGCCTGCTGTCCTCTAAGCTCTGTATTTGCCTCAGTTGCCCTTCCCCTGAACCTTTCTGTGTTTCTGTCCCTGGTGTCCTTAATTTTGTGCCCCTTGTAGTACCCTTCTTTTAATCTCTTCAGCTTCATGGAAGCCCTCCCTCAATCTCTCCCTTCCTGGACCTGCCCTGCTCATTCAGAATGTTGTTGCAGGGTCATCTGCCATCATACCTTATTAGCCTTTCTCCCCAGTGCTCCACCTCACTTTCCTTTCTCCACATCAAATTCAGGCAGTTCCTCTTTGCTTTTCAGGCCCCTCACGGCTTACCCAACCCTGTTTCTCTTCTCCCCTTGTTGCTGAGAGGATGTCTTCTAGCTTTGTCATTCTCAATTTCCAACCTCCCCTTCTTCACCACCCCAAACAAGTACTTCTGTGCTTTCTCCCAGACTGTCCTCATCTTCACTGCAAACGCTGGCAAGGCCACTTTGAAGTGTCCTTTGCTGTGATGCCCACAATGTGGTTGGCAGAGGGTAAGCTACGGTTCATTCCAACACAGAGACTGTCTACTTGGCCTGCCCTACATGTATGTTTCCTCCTGTTGTCTCCAGTCCCAGACTCAGGCTATGAACTTTGAGGGAAATGAAACCGGGAGCTTTCATTTCTAGAGCACTTAGCATCTCCAGGCTGGGGTACAGGTACATGGGACATCCTTGTGGCTTTCCTGGAACTATTCACATGCTTGGAGTCGATGTGTATAGAGGTGCTGCGATCAGCCAGGGCCAGCACGCACCTGGCTAGATTGAACCTCTGTGTAGGAACTAATACTGGCTTCCTCACAGTAAAGTTGAAGTCTTTATGGGTAATAATAATTGTATGCTTTCTTTTCAAAAGACCTCTCTTGTTTTGCTAGAATAATTGGGTTCAGTGCTGTTGCAAAGTATTTCTGCCTAGGTAGAATAGTAAAATAGGTAAGTAACTGTGGGCTATATTGCATGATAGCTTAAAAAACACATATACGCTGATACAGAGTGAAATGCCCTGCATGAGGGCTTGTGGTCATTTCCATCCAACCTTTGCTCGAATCCCAGGGTGCGCAGGAAGTGCCACCCTTCCTGTCGTAGATAAATATGGAAGTGTCTCAGTGAGGGAGCAGGAATTAACTCTGCTTTTTCCTAGAGGTGAGAGGGAATAAGGGGAAACAGAAGGCATAAAGAGTCACTTTTGCAGGTTTCCCAAATCGCTTTTTAATGAAATACTTAGGATTATAAAGCATTTGTTGCCTTATTAGTATTAAATTGTGGGAACTTCTCAAATCCCCAAGCTGTTTGGTAAGTTTCCGAAAGACAGCCAAGCAAGCTGTTCAGGGCCCAGGGCACCATTTAGAAGGGACTATAAACATCAGCCTGAGTTAGTGACCTTCAGCAGCCAAGATATACAAACAATTTGTCAATTATTTCTTATATTCCTGCCATCTTAATCTGAGTTACTAGTCCCTGTAATTGTCAGGAATTTCTAAGCTAGTCCTGCAGAAGAGGGTGGAGTTTTTTATGCTAAGGTTTGGCAGCTACTCTGGCTCTGGGCCTGAGGGGGTGTGCATATTTCAGTTGTTGTATCCTGTAATGTAAGTTTTCAGCTTTTTTTTTTCCTTCCTTCCGTTTTGACTTCCTATTAAGCAGAGTTACCCTGCCTTATATGCACCAGATCCTTTTTAAAAGGAATATTTCCGTTCTAATGAGAGCTACAAGCCATATATCACTATAACTGAATTTAAATATTGCATTGGAAATGGAACTTCCAGATTCTTTTTAAAATCCATTGCCTGAATTGCCAGTTTGGACAAAACCACCCATCTATAAAATGTAGATACTTGTCCACTCCTATGGAGCCTTGAGAGCTTCTATGTATATTGGATTTTAGCATCCAACTTAGAGGGACAGAAGAGATAAAGGGATGCTAAATGTGAAGGAGAAAGGAATGATCTTGGAGATACCGAAGTATAGCGTGAAGCAATTGGAAGCAAAAGTAGACAGTCATAGAATACTTGCCCTGGTCTGTCAGCAGGGGTGAAATGACTCTTCACATTTAGAACAAGCTGCTATTAAAGTTTTTGATAGTGTAGAGTTTATTTCTGCTAAAAAGCTTAAAACAAACTTAAATATGTCTATAAAGAGTAGTGTGTATATGTTTTATATGTAATATTTAAACTTCACTACTTCCCTATCGTACATTAAGATACCTAGTTATTAACCCCTATTTTCCATTTTCATTCTTCTCTGTAGATGTTCCACAGTTAGGTGTGTCAGTAGCTTATTAAAATTGTTTCTAATGAAGTATTAATCTGTGGTTTTTAAAATCAAAACTTCAGGTTATTTTCATAACATGCAATAAATTTGAGATAAATTTAATATATTTGAGGTAAAATGCATGTTGGGTCAAAGCCATATATCATGGTCAGCAATGGTTAGTGATAATAATATTTGCAGCTGAAGCAATGAAAAATTCTCATTTTGAAGCATGGATTGTCTAATGATCTTGATTTTGATGTAAACGTTTGAATGGCTGCAGCGTGCAGCAGGTTTGTGACTGGTAGGTGGTCACAGATGAACCATATGTGTGAGCTTTAACCGTGACAACCAGCATCTGTGAGCACGCACCTTGAGAGCCTTCAGCAAACAGAGCAGACAGTTAAACTTCACTTTGCTCTGGGCCAAAGGCAGAGTTGCTGGGTTTAGAGGAAGGACCATCCTGACCAGCCTGAGACTCTGGGTAAAGGCTGGCTTATTGTGAGTCTTTACACAGGCTTTAATATTGCAGGAGGGAGTTTGATGCCAAATACTTTATCTAACCACAACTGCTGGATGTAGAGCATACAATTGCTACTACTTTTACACTTAAAAGTTCTGGAAATTCCTTTTTTTTTTTTTTTTCCCTTTTAATTGAGGTTGGTCATTTCTGCTTGCCCTGGTTAATTCATACCATGGACGACCACGCTTCAACTTTAAAAAAGTTTGTGGTTTTTTTATAGTAGTGTAGCGTGTACTCCTTTACTCCACCACTTTACAAGCCACTGTTTTAATGAGTGCCTTAAGGACACAGCTTTGAAAAATAGTGACTACCACTAAGAAGATATAAACATCTACTCTTTGCCATCCTCATGCACGCACCTTGCAATGGAAAGACAAGCCAGAAATCCTCTCTAATGGGTACAAATTAGAGGCTGGGGGAAGGGAAGAAGGTTGAATGAAGTATCTTTTAGAAAAGTGGCTTGTATTTAGAAGTGATGAGATCTTTCAGCCATCAGAATTCAGCACAAACCAGACATCAGAGCTGAGATACTATATTCATTTCCCACTCAGCTATTGTGAAGGGAAATAGTCTACTATTTCTGATAACACTGAGAGTTGTGTCTGTGGCGAAATGTAGAAATGCTTATTTCCAGATGACATCTATTGAACTTCATATGCTGCATCTGAGATACTTCCAGAACAGAGCTCTGGCTTGCAGACAAGAGACCCAAAGGACAGTTTGTATGCTTGAAAGCTTGTCTGTTTTTTTTCAGTCCCTTCTCAGGGCCTATAAAAAGATATTCCTAGTCTCCACAGCTTTGTCTTACTTAAATTCTTAGACTCTCAGAGCTACATAACTACTCCTTTCAGGACAGAGTTGTTTTTAAAGGAGGCGCTTTTTGGATAGCTTATTGTTCATGGATGGGTAGGGTAGAGAAGAGAGAAAAATCCTCTCTTCCCTGTAACTAGTATGTGTGTGTGTCTTTAATGACCTGCATTCTTGTAACAACGCAGAACTGGCTTTTTGCTGCCGTGTCACTATCTCTCATATTCTGCCTGTTAGTAGTTTTTCCAGAGGTGGCTTTGAGAGTTATAACTTATTTTAACACAAACAAACGGAGAGATGACATTATGACGTTCCCATGCAACAAATTCTATTCCCTAGCAAGAGGATAGTGTTACCAAATTGCTTCAGCATGAGTTCTTGCTGAGACCGGTGGTGCCTTACTGGGCCTGAATTCAAACAAACTGAGGGTTCAAAGGCATCCTAGAGGAATATATTCCAACTGCAAGAAGGAGAGGTGGTTTAAACGTGCTTGCTGTCTTTTTTTTTCTTTTCTTTTTTTTTCCCACTACATTTCTGCAATAGCAGGCAAATTCTTGTGGGGAAACACATTTTCAGCTGCATTTGAATGGATTCAGCTTTAGGATAAATCCAGAATGTAATGAAAACACCCTGAATATATTAAACAAAGGACTTTGAAGACATCAGAAGTAGTGGGTGGGAGACAAGCAGATGCTGACGAGTGTTACCAATTTGCTGAAATAGGAGCTGTCCAAGATGAGGAGGGTAATGGCTGGGTTTGTCAAAACGCCTGGGAGAGTTTCTGAATCATTGCTAGCTATGCAGGAAGTCTTCTCTTCTTCCCCAGAAAAACTCTTTGCTGACTAATGCATCTGGAAGCGATGAATCTCTTTACAAGAGAAGATCCTTCCTTCTTGCTCGCCTGATATGTCCAGGACTGTGTTTGTCCTGCAGAGGCGGCTCCAGTCTGGATGTCACTGCCTCCACCTCCCTTGCTTCTAGCAACTGGACGGTGAAAATTCCTCATTCCTGTGTGTCCCGGCTCCCTGTGCTGTGTGCATGAAACTTCAGACCCTTTCTTCTGCAAGGGCCTGGGGTCCCTGAAAGAGATTGCATGGTTTGTCGAAGCCTAAATCAAATGAAGGAACAGGATTTGTTTGGCTTTTAGACTGCTAATCCCTTCTCTGCTGGGCAGTTGTAGTAGTAATCAAATGTCTCTATTTCTGACAGGAGCGCTTTGTCCCTGGCCATAGATTTTGGACCACGCAAATGCTCTCTGCAGCAGAGAAGCCTGCAGGTTGCCTGCTGCCAGGTTTTACGGTGTCTTAAGAAGTCTTTTCTCCTGTGAAAAGATTCTGAGGACTAGTTTCAGTTTTCTAGGTTTAGTGAATTTGTTTAATCATTTCAGCCCCATATGTTTAGAGTGGTTGATTCATTTTCCATTGCTGGAAAATGAAGTTTGGGGATATCGGTGTGCAGACATTTTCAGGCAGTAAATCTTTCTGACTAACTTAGAAGCAGATTGTTCTTCAGGTCAGCCAGACTCCTGTGAGCAATGAAGCCTCTGAACCCCAAGCGTATGCTGCTTCTCCCAGCTGGCTCTCAGCTGCAGAAAGCAATCTTGACAAAGGATAGGAAAAATAACATGAAGACAGAAATACTTGATTGGGAAGCCAGGGAGTCTTTCAGAGGTATTCCCTGCATCAATTCACCTTTTTGTGTATTAGATTTCTGCAGAGTCCTAAGCCAGTCCTTGCCTTCTTTATTTTTCTTGTCCTCAGTCCTATTGCAGAATTTACATAAACGTAATAGTGGATGTAAACGGGAGAGTGACTGCTCTTGCTTACAATGGTTTAATTAGAAAATCTTCTTGATAGAGTTAACGCCTGACCTCCGATACTTATCGGTTATCGGAGTCGGGGATTGACCTGGAGAAGACATGCACATGATTAAAGTTGTGCCATGTGCTGTAGGAAATGCTGGGAAAGGGATACAGTCATGCTGAAGTGCTCTGCAGTGCTTCCAGACGTGCACTGAGGTTATTTGAGATCTTACCGTCTTAGAGGTGTTATAATAAAGATATTATTATGAGTAAAATGCTCTGCATTTTCAGATCACCCTTCAAGGCAAAACAGTTACAATACATTATGTGAGCATGGGCTTGCTGCTTAGTTAAATGCAGTACCATCAAAAGGAAAATTACTATCTTGTCAAATTTATTTAAAATTATATACCGAAGGGCGTGACTGCGTCAGTGTAAAGCTTCAGGAATGAACTCTTATCTAGAGCACGTGTTCACTGCAAGGCCTGTTGCAGAGGAGAGAATTCCAGCGTCCTTTGATGCCATCTCCCCTGTGGTAGATGTTACTGTGGCCCTTGGCACTGAGCAGCCAGTTTTGGTTCTTTGCTGGAAGAGAGAGGGTGGGGAATCCATGGCAAATGACCAAGAACAAGCCTCAGCATGCTGCCTTTTTTGTTCCTCCCATCTCACTCATGTCTGCAGCACCCTGGCAATGCTCAGGAACCTGTTTCCAATTCCTGTCTTAGAAAAACATGATCATACTCACAATTTATGGTAATGTAATCCCTCTGTGCTTGGAAGAATTATTCCTGATCCTCTTTACATTGAGAGGACAGATCAAGTCAGAGAGATCTAAAAAAACAAAACCACCAAACTAGATCTCACTGCTACCACTGCAGAGAGTCCTGGTTCACAGAAAGGTAAATTGTTCCTCACAAATACACACGGTAGCAGAGATGGCGGAGCTGAAAATGAATGACACTGCCAGAATATGCAGGGAGTTGAACAAGTGCAGCAAGCACATGAAATGAAGCAATCTCACATATAAAGGACAGTTGTGTCAAAGGACATGTTGGGAAAGCTGAGTTGTCTGGGTCACATACGTACCATCAAAACTTACTGAACATCTGTGTTCCAGAAAAGTGAAAATGATTTGAGGGATTCCTGCATTAATTCTGTTTTTAAGCAATTAAAGAAAAAAATACACGCACCCCAAATTTTCTAACATTCCTATTTTTTCCTGATGCTGGAAGATGAAGTGTATTTTGTGAAGGGGTAAAAAAAGATATCTTTGTGAAAAGCCACTGAACAAGCCTTGCCTGTACTTTAGGTCTGGTGCATGAGTTAGGCATGTGCAGGCAGTGCTGGTGAGTTGGGCAACACCTTGTGTTGCAACGTTTCACCTGCAGGTTCGGCTGATGGGAGCACTTTCAAAGTGAATGTTTCAGTGGAATTTCTGTGTCCTAATTCTTTTTTGGCTGGGCTCTTGGTATTCTTTGAATGCAGGCCAAAACGCTAATCCGCACATATGCGTACTCAGGTTTATTAATTATGAAACTAGTAAAATGTTGTCAGCGGCTACTTTTGCAAGGAGAATTTCACCTGTGTGTTAAAAAACTTTTCAGAAATGTAAGTGCTTTGTGGTGGGTAATAAGACCTAGTGTCCATCCTTCCTTCCTTAATTTTTCATACAGAAGACTGGGGGAAGAGCGGTGATTTTCAAGAGATTATTATTCAGCTCAATGCATGATGTTTCTCTGCTAGCAAGTTTATTAGTTTGTTCCTTACTCTTGCCTGGATCAGTAAGCTCTTACGCAAACCCAAGATACCAGATTCTCTCCATTTCTAGGTTCTGCTCTTCACTCACAGTTTATCTAATTTTTGGCTAGTTACATAACTACTGTGAGCTGCTGTTAATCTAAGTGTAAAATGAGTGCATGAATCTACACTTTATTGGTGTCTGAGAAAGCTTAAATCAGTGTTATTAAGCACTATAATCTAGAATAAAAAGATCTATTAGGTATAACATTTTTATTGATTTTCTGCAGAGCAGCAGTGGAATATTAAGTTGTATTAAAATATTCTTGTCCCTCCCATTCCAAACAAGCCTGAAATCTTGAGCAATCAAAGAATAAAAATACCTTTCTACTGTACATGCACTGGTGGGAGGGCCTTTGGCTGGATTGCTCACTAGTTATTGTAACTTCTATTATAAAATACTTGTTTGGGGAAAATCCTGTAGGGCATCAGCATTCATGCTGTGAGATTAGATGCCTGCTGACTTTATGAAGAGAAGAAAAGGATACCATGTCTGGGATTAATAGTGTTTGGAGATTTTTCTCTCTGCTGTTCACATTGCAGTCTCTGGATTGCCTCAAGGAACAGGAGTGTGAAAAGGGAAAATTTTGAAGAAACACATGATAAGACCTTTTCTTAAGGAAGGTGCGATGGAAGAACCGCTCATGTTGTTCAGATCAAAGCTCAGCAATCCCCGTATCCTGTCCCCGCTGAAATTTACAGCAGATTCCTAGGGAACACTATCAGAATGGGGCCAACAAACAGCGATACTTTCCCAGAATACTTTCCGCTTCCAAGAAGGACTTCCTGAGCCGAAAGTGGTGTCTTTTGTCTTTGATATCCCTCAGTGGACTTTTCTTCCATGAAGCTGTAGAGTAGCTCTTTGAACTCGCACAAGGGAGTCTGTGTTTTGCATTGCGGTGCTTCTCTAGACTTTGGCTCTGACTGTTGGGAAAAGTTGCCTCCTTCCTGCTATTTATGTATTTCAGGGTCTATGACAATCATAGCTAAAAAACCAATGCCACAGACTCGCCACAGAAGGCCAGCTAGTTGTCATCATTACTTTTTTCCTTAACAGGAAATGATGTCCATAGGTGTGCAGTATTTTATATATCAGAATAAAGCTGGGCCCTGAGTGTGTTTTATTCCTTTTTTTTTTTTTTAATTCATATTTTAGTTTGGTTTTATTCTGCCTGAACTGTGGATTAACCTTGCTAAGACAGTTACTGGGGATCTCAGCATGTTAGTTTTCATTGCTTATTGTGAGACAGGGCAGCTGGGTTTGCAGGATGAACAACAGAGGAGGACGGGAGGGCAAGGAACAGAGCTGGACTTCTTAGGTCACACTGGGCCAAGATGAGTGAGATGAGTGTCCGGACAGCCAGAATAAACCTGGCTGCACTGTGGAGAGAGCACAGGTCATGTTGAGTGTATGCTTTGATCCTATTTATTATTTTATTGTTATGGGAATGGAATGGGATCCTGCAGTTTTTGATTCATTTTCTGCTTAATCACTAAAACCACTGCCAGCAATTTTCATTATTGCACTGAAAAGTGTTTCCAACTTGTGGACCAGCTGTAATCCCTGTCTTTGCTACAGTTGCCTTGGTAACATGTGTCAAGTCACTTTAAAACTCTGTATTATGAACTTAGATATCCTTTCTAGCCCATTGCTGCTCTCAGTCATTTGCAACAGATAATTACCTCAGTTTCCCCACCGTTCCCATGGGGTCGCTGAAGACAAAAAGAACAAATATACCTTGCAGGACAGTGGAGATGGGAACGATCTGTACCGCCCTGAGTGTCAGGTCCAGACTAGGAGTCTGAGGCGCGCTGACAGCAGTCATCTGGACATGTTCTTCCCTGCTGGTGTTTCTGTGCTCTGCAATGTGTACGAAGCCAGAAGTTCACTCACTTGTTATTTAACTTAGGTTGCATTTTCTTCCTTTGTTTCAGCTCAAAAAGAAACAGGTCTATGTCGAGAAGGTGGAAAAGATGCAGCAGGCCTTGGTGCAGCTGCAGGCAGCATGTGAGAAACGGGAACAGTTGGAACACAGGCTGCGGACCCGGCTGGAGAGAGAACTGGAATCTCTCCGGATGCAGCAGGTACCCACTGTTTTCCTCTGCCATACTAGGTTTCTTGTAGGATTGTACACTATACCCTACACCACACGTAAAAGAAGAGCAGTGGTTTCTTCCATCTTGTAAAATGAGCAAATTTTTATTTTGGTGGCTAGAATCATGGATTTGCTGGCCATTGTATTGTTTTTACTTGACTTAATTCTTCCATTCCAACCAGAAAATTTAGATAAGAGGTCAATAGGGGATTCGTTGTGTGAAAAGATTCAAACATAGCCATATATCTAGATGGTGTTCTATCTTTAAGTAACCTGGTTCTATTTGCTTTTATATTATTTTTAAAAATATTATTCCCAGTTTAAGGTTTTATATAAAATTAATTAACAACTGGCCTGAAAAGAGACCCTTCAAAAAAATTCTGCATTTAAGAAAAAAATAAAACCAAACCAGCAAAACCAATTCTATAAATGCAGTTGATGGAAATGTACAGGAGTTTCATGTAGAGTATGTTCTTACAATTGTAACGTGAGTCTTTTTCAGTGAAAAGAATGAATAAGAAGTAGATTGTGCAGTGGTGTTATGAATTGGATGCAAAGTTTTAGTTTTATTTCAACCTATGTCAAGCACAGATGAACTGTCAGGTTTGTAAATTTCACTGAAAATAGGATGCAGGCCTGTGTTCTAAATTGTATTTAGTTTCAGGTTATATTTATCCCCCAGTTTCCACCTCTGCATAGGAATGGATATTTATATCTTACTTGTATTTTTGTATTGGTTTTAGTAGGAGTTACAGTAATTTGATAAACCTTTCTGTGTTACCTTTGGAAGATGAGGTGCTCTGAACCCCACAATTTTTGACATTGAGCCTGAGTCAATGCAAAAAAAAATAGCTTTCTTGTCAATAATTGTTAAGAATTCTGAGCTGAACATAAAATAACTTATCTGCCCAATTTATTTTCTTTTAAGCTTTTTTTAAATTATTTTTAAGTCAAATATCCTGCCAATCACAGATGAGACTTCCATATAAAATTGTATTATATCAGTTGAACTATTAGCTCAGCAACTCCCTACTCTTCCTTGTTTTGAAAGGGGACACTGCCTATCTTCAAAATCTTGCTTTAGAACTCAATTATTTTTGATCTCCAGCTACTTAATCCACAGGTATACACTGATCATATTGATTTAATAACAAAGTCTTTTAAAAATATTTTGGGTATGTTTTTTAAAAGATGTGATAACTCTTGTATACTTGTCAGTGTTACGCTGGAACAGTGTTGGAAATAAATCTGTGTTACTTTAGGCATTATGGATGGGCTGTAGGCATCAGACCTGAAAAGCCTGATCCAGCTCTCTGATGCACGTGAGGCTTTGCCCCTGGAAAAAGGCCTTAGGAGAAGTATTTTCCATCTCAGATATTTGCTTGTTTGTAGTGGCCAGCTCTGGAATGGCATCAGGAAGCACTCTAGCATGGGTGGTGTGAGTTAAGCTGTCTTGGGAACAGTGCTTGGTATTTTATGACTTTTGGGCTTCAACACTTGGAAAATAGAAGGAGCCTTTCTTGCATTATATGAGCTTGTTTCCTGGTTTTGACAGGCTGAAGCTGAAGTGCCCCTGCAGATGTTTCAGTTTAAGCTCTAAAGGAGACTATTACCATCACCTAGTCTGCCAAGCATGGCATAGGCTACTGCATTTCATTCTGGGGGGTCATGTGTCCAGCCGGTGCTGCTCTGGACCAGCCTCTGTCATTCAGATAAAAAGCAAAAAAAACAACCCCGAGTCTTACAGATGCATCCTGAGACTTTTTTTTTTCTTTTTTCTTTCCTTTTTGGAAATCAGCGTCAGGGTACCTCTCAGACTGCCAATGTCTCGGAGTACAATGCCACGGCACTTATGGAGCTCCTGCGCGAGAAGGAAGAAAGGATTCTTGCTCTGGAAGCTGACATGACCAAGTGGGAACAGAAATACCTGGAGGAGAGTGTGATGAGACAGTTTGCTTTGGATGCAGCTGCAACTGTGGCTGCTCAGAGGTAAATGAGACTTTTCATAGGCATTATTTTCTTTTTCCAGTTGAATGTCATATTTCCCACCAAGGAATGTTGTCATGCCACCCTCCCATGATACCTCTCCTTGCAGTCTGAACAGCTTCTCAGACTTCTGCATGTAAGTGGAGCTTGGCTGCTTTTCCTGGGAGCTGTGCAATTGCCAACAATTAGAAACTTTTTTCCAGGGGAACATTTCCCCCACATGCAGGGGCCATTTTCCAGACTGGAATTGTTCTGAGCCATTCCTAGAAGCTGTTGATTCAAAACTGGATGTATGAGGAGTGTTCTGGTTTTTTATTTTTTTAAACAGGAATCAGTACTTGCTGAAGTCATGTGAGATGGTCTAAGCTTGACGATTCACATTATTCACCCTGAATGGCTTGTTTGTTCTCCAGAACGTTTTTGCAAATTACTTTGTGGTATTGTCCTCAATATTGTTACTAACCAGAAACATCTACTAGGAAATTCTGCTCAAAACATTCTGCTGTGTATGGAGAGCACTGCTTGTGGGGGTGGGAAGGGAAGGTTGTCTGAAATTTGGTAACAAGCTCACATTCCAAGACAACTGTACAGAAACACTTATTATGGCTGTAAATAGGCCCAAGTGCTTCAGCTGGTTGGTAAACAGAAGCTGTTATTGGAGTGCAACTCTTCAGCGTTAGGTATTGCTTACATATAATTTCATTGCTCACTAGTTTCTGGTTCTTGATGGCAGATTTTATTTTAGATTGTTTCATGAACCAGATTCAAATGGGGATGTTATCACAGCTGGCTTCCTAGCTTGTAAGATCACACTAGAATTACAGGGATAGAGTTGCAGATCAACTGTGTTAGTGTTTAAAGACTTATCTTATCTTGCTGCAGAAGCATGTTGTTATTTTAGGGTATTGATGCGTCTTGTGCACTGTTTTCCACCTCCCCAGAGATTCTCTAAAGGCTCTTGCTACTGCTTGTCCTTAGAGGCCATGTTATATTTTCAGCATGCACTGATAAGCAGGGGTCTGGACTATTGTTTAACATGGAATGAGTGGGGATGTTAGGCCAGTTCAGGTTTTGTTAAATAAGCAAGAATGCCTTCCAGTCAGGAAAGCACCAACCTCTATTTTTCTATTTCCATCTAGCTGCTTCCACCCTAAAAGAGGGTATTCCATTAGTGTCAATACTTCTGCAAGTTTGTATGAAGTTGACACTTATGCTATCTCCTTCAAAAATAAAGGCTGTGAGGGATTCCACTAATTTTAGCGACCACCTCATCTACACTGTGCACATTTTTTTTTTTCCCCTTTTCTTCGACAGTGGAAAATAGCATCCCTTAGGAATGAGGTTGCAGGAAGGATACTTTACAGCACAGGAGTCTGGGTCATGTTAGATTCCTTTGATAAATAAACTTCTTATGCCCTTCACATTGGTGTTTTGCTGTTCCTGATCTGAAATTTTGCAGAGCTAAAGGTACATTTGCCAGAGAGTTCTTAGACCTGCTGGGTCTGAGAGAACAGATTTCTTACTACAATGAATTGGAGCTCTTGGTAACTCTAAATTTTTGTGTGTGTTTGTTTTTTTCTAATTATGTTAATGCATAGCTATGACAGTAACATGCTTTTAATGAGTCATAGAGTGATACGGAGCGTAGCACAGTGACTTTGTTCTGACTGAACAGAAACAAGTAGAATTAAATAATTATTACGTTTTAGTTAGTGGACTGAACAGCTACCACAGTGTTAACATCAGGCGCTATACAGAATCAGTATAAAACTGTTTTCAGCCTGCTCCCAAGTTTTTTGTGCCAAGCTGCTTAGGATTGTTTAAGAAATGTCCGCGCCCTTTGATACTCAGATTCCTTCTATTAAACTGTTGGAAGGGGAAAAATCTGATGCAAAGTTTGTGCTGTTTCAATTGAAGAAGTGTGCCTTGTGCTCTGTACCATCCTTCCCCTTCCCCATGTTCTTGGATTTGCCTCGTCGATCAGTTTACATCAGTGCAGTGAATCAGTCAGGTTACAGACTGGCCCAGGATGGACAGTAGATTGACTACTGTTGTAATGACTCACATATTTTTATAATCCTTCTTTCATTAGGACTGGCAGTTGCATTTTTGGAAGGCACTGATCCACTGTAAATTCAAAAATAGTGGATATTCTTGTTTGATACTTTTGAGCAATAATTTTGTGCTACTAGGAGGAAAGCAGCAAATTTAGCTGGTCCTTCATCTGCTCTACTGCTTGTTTTCAGGGACACAACAGTGATCAGTCACTCGCCTAACCCTAGCTATGACACCTCGCTGGAAGCTCGCATTCAGAAGGAGGAGGAAGAGATCCTGCTTGCCAACAGGAGGTGTCTCGACATGGAGGGAAGGTAAAATGCAATCTGGTCCTATCTGGCTTCTTTAGGACAGGGACTTTAAATTAATTGTCTGGGTAGATGCCTCAGAACCAGAAATTCTTGTGTCTTCACCAATAGCAACAATGTAGAATGCCAGACACTCATTTGGCCACGGAAGTATCTACACTGCAATCCAAAACCTGTCTTGATACTGAGGGCTAATGCAAAAAAGTCATCTTAGATTATTTTTTTTTTGCATCTAGCTTGTTCCTCAGCTCTCTTCAGGACATTTTCATCAGACCCCAGGCTCCAGCCACCTCTTAACAGTCTTACAGAACTGTTTTGCCTGGGATTAAGTCCAGTGCAGACTCTCCAAAGTGTGTTAATCCTCTTCTTTCTGTCGGTCTCATGTCCTGTCCATAACTCAGCTTTGTCTCAAAGCCCCTTTCATGGCTGTTTAGAGCAGCTTCCAGTAGCCAAAGGCGGGTGCGTATCTCATGGAGTGCCATGCTCTCATGCATGTGTACGTGAAGTCTCATGCATTATCTGCTCTGGTGGGCTTCGAGCAGCCAGTGTTCAGGTCAATAAGCTCACTGGCATCCTCTCTGCCTCCCCAAATGCCTAAGGGAGTCCTAGTCACAGCCATGGGGGTACTGAGGCCTCAGTCCAAGGAGATAGAAGTACAGGTACATTGTTATTCTTTGTACTTCTCAAAAAGGATCAAGACTCTGCACGCTCAGATCATTGAGAAGGATGCCATGATCAAAGTCCTGCAGCAGCGCTCCCGGAAGGAGCCTGGTAAGACAGACCAGATCTCCTCAATGAGACCCGCCAAGTCGCTGATGTCAATATCGAATGCTGGCTCGGGCTTGCTGTCCCATTCGTCAACGCTGAGCAGCACTCCTATCCTGGAGGAGAAGAGGGAGGACAAGAGCTGGAAAGGCAGCCTAGGTAACTTTTAAATAATGCCAGCAGCTCAGATACGCAAGTTGCTGCTTAGAGGGGAGGCAGGAGCACCAGCAGGAAGGTGGTGTGTCGGACACAGATCATCTGGCGTAACCTGAGGTTAAAGCTGACTGCAGGCAAGATGGGACACATTTGGAACAACTGCTTGTTTTAGTCACTTTTGGGAAATAGTGAGTTCTGATGTCCAGGCTCTGTCATTAAAATATGTAAGCCCTTATTCCCAATTTGGTACCTGACTTTAGAGATATTTGAGATACAGTTTGCAGAGTTTCTAAGCGCTTGTGTTCAGCTGAGTTGTTTCAGCTCTCTGAAGGTGTAAAGTCTCCTTGAATAGAAGCAGAGATACTAATCAGGATTGCTGTCCTGTAGTGTTGTGCCTGCACTAACATGACTTTTGTCTAGAATGGCTCAACACCATTGTTCAGAGAAAATGAGTTGTAACAGAGTAAATCATAGGTGATTTAATTTTTTGGGGGTAGGTAAGCCTAAAGACCCTCCCTGTGAGACTAAAAGACCCTGAAATGTAAATGAGAATCTGTTGCAGCTGATTTCAGAGTGTGCAGATTTACCCTGCCATAGATGGGCTGCTGCTTAGAGACAGGGAAGTAAGGTGTTAGTGCCCACTTGTGTATCTTTGCATGCAGCAGCATGAGGATACTGCTGTTCTTCAGGTACTTCAGCACCCAGTGGTGAAAGATGCGACAGAAAGGTAAAATAGTGCTGTCTGCTGAAGCACAGAGCACTTGCAGATCCCAGAGCAAGTACCACAAAAGAGTGCAGAACTGATACCAATTAGTTTTCTGGGATTGTGAAATTTCCTTCCCTTTTTCCCCAAAGGCGTTCTGCTGGGAACAGAATATCGCTCCGAATCCATTCCCTCCACCCCCTCTCCTGTCCTTCCTTCCACACCGTTGCTGTCAGCCCACTCGAAAACAGGCAGCAGAGACTGCAGCACCCAGACTGACCGGGGAAATGAGCAGAGCAAAGCTGCATCTTCCACTGCAGCTCCCACACCAGGACGACTCCCCGGTACCAGCTTGGGCTACAGCACGGACAAAACAGGTAACAAAGCTCAGCTGCTCTCCCAGAGGGTTCCCTGCCACTGACTTGCCATCAGTTCTGCTCTGTGGGACAGGCTCTGCCGTCCCTTTTTCCATTCAGGAAAACTGGGTTTAGTTTTTGTGAGGACAGATGGGTTTCAGAGGGAAGCTTGACAATGTTCTAAGGGATCTCAAACACTCTGAAGGGAAAAAAAGCCCTAAGAGCAGTGGCATGAGCATGGACACGGTGGATAGAGAGGTATAACGAGATTTAAGTTTTGGAGTAGGTATATGCAAAATCCAGGATAGTCTCTGAGTCAGTGTCTACTCTGAATTGTGAGTAACATGTGGGGTTTAAACAGCATATGAAAATGGGCTGTTGAAACTGGCCATAGGATTTTAGTAGGTATGAAAAGCAAAGTGTACTCAGATAAGGGGGAGGGAGAAGGAGGAAAGGTAACTATCATGATAAAGCTGTCTCATTATTGTTCTGTCCCAGTTGCAGGACCAACTTAGGTGTTGGCACAAGTAGATCCAGTTGACAGTGACTGTCACAGAAGCTGCATTTGCTTCCCACAGAGCTCTGAGCTGGCAAGAGCTGCTCATTTTCCAGACCACTCTGCCAAATCAATGCAGATTACACAACCTTGCCTCTTCTACTTACAGACACATTACAATTATGTTGTTCTTTATGGAAGAGTGAATTTGGCTGGTCTGCTGTGCATCTTGCCCGTGCTATGCTATTTAATGGGTATCAAGGGAGACAGGGGAACAGGTTTTGTGGTGAAAGTCTACACTACGTTGGTTTAAATGCAGTCACTCCAGTTTTATATGCCCTTGTGTATCAGTGGGAGATACCCAAAGGGAATTTGATAAAATATCTTTATTTGTCTGCCTACATACCCGAAGAATTGAATTTTTTAAAATGAAATAAGGAGTTGTGAGCTGTCTTTTGGCCAATGACAGAAGCTGACTTAAAATGTTAATGTCATTTTTCTAACCTCATTGAAGTTACACCTTTGATTGTCTGTCTCTTGTTTTTCCTCATCACATAGATGGGCCACTCTTCCACTCCAGCACTCTTGAAAGAAAAGCCCCTGTTCAGACCATGGGGCAGGACCTCCCAGACGGAGAGATGGTAGAATACCTCATCTGAAAGGCTGTACCCGGAGCTGAGCTGGGATATAGTAGCAAGAAGTTTTTAAAAGACATTTTTATTGGGGAAAAAATGTAGTACCTGAGTAATAAAAGAACACTCAGCTGTTTGCTCTTGTATATTATGTCTCAAAAGTATGGACAGGTTAATTTATAATTTGTTCTAAATTATAAAAATCCATAACACTTGTTCTTTGAAAGTTTCCCCCTTTATTTTTTAAATACTGGATCTGGTAACATCTGGAGAAAAACCAAGAACTTAGGTGCACTACATCTGGTGTTTCATTTCAGTATTTTTAAAGTCTCTTAAACACAAGTACCTACTCTCACAGCTGTTGGTTTAAATGTCTAGCTTGAACGCAGTAAGATGGGCATAATGGCCTTATAATGATCAGCACCAGGGACTTAGTTGTGAGCATCCTTTAATGGTTTTAGAACAGAGGTGTTCTGAGAAGCTTTTATAAATTTGAGCTGTGATCAAGGGAGATTTCCCTTTACACTTTTTCTCTATGCTCAATGTAAGAACTCAGAATAGGTATTTCACATTCATAGGCTGGAAAGATTTCCATGTTCAGTGTGGTAACATTTTTTGGGTTTTTTTTACTTCACAAATTGTCTTATTTCTTTATTAAAAAAAAATTACTTTGGTGATTAATGTCACGTTTCACATTTTTAGTTTCATTGAAAGATTTGCCACACTTTTATACTTAAGTACTTTTTCAATAATTTATACAGTGGATAGTAAATAATATATTGCATTCATGTTTTACGTAAATTAAAAAAGGAGAGTTTACAGGCTCAGTTCTGATCTGGTAGATCAGATTTCCGCCATTGTAATTCCATTGAATTTAGTGGAACCACTCCAAATTTACCATAGTGCAAGTGGCAAGCCCTGTTGCTTTTCAGTGTTAGCAACTTAATCTTCTACTGCATCTGTGGAGATGTTGCTCCATAGCAGATTTTTCTATAGCTCAAATGCCCATTTACTTTGCATTTCCCTCCTCTTTGGAAATACTAGATTCGTTTTCATATAGCAAAGCCTCTGAAGTAGAGCTTTAAAGAGGAGCTCTGTGTAAAGTTTCAGATGGCAAATTATCTCCTTCCAAAACATTCTTTTTCTTCATCAACTGAGGAGAGCAGCTTAAAGAAAGTCCCAGAGGCATTATGGAAGAAAGTTACACATTTAAGTCAGGTTCATTTTCAGATTTTTGGGAACTAGCACAGATGCACCAGTGCTTTGGTTGCAGATGCTATAGGGAGATATTAAGACCAATATAAGTAAATGAGTATCTTTTCATTACTGTTTTTGCATTTTATTAAAACACTGCAATATTAATTTCTGTTAAAAAGTACTTTTTTTTTTTAATTGAATGTTAAAATATTTAATTAGCCAATGGTTCCATGCTGGGAACCTGGCTAGTCCCAGCTTTCTGTGCAGCATTAGAGTAGTCAGTTTTTCATTTCAGCTCATTTCACCCCAGAAATAAGGAAAATCAGCAATTAATCATTGAGCCTAGTCAGTGAATGTCCTCAGTTCCTAGTTAGTTGACACTACTGATATGGTGTCCAATCGAAATGGCCTTACCAGACCAACAGATGTAACGTGAATTTCCCTGTGGAGCGTTGGGAGGTGAAAGAAGGTGCCTTCCATCTGCACGGTTGACTTAGTGGTGCCTAATGGTCAGCCATGAGTTGGATTCTGTTTGTCTTCTAGTGATCATCACTTGAAAAACAAGGAAAACACTTCCCATCATTTCTAGCAGGTTTGCTGCTTGTTAGTGTTCTTCAGGCTGTATTGCTAGACCCACAGAAGTTAGAGCTGGCAAAATGCCTTTGATAAAATATGAACTATGTCTGAATAGCCTGGCTTTACCAGAGACTGCTCTAACAGGCAGCACAAGCTCCCTTCTATCACCACTACTTAAGATGCTTCAGAGCTGCACTTTAAGGCTGTGACTGTCTCTGCCGTATGGGACAGTGTCTGTCTGGACAGTACAGTAGAACTTCCCTGAGTATATTCTAATAATCTGTCTGAATTAGTTCTCCACCCTTTTCTAGGCAAACTGTTCACAGCCTCGTCGTTCTCATCCCCGAGAATGTGTTACATTTATTTCTCTTGACTTAATTCCAGCCCATTATATGAAGTAATGCCCACTCTGGATGATATGAAGTGATTTCTCTTCTTCCTCCACAGTTGTTGAAAATGCAGGAGAAGCTTTTCTCATTAGCTCAAGGTGTCCATCTTTCTGCTATTTCAGCATAATTTTTTATGTTGTATTTTGTAGTTTGAGCAGTATGAAAGAAGGTTTGCAGCTGTAGGGTTCTGGATAAACAGTTCCAACTTCCTTGATTCACATTAATTCTAAAATGTCTAGGGAAATTTGGATCCTTTGCAGATAAAATCTGTTTTAGAAAACTGATTTTCCCCAATTGATACTGGCTGTTCAGCTAGACTAGGTAAAAATAATTTGTTTTTCCTCCTTGCAGCTCATTGTCTTCAAACTTAATGCCTCTGTAATCTATTTTTACAAAGAAAAAAGGACATAATAGCTTTCTGTGAATAAAATGCACATTATGGACAGCAACTGTCTCCTCCAAAAATGGAAGCCAGCTGGTCTCTGACAGTCCAAGGCATCAGGGTTGCAGGAGCCTTAGCAGTTCTATGCCCATGGAAGTAAATTTGGAAGAAGATGGTGCAGTTTTACATTGTTTAGGTCAGGTTCTTCACCCTATTTTGTAGCTCTTCCAAAAGTAAAACCCCCAAAACTTTTGCTTTTGACATGGAAGTTTGAGGTCACCTTCCTGCCCCGACAAACTAGGAGCCATCAGGAATGTATTCTTTTCCTTGAGCTTCCTCAGAGCCATCCTGATGTGAATGTAAAAGAGCTGCTTGCTTTGAGGAAGATGTGTACTATAGTCTTCAGTCTCTCTGTACAGATTTTTATTTTGTTTTTAAACAGAAACTGCTTTAAGGAGACAAACTGCACACCTAGTTCCTCTTCCTTCTGTAGAGCTTATTTCTAGTAGAAAGTGATTTTTAACACAATGATTGCAATGACCTTCTTTGCAAACCAAAATTTTAGACTAAGAGTTTTTCTTAAACTCGGGTATTAGAAGCAGAATTGTAGCTTTTATAAAGAAAGCCACATATTCTTCTTTGTAGAGCAAAACAAGAAAATCAAATTTAGTTATTTTTCCTCTTTCCTTTCACTGCTTACAAAATGGCCAAACTCACAAGTCCTTCCCTTGGGCAGTTCCTTTGGGATTTAATGGCTCAAGGAACTGCCTGAGATCTAGAGGCTTTTGTTCCCATCTGGCCCGATGTTATTCTGAACTTCAAATAGCTCCTACCTGGAAGCTCTTGTGGGGTCTGGAGCAGCAGTTTTCTGTGGTCTGAGGACTCATGGGGATCTGCGAGTTGCTCCCCAAGAGCCTGCAGAGGGTGGCCAAGGTCAGCAAGTAGCGTCCGGGGGCTGAAATTCTTTATGTGTGGTCTCTGCCTCTGTTGTCAAGTTTGTAGAGTGAGAGGCTGAAAACAGGCATTAGCTTTGCTTTGGTTTTGAGGCCGCCTGAGCAAGGGGACTTGCAGAGTTTGAGGCCAGAACCATTTCCAAGGACACCTCCTGCTCCAGGAGCCCACACCGATGACCAGCAGCGCATGAGACGTGTAACAGCCACGTCCCGTGAGCCGTGACACCCGTACAGTGAATCCCCACAACCGTGGCTGGACGATGTGCTTTTTCCATTGCTTATGGGGTGGTGGCAACATAACCTCGGGGCAGTCGGGACAAGCAAAACCCCAGGGGTGGTTTGGCTTTCTCTGCCTCCCCACAAGGGCTGGCACAGGTTGGCCCGGGATTCACTGTGCTTCTTCACACCATGGCCGACGGGTTTGCTCCCTGGACGGGGTGAGGGGCTGGGGGGTGGGGGGGATCTCTGTTCATGTATTTGTATAGGAACTCTTTTGTAA
>JAOXNO010000063.1:14032911-14051933 GCA_028565335.1 Limnodromus scolopaceus | reverse complement strand
GGGGTGGGGGGGATCTCTTTTCATGTATTTGTATAGGAACTCTTTTTTAAAAGCTAGCATTTTTATGTCTAGAAAGTTAAGAGACATTGTAAAATGTAATTGTACTGTATTTATGAAGAAAATACATTTCTTTTCAAAAAGATCTTATTCTAAGTTGGTCTGACTTCCAACACCACCATCTCGTAGGCTTTCAGAAGCATTGAAACCCCTCTGTTTTGCACTGTGCTGTGCAGCCATACCATTAGGGCTGTGCTCAACTATTGAGACTTAAGAAAAAGGCGACTCTGCCCTCCTAGCTTGAGCAGAACCTGTGTGAGCTCCAAGTTCTGAAGTGTTTGAAGACTTGATTTCATTCAGCTTGGGTTGCGTTTAGGGTCAGAAGTGGAGATGCTGGAAGAACTGGAGAGCAGCCTGGAGCGATGTAGCTTCCAAGCCTTGCCTGTGGGCAGAGCTGGGAAATAGCTGCCCTTTAGCTTCCGCTGTGGAGCAGGACTCATCCACAAGAGGCGTCACTCAGGACTCCTGTCCTGTCATTTGGGTCTCTTCCACTTGTAGAGGAGGAGCTCTGGGGGGCAAATGGCTTCAACCCTGTTTCCCTTTCAGCAGGCTTGTGGTCTAAAAGGTGAGAAATAAGTGACCAGTTAGCTGCTTCCTCTTTAGGGTCCAAAATATCAAAGCATAAATTAAAATACTAAAAGTTTGTCATTTCAGAAATTTACAATACGTGTCAAGAGAATGATCTTTTCTATATAAATCTATATTGAAGTGAATTGTGGATTATTTTTTCCTCTTTATTTAAACCATCAAGTTTATTTTGTAATTTGTGACTGAGCTGTTTTGTAATTCAGCTGTTGAAACAGCCCTAAAGCCTTTGAAGATTATGGCAGCTTTAATTCTAGGAAAGAAAACAAAAAAGTAAGTGTAAATATGCACTAAGAGATCTTGTAAATGTCTATCGTTGTTTGTAGTTAGCTATAAAAATATTTTGTGTGTTTTTAAAGAATGGACCCTGTGTTTTCAGTTTTTTCCACTGATTTGCTTGTTTTGCAGTAAATTCTCTTAGTATGAAAACCTTATTGATTATAAAACAAAACCAATCGTCACCTTACCTAGTCCTTGCTGCTGCTTAGCCTGCATCTTTAAGTTTTCAACGCCTACCTGGAGATTTTGCAAGATAAAATAATTGTCATTCCATCTCTTCCCTTAAGCATCACTTGTTGTTTTTTCCTCTGATGGGCCCTGCAGCTGCACACAACTCCGCGCGCTTGCACGCCTTTTCAATAATCAGATTACAGCACTTGCGTATTTTGAGCAACTTTGAGCTGTGGTGACAGTGCCAGCTACTCTCCTTTGGCAGCTGGACCGGTTTTCAGATGTCTCAGGGTAACAGCACGTAAGTAACCTGCAGTCATGTGAGTACTTTCTACATCACAGTCTGCAACAGACCAGTGTGCTTTTTCTTCATATATTTCGGTGCGTTTCATCGCCTCCAATTTATCTCTCCTCCCTCCTCATGCTGTCAGAGGGAGGGAGCAGAGATCACTGGTTGAAAGGGGTCAGCCTTGATGCATTTTCACTGTTGACTTTTGAATTTGATCTTAACCTAGTTGTCGCCTCCCCTGCTTGCCAGTGCTGTAATAAATACCAGCTTGATACATCTGGGGGCCAGTGGTCAGTTTAGCACATACAACCCCTTTCCCTTCAGCCTTTTGATGTTGTTTCTATAAATCTCTCTGGCATACCAGAGCAGAAACAAGGAGACAAAAAAAAAGCAAAACCAGCCAGACACACACACACAAAAAAAAGCTACAGAAGCTTGCTAATAGCTGGCTTATTTAACAAAACAGCCATGGCCCGGCTGCAAACGGGTGTGAGGGGAGGGTTTGGACGTTTCACAAGGCCCCTGTTAGCACGAGGGCCAGTCAGTGTGGCTGGAGCCAAGCACCTACGGCAGGCAGCCTGCAAAGATCTGACTGTGACTCCGCGGGGGTAATTTGGGTTTTCACATCCCCATACCTTTCCTGGAAGTGTGTTGACCAGTCCAGTTGGACATAACCATCTCCCAGAGCCTGTCCCTTCCAGGTTGCCACTCTGCTGGATTCATCTGTTGGACATGTGTGTGGTAAAGACATCTTCTTCGATCCCACCTTCTGCTCCTCACCCTGCCATGATTTGGGGCTTGAAAGGGGAGAAAAAGATTAAAAGGTTGTTTGGTTTGGGGTTGTTTTTTTTTTTTTTTTCCTGTCAGTTGCCTCAGCCTTTAAATGAAAGAGCCCCTTTGCTCCAAAACCTGGCCGAGTACAACTTCAGTAGCCGTCAGCTGTTTCCCCAACAGTCCCGCTGCTCCCAGGGGTGCTGGAAGGGAGTTAGAAGCTAAAACAGGTCCCAAATATTGCACTACCAGATGCACGATTTTATTTATTGTAAAGCATTGCTTATCATTGCTTTTAAATAGCTATGAAAAAAAGCAAAATTCCATAATAACACAGAATGTTTCTGGAGATGGCTCTCTGCCTCCCCTTCCCGCTCCCCAAGACAAAATTTGAGCATTTTATATATTCTGGAATATATATCACCTTTCTTTGAATTTTGTAAGAGAGAGTAATATAAAATGGCAGCAAAAGACTGGCCTCATAAAGGTGCCTTTAAAGTGATATTTACATACAGTGACATGTTTGAATGAGATAATCTTCACTTTGTATCCTGGAGGTAAACTTTAGAGGAAAATTTTCATTGATCTCCTGCCAAAAGGAGTACTAACCTTTAAATAGAAGGCTTTTTTATATACATAAATACATATATACACACATAAATACATACAATATATGAAAGCTGGTAATTCTGAGAACCTCATTGTACAAGATGAAATTTTCTTTTCATCCCTAGTCATTTTTAAAACATAATTGGTCAGTTGTGGAACTTCATTATTTCTCTACCCTTCTGTTTTCTGTTGTTGCATTTTAGAACAGAAAAATGCTAAGAAAGAAACCGTTCTACCTGCAGCATTTCAGTTCTTTATTTCAGTATTTGGGGGGGGGTTTGGTTGCCTTTCCCTCACCGATGGCCAAAGCACGAGAGGACGGGCCAGGACTTTGCCTCCTGCCGAAGGAGCATGTGGAGACAGGGCTGTTGTGGCTGTTCTTGCACTGAGCACAACCCGGCTTCAGCCTCGCGGAGCTGCCGTGCCCTCAGCAAGGCGCTGGGCACCACCCGGCCTCTTGCCTCGTTAGGTTTCAGAGTTAACGGGGCTCACCTGGGCTGCTTTTGCGCTCTGCTTCAGGCCTCCTGCAGCATCACTGCCAGCACCCAGCACGGGCTGGGGCTGGACTAATTCTGTTTGTTTCTCATTTTGAAAGGCGTCGCATCCAGATCACAAGAGCTAGCATCAATTTTTATTAAATTACCATTTTCGGAGGTTGGCAGGAGGAAGCCACACGCTGGGGCTGCCCGGGGCTGAGTCGGAGCCCTGCCAGCCAGCAATGATGCTACACGGCAGCAACCCCAAAGGCACCCGGCCCTTTCTTCACCTCCAAACACTGCAGGATTTTTATTTCCTTTATTTGAAAGGGTCTGGGTTTTCTGTGACCACCCCATGAGGAGAGGCTGTTCCCGGTTTCGGGAGGGAAACGCTTCTGCCTATTTCCCTGCTTGCGAAAGCTCTCAGCGTGACTGCCAGCAGCTCCTGGGCTGCATTTCTGCTCGCTGCCCGCCCAGCCCAGACCCCAGCCCCAGCGCTGTCTGCAGCAGAAGGAAGAGAAAACCACGAGCACTTCCTTCCTAGAGGCAACCAGCATCAAAGGGGCAACCTCTGACGAGGGCTGTGCGACTGCTGCATCTGGCACCCTGCGTGCTCCAGGAACACATCCCTTCCGCCCGTCCTGCTCTGGGAAGAGCTCTGGAAACGTGGTAGGTCAGTTGATGTGTTTTTTCCAGATAAACTTTCATCTTCATTCAACTCATTCCCATCCCTTTGCCTTCCCCACACAAAGCTGAGAGCAGTCCGGACCCTTGTATCGTCCTCAAGAACTTCCCTAGTGGGAAATGCTTAACCTTTTGATTCATCTCCATGATTAAATCCTGAGTCGATGGAAAGACCCCAGTGCTGAGCAAGTGCAAGGGAGGTCGTGTTTGAGCATCTCTGCCCCTTTCCAACCTGCAGCAACGCATCCAGGGGCTGGTGGAGGCTGCTGGGTCTCCTCATGGCTTAATCAGGCAGTGAAACAAAGATTCCCATCAGAAGTCATTTACAGAGCACAGGATTATGGTTTGCACAGGCTTTGGTTTTTTTAGATGCTGAAGAGTTCCAGGAATGTCACTTCTTGGGGGGGGGACAAAGCAGTTTCTGCCCCACTGTGCATCCCGTCTCCCCAGCCAGGCGAGCCCCGCGCTGGGACAGCTGAGAGGGCACCAGAGGCTCGGAAAAAGAGAAAACAGAAGGATTGGGAATTGCTTAATTAGAAACAGTTTTCTCCTTTAATGTTCTGCAATTACTTTGAGGTCAGTAGAATTATTAGTATTATTAATCACTGAATTTCCAGAGAACTAAAATTAATGGTACCATAATTGGGGCATACCATACAGCAGTAATTGCTAAGTGCCAGCAGGCAGCTAATTAAGTCTTCCAGCCCTTCTCTCTAGGCAGATCTTACTGCTTCTAAGTCTGCATCATGGATAACTCGGCTGCAGAGGGTTAAAGTTGGAGTGAGTGCACCAGCAGCCGCCCAGGCTGAGGCTTTCAAGGGCCGTGCCCACGTTTCCAACCCTGCCCATCACATCTCAGGCCACTTGCCTTCAGGTGGCCTCAGCGTGCGTCCCAAAGTGGGCAAGGAAAGGTGCTTTCTTGGTGATGTGTGAGGTCCTCCAGCTGGAGCTCGGCCAAGGTGCTGATGTTTTGGTCCAGGACAGGCTGGGAGAAAGCCTTTCTGCCCAGGTTTGTTGCTCAATGAGGTTGTTACCGCTCTGTCTGCAGGGAGCGAGCGGGGATCTAGATAGTAAAGTATCACCATGCTCTATAGCGAGGAAGGTAAAAGGCACCTTAAGGATAAGGAGTGATGGCGGGTTTCAGGGTGCTGAGCTAAGGGATTTCCCAGTCCTTCATTTGAAGAGGGAGTTCCTTTTGGATTTGTTAACCCTTGGCAAGTCTCTTAGCAGTAGAGCCAAGCGTCAGCCTCTTGTGGACATACTGTACCATCACCCACCGCTGCTGCAACCCAGCCCACCATGGCACTGGGATGGAGGATCTCCTGGGGTGCCTCAGGGCCAAGAACCAGAAGAAAAGACAAAGAAGAATAGAAGAAAACAGGTATATTCACTAGTCCTGCTCTCCCCACTGTAGCAACCCAGCGAGCTCAGGGTTAAGATGAAGGGTGAGCACTCAGAGCCCAGGGCATATGGGACAGACATGAAGGGCTCCAGAAGACACACCACCATTTCAACATCCTCCAGAGCAGCTTGTCCAGCTCTAGTCTACTCAATAACACGTGAGACAGTCTCCCACAGCCTGCTTTGCAGGCCCCCAAACAGTTTGACCCCTTGCACTGTGCCTGTCCCCAAACACCCACCCCTCCTGCTGGTGCTTCTGGTGCCACCCTCTCACCAGCTGCAGGGAATCACCCTTTCTCCGCAGGTCCATCCCCTGGCTGCCCTTGCAGGTGGGACCTTGTCCCCTTCGAGCCCCCAGCCCTGCCCTGGGCTCTCCCCGGGTGCCGCAGGCTCTTGCTGGCCGTGGTGAGCAGCATCTGCCTTCCCTCTGCGGTAGAAACTTCCACATGTTGATGCCCGAGTGTTTCCAGCAATTTGAGAGCACGAGAAAATGTTTGCATCCTAACTCTGGAAGGAAATAATCATTGCAACATAATTGCATTAGTGCCAACTGCAAATTACCGGTGAGTGGAAAATGAGGAGGTTAAAGCCGACTAAGTAAACAATACAAATTAAAGACACAGCAGGCGTAGCCATGCGGTACCAGTAAAACTCAGGTTTAACCTGGAGAGAGTCGGGACAGTTTTAGGACGGTTGTGCAGACACGGTGGGTAGCGTCTCCTCTCCCCCGTGTCCAGCCCCAGATGAACGCTGCCGAGTTCGTTTGCAACTCTGCGGTTACAAAGCTGAAGTCCGATTTCAGCCCGTCCCACGGCCCGTGGAGAGAATGAAACCTCAGGTTCTGTTGCGTTTCAGACGCCCGGCGTGGTGAGGCTGAGCAGCCCTGTCCCAGCAGCTGGGACCTCCTGCGCGACCCTTCGCTGCTCCCTCCCTCCCTCCAGCGCTGCTGCTGCGTCTTCAGAAGCGGCACCCCAGGCTTGGACAGAAAAAAAAAGTGCCTATGGAAGGGCTGAGCAAACCAGGCTTGAACTGACCGCGCTTCACGTGTGTAGGGAAAGGCTTCAATGCTGACGTGTGTATTTATTCTCCATAATTGTACACCAGGGGTGCGGGGCGCTGGGGATGCCTGATCCAGGCAATGCCAACAAGGCGATGCTCTGCCCAGCTCCTCCTTGCAATGGCACAAAGCTCAGCCCGTTGCCCTCCTTTGCCAGGCGGGTCTGTCAGTGGGCATTAGCCAGCTTTCAGGCATCAGACCAGTGAAAAGCCACATGTTCCAGTGTCCAGCCCATCAGGGAGACTGGACTGAGCTGGGACAGGTCATGCCGAGTGTCCCTTGGCTGTGGTGGCTGCACTGGAGGCACTGCTGGAGAAGCCCCTCTGCTCCTGCTGGGCCTTTTCCTCTTTTTTTTTCTTGGTTTGTTTTTTTTTTTTTGAATGCAAAGGAAGGGAGGAACGAAACCGTATGTTTGGGGAGGTCAGGGATGGATTCCAAGAAAATTGTGTTCTGGGTTAATGTTAAACATTTCACTGGCGCTATGTCTCCACGTGTGTGCGTTGCTGGTCTTTGTTTTAAGCCAGCCATAGTAGTTATCCCACAGCGCTGAAAGTAAATAAACCCCCAGCAAAGCGTTTGAGCAGCTTTTATGGCTAAACTCATCCTCTCATCTTTTTTTTCCCCCTTTACATAGGGGCCGTTGGGGAAAGCAAGCAATGTTGATCTTTGAGGCACACAGCACATCTTTATTTTTTTAATTATGGTGGGTTTTAATCCCAATCCCAAACTTTGCTGAAGAGCTTAAGTTCCACTTGTAAAATTTCCTGAAGCCTCTAAGGTGGGACCCCTCCAGGAGCGGAGATTTCCCTGGAAAGGTGCCTTGTGTCTTGGCTGGTGGCTCCTGGGGTTGGTGTGTTTGAACCAGCTGGGGCGGAGGGAAGGTGGAACTGCCAGAGCATTTTGCAAAAAAAAAATAATCCCTTCTTGGTTTCCCTCACGATTTTCACAGAAAAGCATCATTTAGAAAGAAATCTCCAGCTTGGTGAGAGATGATATAAAAAGTGGCTGTGCCTCCCAAACAAGGGGTTTCTGGCTAATTCAAAGTATTGTTGCTAGCGACCATCAGATCTCCTGTTGGTTTTTATCTCACACTTAGCTATTCCCCTGGCTTCACATCATTTCTGCTCCTCCACTGAACCTTCTTCCCTCCAGCTTTGCTGTACTTCCAAAAAATGCCAAAATTTGCAGGTTTTTAGGTTTCTGTTTTGTGTTTCCCCTGCAAGCCCCAGGCTCCTCTCTGGCTCCCCACTTTCTCTCAGCACCTCTGCTTCACCCACCCTGGGACAGGTCCCTCTGTCCCTCCGGACAGAGGTGGCAGTGACACCAACTCATCTTAACTTGCAGCTTTTCGTGCTTGGCTGGGTAAGCACCTTTGAAGCCAGCGCTTCACTGCTCCGAGGCAGAGCACCTGCTGGAGCCGGCGTTTGGGGTTTTGGAAAGCAGCATTTATTCCAAACAGGTTCAAGCAAAACACCAAAGTTTAGCAGCAGCATTTGGCTTTGCACAAGGGCATTTCCACCTGCAGCTCAGCACAACCGACAGCAAGAAGCATAAAGGCTGCTGACCTTCCTAGACAACAGCGCTTTGGAAAAGTAAGTATTTCATGCTTCATAAACATGCTGAATGAGAAGCACGTCTCATTAATCACCTAAATAGTGCTATCAGTGTCTGCTCCGTGCTGCGGGCTGGATTCTGGTGCTGGTGATGGACAGTGCTCTCAGCAGAGGCGATAAACAGATCGATAAGAAAATGCAGCCCGGGGGGCTGGAGGTGCGACAAGGCAACGCGCTTTCAAAAACCTTGCTGGGACCCTTATTAAATTCATTTGTGCTTCTGAAAACAATTGGTGCCTTCTTGGGTTGCATGGAGCTGTAAAATATTGGTCTGAAGGAGGCATGAAGCAGGGAAACTAAAAATGCAATTAACTTTAAAAATAATAATAATCAAAACAAACCCCCCCCCTTCTCTCACTGAGCACATGGAAACCTGAGAACGGGAGGCAAGACAGACTGCAGGAGGACAGATGCAGGTCTACCCTGGTGACCCAAAAGAAACATTACAAGTGATGTAATACTGACATAATGCATTTTTGGCTGTTGCATCTTTGCAACTTAACCTTTTTTGGAGCGTCTTTGCACTTTGCCATCTCATGAAGCAGAGCTCACAAGCCACCCCTGGGCAGAGACATGAAGCTACACGGGCTGTCCATGGCTCAGGAGCAAGCACAAAAGCATTCCTGCTGCAGGACACACGAAAGCATCCCTGCTGCTGTGACAAACCAAGGTTTGTCTCTTCTCTCTGCAGCCCCTTGGGGTCCATTGCAGGGGAATGGGCCAAATCCAGCTGGAATTGCTCCTTTCTTTCCCTGTCAGACCTGGCACAGCCTGAAGTCAGTGCCTTCACTGCTGCCGCAGCCTCCTCGCCCCATCCCAGTCACCAAGGTGCTCAGGGCCAGAGCACACCGGCTGTGGTGGGTTTCATGGGCCACTACGGCCACTTCCAGCCTTGGGGTGAGCCACCCTGTGTCACCCTGGCCGGGTGCTGCCCGTCCCGGGCTGTGTTTGCGGGATCGAGGCCCCTCGTTTCTCAAAAGCCTCTAGATGGCAATCGCTTGCAGCTCTGCTGAGGCGCCTCTTCCCCGGCTGCCGGAGCTCGCTGGGAAAACTGTGGCTCCTGGAGCAGCCGGCTTTATTGCCAGCGACCCTTGGTGTTGCATCCTGCCCTGGGAAGAAATAATGCTTCGAGCCTGATGTTATTTCTCAGCACCCTTTTTGTGTTGCTACCAGCTGGTTGGCTGAGCAAGGGGATACGGCATCTCCCTGCTGCTGCAGCATCTCTCCGGGGGAGCCGGCGCTGTGCTTTGGGAGCACGGAGCAGAAGGACAAGCTGGTGAGCATGTCTCAGGTCTGCCATCAGCCCCAACACCAGCGTCTGTGTCCTGCAGGGGCCACACATACCTGGAGAAAAATAATAATTAAATCACCCGGTTTATTCCCTGATGGCTAGAAAAGGCTTTCCCCATCATATCTGAAATAAAAGTGCCTTTTTAAGGGCAGAGTGACTGGCCAGGTAAGGAAGGCTTTGCAGGCCGTCTCACTGCAGCCTGGGTGCTGGGGTGGGCTGAGCTTGAAGTGCCCCAGATTTGGCCACCCCCAGCCAGGAGCCACTGGCCGAGTGCCCTGTGTGTGGCTGTGGTGGGCATGGGCCAGCTGGGTCCTGATGAGGATGGGTGAGGTTGGAGCAGCTTCAAGCCAGGAAAGAGCAAATTTCGGCCTCCCTGAGGGCTGGGCAGAACGTCCATCACGGCACAACATGGTCAAGAGCAGTGACACGACCGGAGCACTGCCACACACGGCACCACAGCCGTCCCAGGCAGTCCCCGGCGATGGACACAGTAAATCGCCTTTGTTGTGTTAGGAAAGGAGAGCACTTCCAGCCCCGGGGACTGCTCACACAGCTGCCAGGCAGATAATATGGCAAATATTGCCAGTTTTCTCTGATAAAATATAGTCACAGCTTATTTCAGTCTCAGTGACGGGAGATGGGGAAAAGCAAGAGTCACCTTCCAGCTTTGTTTCTGCATGCTCACACAGAGGCACTCTTCCTCTCTAATTCCCATCTCTGCTTTCTGCAGGTTACTGAGCTGCTGCAGGAGCCAGCTGCAAGTTCTCACCTGAAGACCTCTGATGTACTGTAGCCGCTGCATCCTACCTCCAGCTAAAGAGGGGCTCGTCCCGCTGCCCACCCTCTGCCTTCAGTTTCCCAGGTAACAACTTTTCTGCAAATACACGTTCAGATTTTACAAGGAAGGTGTCTGGGCTCATTCTGCCCCCCAGGTGCATCCACTGCTTTTTCCTCCGAGAACCATTTGCAGCTGAAGGTGAAGGACATGAGTCAGGCTGGGCAGCAGCGAGAGTCCCAGCAGCACAGCCCAGTGTGTGCCACCCAGCATGGCTGGGTACAATCACCAATTACCCCCCAAGAAAGGGGCTGATCATTCACCCCGGGTCAGAAACAGGGTGACCTGCTGGTGTGCTGGGCACCAGAGAGCTTTCCCGGCATCTTTGGAGAACTAGTTTTCCCTGGTGAGACATTTGCCCAGGGTTGGAATTTCACTAGTCACCAAGGATGAAGGGCCATAGAAGGGAGCAAATAGAAGATTATGAACCATTATAGAAAATAACAAATCATTAGAATAATAAATAATACAGTAAGAGGTAATTAATTATCTCTATTTATGCTATGTTGCTTGGTTATTGATTTAGATGTGTTTTCAGCCTAGGCAGTCCTTCAGGTGGATCCTTCAGGATTTCATCTGTGGTTTTCCATCTTCCCTTTGTTAAAGCCCACTGTGTTGTGGGTCTCTGTGGGACTCACGGTCTCCCAGACCAGGAACTAGTCCTGCATGTCCCTGGTACTGACTGTCCTACACCAGCACCAGGCACTTCTACCTCTTTGGGCACAGACCTGGCCACGCATGTTAAGATCAGACTGTAGGGACAGAAAAATAACTCATGACTGAGCCCTGGGAGTAACAGCGGGGACATGGTCGCATCCCATCCCTTGCTGGTGCAGTGTTGTCAGAGACACCAGATGTCTCCGTTACTGCCCAATTTAACAGTGCCTAATGAGGTCACTTCCATAAAAGAGGCAATTATTTCCTGGGAGCCATTTGCTAACATAATTAAGTCTGCTTTTATGCCTGGCTTTAGCGACTGGCGGAGAGCGGGGCTCCTGTGAAAAGCAAAGCAAGGAGGGACCGATTCAGCAATCACCACCGCGATGTCTCAGTCCATCAAAACAGGGGCTTTTCGGTTTCTTTTTGCCAGAAATGGGTCAGGTTGGCTCTGGCTGGATCCAAACAGCAGCCTCTGCGTCAGGAGGTGAGTTTCCCCGGTAGCTGCTGGTTTGGGCTGGAGCAGTGAGGTCGGGGGGTCACCGATGGCTCAGGCTCAGCCATACCCAGGAGCACGGGCTGAGGGCAGCCAAACAATTCACCGCTCAGATTTGCTAACACGTGTTTACCTGTGACTGCAGCTGCTGCTGTGCCCTGGGCTGGTTTTTCACCCTATTCCCCCTTCCAGGGATACGCCACGTGCATTGCCATTTGTAAGTGTAAAGAATGGGTTTTCATGACTTCTTGTATCTGGTATCTTGGATGCAATGGAGCCTGGAGGAGTTTCTTCACTTCCTTTTTCTTAGAAAATCAACTCAGTACAAATGTCACTGAGCATTTTTATTAAAATAAATAGGATAGGGCTGTGCCCCCAGAGGCCATCCCACTCCTTTTCATAGAATCATAGAATCATTTATGTTGAAAAAGACCTTTAAGATCATCAAGTTGAATGGTTAACCAAACACTGCCAAGTCTCCCACAAAACCATGTCTCTCAGCACCACATCTGCACATCTTCTAAATACCTCCAGGGTTGCTGGTTCCACCACTTCTCTGGGCAGCCTGTTCCAATGCTTCACAACCCTTTTGGTGAAGAAATTTTTCCTAATATCCAATCTAAACCTCCCCTGGCACAACTTGAGGCCATTTCCTCTTGTCCTATCGCCTGTTACTGGGAGAAGAATCCAAGCCCCGCCTGGCTACAGCCTCCTTTCAGGTAGGTATAGAGAGATGATAAGGTCTCCCCTCAGCCTCCTTTTCTCTGGGCTGAACAAACCCAGCTGCTCCTCGTAAGACTTGTGCTCTGGACCCCTCACCAGCTTCCATGCCCTTCCGCAAGCCTGTAGTGTTCCTGGAGCTTTGACCCAAGCGCAGGACCCAGCACTTGGCCTTGTTGAACCTCACACCATTGACTCGTCCCATCGATCCACCCATCCAGATCTCTCTGTAGAGCCTTCCTACCCTCAAGCAGATCAACACTCCCGCCCAACTTGGTGTCTTCTACAAACTTACTGAGGGTGCACTCGATCCCTTCCTCCAGATCATTATTAAACAGAACTGTCCCCAGTACTGAGCCCTGGGGAACACCGCTTGTGACTGGCTGCCAACTGGATTTAACTCCATTCCCAAACCTGATGGGTGAAACACGACCACGAGCACCTGCCAGGGCAGACCAGCCGTAGAAAAAACACTTCCAGTCCTTCTTGCTCAAGCACAGCTTTAATTAAAAAATAAACTGTCAGACACCATAAAAAATTAAAACTTAAACACCTTTAACATCTATCTGCAAGTCTTGTGTGCAAACCTGATGAGTCAGAGCGGCTGCCACTCCCTGCTGGTCCCTGAAACGCTCTGTGTCCCCAGGCAGGAGCCCGGGTCCCACTGCTGGCACCTGATGTTGTCCTCTCGTGGGGTGGCCTACGGGGAGCATGTCCCCCTGCAGATATGGATGTCAGCAAGAAACAGGGGAGCCTGAGCCCCTCCTGCAAGGTCCCTGGAATGCTTTAAGTGCTTTCATTTAAATTTAAAGGGATTTTTCATCTCCATCATGGACAAGGCAGATGTCACCCAGGTGGGAAGGAGTTTTGTGCCAGTGCAGGGGGAGCTGTCACTGTGCTGGGGAGCAAAGGGGACAACAGGTATTGGGTGCCAGGACTGGCCCACTCTGTTTTGGGGGTCACAGCGATGGGGACAGTCAGCAATCCCACAGGAGAACTTTTCATCTACCTAATCTTGCTTTTAGTGCTTTAATCCTTTCTCCACACCATAAATGGGGAAGTTTATCACTGCTCTGCAAGGGGAAAGATTTAGAAAATTACAGTGTTGCTTCCCTGCCAGGCCGCCACTAAATTATTTAATCTCTTCTGAAAAATCGGCCCGGTGTCTGTTGTGGACAGAAACTCCCCAAGCTCTGCCTGGAGCCTTGGTCTCTCCTTTTACAGAGCTTTTTTGCATTCATCTGCTTTTTGCTATTACTGCTCCTGGCGAAGGCGGACGTCCCCCTGTCCAGCACGCTGGGGTTGATAAAACTTGCTCAACTCCCAGGCGTGCTGCTGCTCTTGTGTGATTATTCCTGTTAATTACTTCCTTCATAGCAGAAGCCAGATGCAAAGCTGACAGCTCTGAGTGCCGCTTGGCTTTTGCCCTTGCATCTGCTGGCTTTGGAGACCCCTCTTGGAGCAGCGGCTCTCGGTGCCGTTGGCCGGGAGGACAAACAGCAGCACTGCGAGGCACTTTGCCACCAGGGCTCCGAGCCCACCCAACAATGCCCCGAAGATCCCCCACAGCCACTTCCAAAATGTTATTCCAAAATATTTCCCTTCCCAATGGTTTTCCGGATGTTTGGGTGTTGGACACGCAGGGATGTGGTGGTCAGAGCAGAGGATGCAGGAGTGGAGGCTGTGGCTGGGTACCAAACCCCATCACATCCTCCCCGAGCTGGGGTGCTCTGCCCTCGGGTGCCCCGGGACACGTGCCCAACCTGTGCAGTTCCCGGCCACCTCTCCACACATGCAGCCCGCACTGGGGTGGGGAATGGGCTTTGCAGCAGGAAGGGTTGTTCTGGGCAGCAGGTGTGTTGGCAGAGGGGCTGCGGGGGGAGCAATGACTCTGGGGTGAGAGCAATCTCAGCATGGCTGAGAAAATAGGGCCATTAAACCCCAGACCTAAAAGAGTTTCGTCTCCCTCCAGATCCATTCGCTGAGTGTTTATTGGCCATCAGGAGTGACAGGCTGTCCCAGGCACATCAGCAGTTTCTGCTTCTCCTTCCTTCATCCCAGGCTCACTGGGCTTTTGCTTATCACTTTGCCCCCTTTTCCACCTGGGAAAAACCCAGCTTGTGATGGAGGACAGGGAAGATGATGCTCAGCAGGAGCACCACCGAGTCATTTACTCCCTGCTCACTTGTAGGAGCACACATGCTGCAGCCCACAGTCTGTACCACGGATCAATTCCAGGAGAAATCAGAGCAATAAGCTTCCTGGCAGGGCTGGGAATAGAGAGAGGATTTTACGCCGCAGGTTGCAGCTTACCCTGCGCTGAGATCCCGCTGTGAAGCAGCAGAACCCACTGCAGGTCTGCTCTTGGGAGGCTGAATGGTCCTTAGAGGGGCCAAAGCCAGCAGTGTCCCCTCCCCAGCCCGCAGGCAGGGACGCCTGCTGCAAACACTGCAGGGACAACGTGTGTGCAGAGCGCTCCCACAGAACGGTGGAGCACTGGCTGGGTTTATTCACAGGCACCTTTAAGCAATGATGCAATTTGGGGAAATCTGCGGTCCCTTGTGAGCTGAGGAGCCCTGCAGGGCAGTGGGGACACCTCTGCCATCTACGCTTCATTCTCCACCCTCTGTGGCCAGGAGACATCACTTGTCTCAGCGGACAGGAGGTATTTAAACTAACTTTGCAGTATTAAATGCCCAAGACCAACAACAGACCCAGTGTGAGAGTTGCCACCCGCTCAGCGTCTTGGATGGGTTGGAAGAGCACGGGTTTGTCCTTGTCCCCAGCTGGTTGCGTTGCTATTCTCTGTTCAGCACGGGGTGCCTGCAGCCCTCAGCGGCTGCGGTGGAAGGCAGAGCGAGAGGCAGGACCGGCATAAAGCCTCCCCCCAAAGAGGTGCTGATAGGATATAAGGTCAACTGAACCCCAACCTGAACCCACAAATAAAGCAAAAGGCTGGGATCTAGGAACCTAAACCAGAGTCAATACACACCTGAGCAGATTTTCCTCCTTGCTGAGACCTTGTTAAGAGGGATCAGACAGTTGTAGGATTCTCTGCTGTGGTGGCTCTCCCATGTTGGGCTCAGGTTCCTGTCACACACCCCAGCTCTACCCATCTTTTAGATACCCCAAGGGATGGCAGCTCCACCACTTCCCTAGGCAGCCTGTTGCTTGACAACCCTCTTGGTCAAAAATTTTTTCCTAATATCCAATCTAAATCTCCCCTGGTGCAATCCGGGGTCATTTCTTCTTGTCCTATTGCCTGTTACTTGGGAGAAGAGACTGACCCCCACCTGGCTACAGCCTCCTTTCAGGTAGTTGTAGACAGTGATAAGGTCTCCCCTCAGCCTCCTTTTCTCCAGGCTGAACAACCCCAGCTCCCTCAGCCTCTCCTCATAAGACTTGTGCTCCAGACCCCTCACCGGCTTCGCTGCCCTTCTCTGGACCGGCTCCAGCACCTCAATGTCTTTCTTGCCGTGAGGATGAAAACAGGGGCAGAGAAAGGGCCACCCACTGCCATCACCGCTGCTGCAGCACACTTTGTTAGCATGAGGTTAATTATACACTGAGCAATGGTCTAATCAGTGGTGACGTGGTGGGCTGGCAGGAGCAAGCACTGCCTGTGCCTTGTTTCCCCACAAGCCGGCCACTGGTGAACACAGCTGCTGCAAAACCCCCTCAACCCCAGCCGCTGGTGACCTCCAGCTTTTTGGTGGAAAAAAATGCTCTCTAATGAAAATTACCACCCCAAAATGAAGACTTCAGCCTTTGCAGGGAAGGTGGATGGGAAAGCCCGTGGGGTGTCTGGGTGGGATCCGTCCAAAACTTGAGACAGCCGGGAGGCATCACTGGGGCCAGCTGGATGCTGGGGCACATCCCAGGAGGAATCCTGGGGAATCCTCCAGTGCCAGGGAAGAAACCTGTTCTAGGATCTGTACTCTTACTTTTTGAGCCTGGCTGAGCACAGGAATTGGGGATTTAGGGAAAAAGTAGTGATGGCGAGTACAGAGGTGAAGGCAGAAGAAAATGGAGGCCAGCAGCACAGCTTCCCCGGCACAAAAAAGCCATCTCTGGTGGAAATGGCTCGGGAAAGGTGGCACTTGGGAGAACCTTCTCTCTTTTCCACCTGCAAGGGACACAAGGGACACAAGACCCAAGTGTAGCACCAAGGCTCCCTGGGTAGGCAGCAAGGGCTGGCATTTGGGGACAGAAAGAGAAATACCACATCCAAAGGCCCCTTCATCAGGTAGGGGGAGGAGGTGCTTTTCTTCCTCCCCCACCCCCCGCCATCATTAGAGGATGCTCCTGAACTGCCACGATGAGGGTCTCTTGCTTTCCATCCTTAGTCGGCTTCATGTAACCCTTTTCCAACTGTTTCCAGGGGGAATATTTGTGATTGTGGAGTGAAGAATGTGAATACTCCACAGTATTTTCTGAAAAGTTGCCATGTCCACGCACAGCCCTGCCAAAACGCTCGCTCGCAGAAGCGCTCGTGGGAAGTGGGTGAAGTGGGAGCGGATCCACCTCCCGATGCAGGGAGAAGGCCCTTTGTCACCAATGGGGAGGGTGGCACCAGGGCTGCTCACCCCAGCGGGCAGGAGAGTGAGGGACAGTGGTTTGGGCAGGGACAGGGATGCCCTCGATGCCCAGGTCCCCCCCTCCTGTGCTCAGCCAGGGCAGGGTACCCAGCGCCGCGCTGGCACCGGGGATGCTCCACCAGCCGGATCAGCACATCAAAGCCCTCATCACCACCGAGCTCCAGTGATGGTGAATTACACCAAGTGTTTTTGGGCTGGCTTCTGCCAATAACAGGGTCGAGCACCACACAACAACAGCTCCTCAGGGCGTCCCAGCCTCCAGCAGAGACACCAGCACTGAGCCCCAGCAGCACAAATCAGCAGCCACAAGGCCTTCAGAGCAGGCGTTTGCTGGCAGAGTGGCATTTGGAGGGCTCTCTGCTCTTCTTTCATTACAGCGCTTTGCATTACATTTTATAATGCAATTTCTGGAAGCAGTAGTGAGGAGCATCTGCTGACAAACACCTCCCATGGCCACCAGCACTGTCGAGCAGCACTCAAGCCCAGGGCAGCAGCTGAGCAGAGACACTATGAGGAGCTGGACAGCTTTCAATGTCTCATCCTTCCTGACTAAGTCCTCACTGAGAAGGGAAGGAGGAGAGAGGGCGGCTGTGTCTCTGCAAATCCCGCTCCATCATGGAGCAACATAAATCACCACCAGCCGAGGTCCCTGACAGACTGCTGCTGAATTCCCCATCTTTACAGCGCCGAAAAGAATTGAAAATATTAATTTCACTGCTTGTGTTTAGCACATCCTTCTTGCACTGCTTAATCCTCATCTCTCCCTGTAAAAAGAGCTTTATGCATATCACGAGGCGTCTCCAAGTTTTCATGTTGCCTGAAGGGAGAAGTAATCAGTAATCCCCCTAAATTCATGACAGTGAACTTTAGGAGAAGCACAAGTACCCAAGATGAGATGTATGCATGCGTGAGGTCTTGCTGTCATAGGATAAGGCAAAAACTGAGTGCCACCATGATACTGATGAGCTTTGAGAGCCACAACAGACCAGGCTGAGGAACAAGTGCAGTTCAGACTGGTGAGGATGCTCCCACTTCTGCTTATCAGTCCAATGCCACATCCCGAGGCCAGTCAAACCCCAGCAGACTCATGACCAGATGGGCACGACTGAGCTGCACCAACATCAGCAGTGACACCTGAGTGTTTACAGCACTGTCAAAGGGCAATAATCCTTTGCACCCGTAAATAAAACCTTTGCTGTCTGCCCCGTGCTCTGGAGACTGTCTGTCAGTGGGGCCCAAGCTCCCACAGGCTCCTTCTGCACAAATTCAGTCCTGCCATGTGGCTGTGGGCCATCTTCGTCCCCCATGCAGACCTCTAGCAGGATCCACAGCTCCTGTGCTATAGTAAAGTGGTGAGGATAAATACACAAAGATTTATCACAGGGACCGGCACCAGGGTACCTCTGGTAAACAACTTATTTTTTTGCTTTCTGACACCCATTTTTGCTCCAGGAATGAAATGCTTGGCTCAAATCTGGCAGCAGAAACCAAGGCTTGGGCTCCCCAGTGCACTGGTGGATGGCACATCCATCCTGCCCTGGGGTAACTCTGGCAGCAGCAGCCCATGGCCAGGGGGGCTCCCGCGCAGCCAGGGCATGGGGGGACATGCCACCTGCATGGGGACCATAACCTCCCCTGGGTCACCCCCTCAGCCTGCACAGTGCCAGCTGCCTCAGCACAGACACTTTTTTTGTCCCTTTTTTTCTCTCTCCTGGCAGGAACCTGCCCCATACCTGGAAAAGCCCTCATGCCAGAAGTGGTCAAGATGGTCAAAAGCAGCCGGTGCTGCTGGAAGGCGGGCATGGGCACACGCTGAGCAACTGGCAGACCTCTGCTCCATCCCTAATTGGATGAAAACCTGAGCTTGGAATGACTATTTGCGTAAGTGTGTTTTGGGTGGAAGTGCAGGCTCTGTTCTCATGGCAGCAGCACTGCTGGGTAGAGTGGTGTAAAATACATTTTTTCCAGTTGAGGTTTGTTCTCCTGGTACAGCTTTATTTTGCGTGACAGACCCTGGAACACCTCTCTTGCTTCCCATTTTCAAGGGGGCTGTTGCAAATACCCTGGCCTTTTACACTTGCCCCATCATGGCTCAGCTGAAGGTCTTTTGCACCAAGTCTGGCCACCAAACCTCCTGCAGAGGCTTTTTATCGTAGCTTAAGTAGACTTGAACCTGCTTGCAGGAGCTGCAGATGTCCTGCTTGCAGATCTCTTGCCTGACCTGCTCTGGGGGGTTCTGCACAAAGCTGCAGCCCCAGGGAGACTTTGTGTTCATCCTCAGCTGCGTTATAGCTGCTCCAGACAGACTCGGCTCTCTGACCATCCAGGTTTTGCCTTGGATAGACATGGCTAGGGACAGTGGTGATCCTCCCTCAGCTGTTCTGGCACCTGAACTCCCATCCTCGTGCTCCTGCCCAGCTGGTCTGTCCATGC
>JAOXNO010000063.1:13998220-14025733 GCA_028565335.1 Limnodromus scolopaceus | reverse complement strand
GGGCTTTCTTCATCAACAGCACATCTGAACAAGAGGAGACCCCCGAGAACCACAGCTTTCCCCCTGCCGGGCTTCCACCCTCCCGAGTATTGGATGGGTCAGCCTCTGTACAGCTCTCACATGGGTTTTTTTGTGTTAGCCAGGGACAGGGGGAGCGTTGGGCTGAGATTTTCAGGAGCGATGGGGCGAGGGTGCAGCTGGGAGCAGCCCCTCTTGCCCTCAGCCTCCCTGGTCCCCCTGTCTCCTGGCAGGATTTTGCCCCGAGCCCTGCTTGGGATAACTCCCTGACACACTGTCAGGCCACCAGTGTGTTTCAAGCCCCTTTAGCAGCTCTGTGTTAGACCTGGTGCACCGAGAGGCATCATCATTGTTCCAGCGGTTGCTGCAGCAGCAGCTTGGGGTGTAAAGCCAGTGGCTTTCCGAGGGCGCTATTACTCACCGCTCTCGCAGAGACCTTGTAATTCATCTATTGTGCGGGCAGGATTTCTCAGCAGTGAGTTCCATTAAGCCACGTGTGAGGATTAATTAATTTTTAATGTTAACAACCTTTTCTTTGTATCACATGGCGGTTCATCAAGTTCTGGAGGGGAGAAAAAGCCCACCTTCCCCCAGCAGCAACTCGGCTCTTTGCTGAGAATGTCTTTCCGCAATTATATATGTGAGCATAATTTTCTCTGCTTTATAGCTCTACCCTGTAATCTAGGGAAAGTGACATTTTCCACTGCACAATATGGGTTAGGCTTTCGTTCTGATGATGTTGCCTTTGCCAATAGATTTTTTCCCAGTGGCATATGGCACGCAACGTTACATCTGCTCCCATTTCCAAGAGATCCTCTACCCTTTGTTGAATTTTTACAAATGCTATCAGTCTAAATAATCCAGAAGGCTGCTATGGCAACAAAATGAGAACTCAGTTTCTCTCTCTCTTCCCTTTTTTTTTTTTTTTCCTTTTTTTAACCCTGGAATACAAGGGAGAAGGACGCTGGCTATGTCTTCCAGCAGCTGGCAGTGATGGTGTTGATGCCTTGTGACAGGGTTTGGGTTCCGATCAAACCCCACTGCCCTCCCGTGTCTGTTGGCATCATCCTACATGCAGGAAAGAGAAGAGCAAAACACTCAAATGATCTCTTTATATGGGCCGTGTCACTCCGTTTCTGAAGCTGGATGTGACATTTTTAGTGCTGAACACTCCTGAGTGGGTAAATGAAAAGCTGCTCATCGCTGTCTGCAGGAAAATCCCGTTATCCCACCTGAGTGTCCCGTGTCATCGCACTGCAGCGGGACACGGGGAGCACCTGGGCCAGCAGAGGAGCAGCATTCACCAATTTGGGGAAAATTTGTGTTTCTGCAGACATAATAACTCCTCTAAAAGAGTCCACCAGGAATCTCTGAGACTGAAACTCCTTCAGACAGCTTTCCCTCTTCTGCTCCCCCGGATGCTCTAATTGCCTTGTTAACTAAACCACGCTCTTTTCATAGCACTGCCCTCACAGCCTCGCTATCCATTTTGATAATTTTTATCCACGTTTCTGTGCTGCTTCCATGGGAAGCCGACTAGGTGGCTTTTTCTGTCAACAGCAATGGGAGCATGGTCCTTCGTCTAACTCTCCAGGACTGAAGGCATGTGTGTCATGCAAAAACTTGTTCCAGTAGTCTGAATGTGGAGCTGTTCTGTGTCATCTGGAAATAAAAATTAGAGAATGAAATAAAGTCACAATTCTGGCTTGAATTAACCAGCAGCTCATGTAGGAAATAAAAATCAATGAGGCGCAGTGCAGATAAGGTCTGCAAGAGACTTTTCAAGACTGTCTCTATTCATTAAAAGCTACTTCCAGGTCATGGCCTCCTAAGATGTCAGACACACAAATTCTCTTAATTTCTGCTAGGAGAAGCAACCAGAGCTACAGTACCCCATTAGCCAGGCCCTGGTTTTGAGCAGTGGGCATGGGAGTGGGTTTTTAAGGAGACTCTTAATGCTGTCCCAAACACAGCCTTTGAAAATTTACCCTTACCCATGGGGTGCTAAACTTTTCAAAAGCCCCACTGTAAAAGAAAAAACCAGCACATGTCGCTGGGCAAAGGCCACCTCAGGCAGTGAAACAGCTGGAGCAGGGCATAAATAAATCAGATATAAATACAATTTAATAAAGCAACTGGAATGATCCATCAAGACCTGCATTAATCTGTGCTTTCTCTTGCCAGCTCAACTTCACTGCACACACACCCAGGGAAACAGCGGGAGGAGAAAGTACAAGGTTTCTAGGTTAAATATTTACCACCGGTGGTTTTAATGACCGTTTTTGAATCCATATCTGCATTTTTTGTGAACACAGAAGAATGAGCCTGGGATGATGAGTTAGGGATTAGGCTTGCCTTTGCTGGGGGCTGTTTGTGGCAGTGGTACTGTGCACCTGAAGCAGCCCTGCTCCACCCCTCACTCCTTTTTTTTTTTTTAGCAAAACCCCAGCTACAATCCCTGAGCTAAACCTGGTGGATCTCATCCTGACCCTGCACCCCTGTGCACAGCCACCCCATCCTCCGCAGGTGGAGCTGGGCATCGGGATGAAGGCTCCAGGAAAAACAATACAAACCCCATGGCCCTTCCTGGCAGGCGGGCGAGCTCCCCAAGGCCATTTCCCCTCCAATCCCATGGCCACGGCCACATGGGTCTTACACAAGAGTGCCCTGCAGCTTCTGAACCAGCACTATAGAAATTCATCCCCTGAAGCAACAAATTTAACAAGCGAGGCAAAAATAGGTAGCGGTTTGCTCGCAAAGAGGATTTGTGCCGAGTCCAAGAGAGGATGCAAATCATTTGGGTAATCAGCAGCAGATAAACACATCTGTGCACAAAGTGTGACTAGGAAGGCCACTGCATTGCAAGCCGTTGCTTTCACCTGGACTTAGTTTCCTCGGAGGGAGAGACCGGGATGGGCATGACCCCCATCCCCGAGGGGTTCCCACCCGCAGCATGGCCAGGGGCTGCCATGGTCCCCCACCTGCACTCCAGCTGGGAAATCCCTCTCTGGCACAGCTACAAAGCACAGCCCAGGAGGTTATCTTTTGGTAAGGCGGTCGGTCTAGGGCCGAGGGATGCTTGGGGTGGGTACTTGGGTACTGCTGATCATGGCTTGAAAGGAAACTTGTTAGCAAACTGTTTCTAATTACCACGGCACTCAGGCACCAGCTGTCCCGCAAGCGCGATGCCAGGCTTCGCCAGCAGCCAGGGACAGCAGCAGCGCTTCCCCGGAACGTCCCCTCTCCCTGTGGCTCCATCCTGGCCCTGACCTGAAGAGGACGGGTTTGCCAGGGACCTGCAGTCTCCCGCTGCCGGGCACGAAGTGCTTCTGGTCCTCTTTGAAACACGCACGCTTGCTCAGGAGAACCCTCAGCCATAAGAAACCTGTCAGACCTTTCTGGTACAAAGGTATTAAGTTAATAAAAATTGGCTATAAAATCAGACACAAAGCATTGCAGTTTTATTAAGATCTAAACTGTGCAGTCTGTTTTATTACCGTCCTTTATAAATTATATGCCCAAACTTCTTTGTTAGGTCTATAGCTAAAAGACAGCCCATACCCAAATTTATTGTGTTTCAAAGACAGTGAATTACCTGCTCTACTGAAGGGGATGGCTCAGAGTTAAAATCTTGATCAAACAGAGCACCTCCCAGGGGAGCAGTGACATTGCCCAGCAGCTGGTTTGGGGACGTGGTGCAAAATAGGCTCTGGGGGTGTTCAGCACAGTGCAGCATCCACCCGGCTCCAAACACTGCTCATCTGCCAAGAGAAAAATACATCAGCTCACAGAGAGGACCACGGAACAATGCTCTTGGGATGACATCAGGTGGACCATGAGGGATGCCCAGAGGCCACCACCGTGCAGGTGATGAGGGGGTGATGGCGCTGCCAGGGCCCTGTGTCACTGCAGCAGCTCCTGCTGTGGCGGGGGAGTTGTGCCAGTGACATTGGGCTGCATCCTGCTCACCGGGGTGCCTCTGGGGTCTGGCATTGCCCACAGCAAAGCCAGGCTGGTCACTGGGAACCTGAGGCTGCCCCTTCCCAAGGGAAGTGGGCTTTTGTGCATGGGCAGACCACAATTTCCCACCTCAATAATCTGTGAGTGTAAGACACTCAGTATAGACTGCATATGTACAGTTTATTTCTTAAAGAGCCAGGGTATTCTAAATAGCAAGAAAAATGGGTCTTTGGCCATGTGTGGGAGAAAAAGTGCTGGCAATGGGGCAGGAGCTGGGGGTTCAGGCCAGTGCCTGCCCTTATGTTGGCTGTGGGGCATGTCTTGTGACAGTGCCTGGACAAGTGGGATTGTCTCCTGACGTGCCAGAGGAAGGCAAAGTCAGGGAGGATGCTTTGAAATACCATCAGAAGAGCAGTGATTTCTAGTGTATTCTGTATGCATGTATGCACAGATATATATCATAGAATCATCAAATCATGGAATGGTTTGGGTTGGAAAGGATCTTTAAAGGTCATGTAGTCCACACCCCCCCCTGCAATGAGCAGGGACATCTTCAACTAGACTAGGTTGCTCAGAGCCCCATCCAACCTGACCTTGAAAGTTTCCAGGGATGGGGAATATGGCAACCTGGGCCAGTGTTTCACCACCCTCATGGTAAAAAAATGTCTTTTTTTGGTAAAAAAAATATTTTTTGGTAAAAAATATCTGGTCTAGATCTACCCTCTTTTAGTTTAAAACCATTATCCTTTGTCCTATTGCAACAGGCCTGCTAAAAAGTTTGTCCCCATAACCTATATGCATATACATGTGTAGGTCTTGGGTAAGAGCAAGGCTGCCATGAGCAACCCTGTGAAAGCAAACCTGGGCAGGGTGGCAGAGAACAGAAAACCCCAGCAGAGAGAGAGAAATTTTTGGGTACATCAGCAAAGACCACGCAGGTGCCCACTGCCATGCTTCGCCACCTCACGGCGTAACCCCTGACACCCCCACGTGGGACACGGGGCCAAGTCATCGGTGCAAGAGGAAAGAAAATCACTGTGACAATCATCTCACAGGTGCAACCTGTTGCATTGCGCATTTCTGAATGCGTTGGCGAATTAATTATTTGGCACAAAATCATCAGTGTGAAAACTAGTGTTTATTAGTAGCATATAAATAATAATTGCTTTAGCTAGGGGAAAACGGGTAATGTTAACAGCTTTGTGGCTGTGGCCAGCATTTGCATATGGGGTGCGGGTAGGTTTGGTGTGTTGTGGAAAAGCAGAGTCTGTGTTGACGCTGAAAGTGGCACCTTCACCTCAGCTCTGCCACTCTCCCTCACCGCACACGGTGTTTTCCCCTTCGAGCGGGCCCTGAGGCTTCCCAGTGGACTCAGGGGGTTTTGATGGGATTATTCGGGTAACAGCCTAACTCCATGAGCGTGGACTACAGCGTGCCCTTAGCCCACTGCCGTGGGCTGCCGTGCCTCTGGGAGATGCTCCTGCACACTTCTGTTTGAGGGATCAATGGCACGGCTTAAAAACAAACCACTGCCTCCAGACAGTATTTAAGGCCGTTATAAAGATGTGGAGAAGAGCTCAAGTTTGGCAGCACGTGCCCGATAGCCTGTCACCCCCACAGCCAACCTTAACAGGCTCTGCAGTCTTTAAATTCTTATTTCTTCCTCTATTTGGGAAAGAGAAATGCCTGCGTCATGATAGATCCCGGTCTTGCATGGCTTGCTGGTGCTATATTTTACAACCTCTTGTGGCACTGCTGGAGGAGATTCTGCATATCCCAAGCCCCTTACTGCACAACAACCTGCCTGGGCAGCAAACAGACTGCACAGCCCGAGCCGCTCTTGTAGCAGCCGAACAAATGCCACCATAAATGAGGAGCAGCACTAAAACCTGCTGCGGCTTTAGCAGATGCTACTGCAACACCTTCTCTTCCCAGGCCAAACCTCTCCCCAGGGGCTGAGGCGGAGGAGGAATGAGCTCCCACTGCATCCCACCCAGCCTGCCTCTAAACAGTTTTCAGCTGGTGGCTCGAGAATAGAAGAGTCACCTCGGAAATTGCAATGCGAGCTGGGTTTATCTTTAAAAGCACATGTCTTTTAATAGATCAGCACTTGCTTCTCCATTAAGTTTTTGACCACAGCACTGGCCGGGGAAAGGGCTCTGGTTTTTATATCTACTTTCACCCAGCTGCAGTCTGAGGAAAATCTGTCACCAAGCTGCCACAGACAAACTGTTAATGAAGCCTCATTATCTGGGACTTCGTTAACTTCCCGTATCATCCAGACAGTGTCCCGTCCTGCACACACCAAAGGCAAATGAAGGCACGAGCAGGAGCGTGCGAGATCTCAGGGTATTTCGCAGAGTCGTCGAATGGAAAACAGGTGCTCTTTGGACTGCAGAAAACAGGTTTCCAGATCCAGATACCTATGTATGTATGTGTGTGTGTGTATATATGTGTGTGTGCATAGATATATACATATATATATATATATAAAAAGAGACTTTTCCTCTCTCCGATGACTACCAGGCTCTCCTCTACCGATTCATCCCTCTCAGCTGCAGAGTACAGAACCGCTCCGACTGCCGGCTGCTGCCACAGACGGATGTGATCTGCCCCGAAAGGACAGCAATTAATCATTTTTGTCATCAAAAAGCAGTTTTTCTTGAAGGTTTCAGTGCAATCTAATCACAGGCCCTTTCCCCTCCAGCAGGGTGCGTCTGATGGATACAGACGTGACAGCAGAACTCCTGGTTGGGCTGAGGTTTTGCAATCATCTCTCCACAGGGGTATTTTTGCTGGGATTTGGGGTGACCTCTCAGCCAGTGTGAGCTGGGAGGGACAGGATGGGGGGTCCTCCCTTCCCAGTGACACCCAGAGGGGTGTTAGATGGGTTTGGGGAAGAAATGTGGCTCTCCCAAGCACCTCCTAAGCGTTTTTATCAATGCCTTCTTTGGGACTTCAGTCACAAAACAATATGCAAAGAAAAAAGGCGTCAGTGTTCAAATCCAAAAATCCCACAAACTGGAGAGACATGAGGTGGAGCCCTGTCTGATTTCCTCCATCCAAATTCTGCCTCCATCAAATTTTCACTCATTGCGAGATCCAAAAATACGACTGTCCTACTGTGAACTTTTGCATAAAATGTTTGAAAAACTGCTCATCATGTGCGAAAGCCAAGCTGATAACACCGATTCCCTACAAGGACAAAATCAATTGAGTTCTCACAGCCCGGTGCAAACACTGAGTCATCCGCCAGCCTCTGGAGCTGCTCGGGATCCTGGTTAACCACTTGCTTGTTCCCACAGCAGCAGCAAGGGGCAGATTCCCGAGTAGCACCTCCAATACTCACATAAACAGGGATTTGAGATGCCACAACATCTCAGTGACGTGGGGTGTCCTCCCGTGTCATTGCCAATAACCGACGTGGGAGCAGGAGATGGAGCATGAGAGAGGCCCATGCTGAGCAGGTGAGAACCCTCTTGGTGTGAAGCACCAGCCTCATCTCACACTGCAATGCCCAAATCATCATGTTGCAATGAACTGATTTCCCTCCAGCCCGCCTCTGCCCAGCTCTCCATGCTGCTCCTCCTCCCTTGGAGAAATCTGTGGTTTTTCCTTGCAAGGACCTGTTGCATCTACTGGCATGCAGAGCTCATCCTCAGCCTTCCCAGATGGAGGAAAAGCTGGATTTGCCACAGCCTGGTTGTGGGGTGCTGCTTTGAGTGCTCTGGATGATGCATGGGTTAACAGCAGTCTCTAATCTTGATGGCCTCCCCATTTTTAAGGATTAATACTTTAAAAAAAATAAAAAACAAAAACAAAAGGAAGGAAGAGCCATTGTGAGCTTGGGGATGGATGCCAGTGCAAAGGGAGTTTATTCTCTGCCTGCAACGCTGAAGCACGGAGGGGAAAGCAGCGACTGCTGCCTTGGCTCAGCTACACACCAGCTGCGTGTGGGCACCAGGGGCTCTGCAGCTGCGGGGACAGCCGGTTAGATGCTCTGTGCAAGAGCATGTGGCAAAAAGAAAGCATTTAAAATTGAGAAGTGATCATACACAGAGTACCTGTCTGGTATCTGAGTGCAAGAGCAAGTCTCTTGCTGGCCCCTGGACTGGTTGAGTTGGTGCAGTCGGGGTGCTGGGTCCATCGGGGCTGACCCTCTGTTCCGTGCCCCCAGCTGCAGCACCCAGCGTCTCACTGACACTTCGCACTGTATAAAAACGGCCCCTCATGTCATGTTTGGAGGATTTATAGAAAATAAGGATGCCTTGGGTTTCTATCCGCAGAGCATGCTCACATCAGAGCAAGTTATAATTTACAGTCCCTTCATCTTATAACTTCACTTTCCTTGAGCTGTGGCTGAGTATCCAGTGCTTTGTGTGCAGTCTCGCTTTACGGATTCACGGATTCACGGATTAGACAGAGTTGGAAGGGACCTCTAGAGATCATTTAGTCCAACTCCCCTGCCAAAGCAGGATTGCCCAGAGCACATCACTCAGGACTCTATCCAGGTGGGTCTTGAAAATCTCCAGAGAAGGGGACCCCACGACCTCTCTCAGCAGCCTGTTCCAGTGCTCTTTCTAACATTGCTCCTGAAATGCCAGAGATACTTTCTATTCTGCACTCCCTGAAAAGGCAGGATTTCTGCCTGACACTGATCTTTAAAGCTCCCTCATGATAAAAATAGATAGAAAGGAAAAAAATCCCCACGCTGTCTCCCGTGGGCTCGCGGCTGTGCCCTTCAGGAGCAGCAGGCAGAGGTGGTTCACAGCTATGGCTTGTGAAGAGGCATTTTCTATAATATTAGAGAGTTATCAATGATTGTGAGAAAAAACTCAAAATCCTTAATTGTGCAATGTTTGCCCAGAATGACTCCTTCGACGTTTGGCTGCCGCTTCCCGACGTGCCCTTTGGTCCCCGCCTGAGCAGGGGGTGTCCCTCGGAGGAGCCCAGCCTGCCCTCCCTGCCTGTGCCCGCGCAGCCTGGCTCCCACCGCCTCTGTCCCAGCCACTGTGCTGCCTCTCCCTCTCACATCATGTCAGCTTCGGCTCCTATTTCTCCCTGTGATTTTCTTGGAATGAACTTTAAATGGCCTCCTCCGTGTCTCCTTGGTCTTGGTCTGGAAGGCGGTTGCCGTGTAGTACTTCAACTGATTACATTTCCTTTGTTCATTTCAGCTTTTTTTTTTTTTCCCTTAGGTACTGGTTTGTTTTCCCCTGTTTGCATCTGTTTTCTGATGGTCATGCAGGTGTCATCACAGGTAACACCCTCAGGGGTGAGCCTGCCCGACTCCGTGTCAGGCTGGGGACAGCCCTACCCATCAGGTTTGTTCTGCTAAAATCAGAGGCAACTTCTGATACAAAAGCACTGGCAAAGCGAGCATCCAGCCTCCCCCAGCACCACCACGGTCAGAGACTCCCCTTCACATAAATACTCCGACAGATCCCCGCTGTAAATCCTACCACCACCTTCCCCGCTGTGAACAGGGCGGAAGGTACAGGTGTTGTTCCCAGGCGCAGCCCTGCCTGTAGGAGCAGAAGCTGTAAGTACCACCCCAGAGATGTAGCTCAGGCTCAGGAGACTCAACTGAAAAATGGAAACAAATTAGGAAAACGGTGATAGCTATAAATGATATTTTTTTCCTGAACCAAATTGTATTGCTGTCAATGTGACTCAGACGTTTTTCATTTATTGTCTCTGATTTTCCCATTTCTTAAAAAGCAGAAAGGTCAGGAAAGTAATTCCCGTCACAGCAATTCAGAGGAGGAAATTCGTTGAAGGAATTTTTCAGAGAAGGAAATACAAATGGGTTGCTTTTTTTAAAGAAATAAAATAAAATGCCTGGCAATAAAAAAATCACCATAAAGCAGGTAACCTTCTAAAAAGATTATTTTAACAACATTTGACAACAGTAATGGTGAGTTACTCTGAAAAAGCATGTCCGTGTTTCCACAGTGGCAGGAGGAGGGGAGGATGGGGCAGAGGGGAAGCCTCTTGTTTGCCTGGGTATTTTGGGAAATAGGGAAACTTTGTATAACTTGGGCAGCGAGGATAAAAGTCTATATATTTCTTGGTAAAACTGCTAATAAGAACAAAGAGGTTTATTGACGTTGTTCTCTGTGTCCTGAGGACCTTCCCGTATTTCAGCCCAATTTCTGAGCCTATGCAAAACCCAGCTGAGGGCAGAGAGTGGCAGTAAAGCCTCCATGGATTTCGGTTGTTAGGCTGGAAAACGATGGCAATGGGCTCCGGGCAGTAGAGGCCAGAGGAAGCTTTGCTGGCTTTTGTGCTGGGTAATTTCTGACCTGAGAAACAGGAGCTACAGCTGCCTTAAAAGCAAATTTTCAACTTGTCTAATCGCTTAGTTATGTTGAAAGACTGTTGAAACAGTCAATGGGGAAAGGTGAGACTTCGCCCTGCCCCTGGGAATAAAGGCTAGCTGGGGTCGCATGGGGCCGGGAGAGATGCTCATGCCATGACCAAGCTGGTGGTCTCTCCCTGCAGACACCTCATCTTTGGGAGCCGGCTGACTTTGGGGCATTTTCAAAGCATCATTTGTTTAAATTTTGCTCTTTAATCTAATGCCCCTGCTGCAGGGCTGACAGGGCCATAGCGGTGAAAATGCAATTCTGGCTTAAAAATAACATCCCTGTGGAGGCCTTCATTTTAGGTCCATTTTTCACACAAACTTATGGAAAAGGTCTCATTTAATCCATTTCTAGATGGAGGTAGGGTTGGATCTCTGTAAACAGTGATGTGGTACAATTAATAATACCTTGTGACTTGCTGTGTCTGCACACATAGACTTCTCAGCCGAGTAAAGATCTGCTTGTAGACAAGATGGAGAGTTTATATAAAGCAGCATAATTAATAATCTGCTACATTATTACCCACCTATTCTTCCTGCCAACCTGCAACAAATAAATGACAGTTACTAGAGAAAATGACACAGAAATACGGCTCCAGCGTTGCTCTAGAAAGCACTAACATCTTTTTAGAAGTTGTTTGGCCGTTAGGAGTTACTGGGAAGGGTACGGCTCCTGACGGAACCGCACTGCTTGTCCTCTGAGCCTGCCTCCCTACAATGGGCAGCTGCCTGCTTGATCCCGGTGTTAGACCAGGACCAGGGCTGATGGACGTCTGCTGTGCTTCCTCTGTCGGGAAGCGACAATATAGGTGCATTATCCTTGATTTTGAGTCCATTTTAGCAGATTATTTCAGTCAATTGCTCTACAGTTTCTAGCAGGCAACCAAAATATTTTTGCTTAAGTAGTGCCTTCATTTTGGGCTACTGTTAATCAATAGAAATAAGGCCAGAATTAAGCCCTTAATTAAGCACCTGATCACCTCTGCAGTCTGTCCCAGGATGTGCAGAGGGGCTGGTTACCATGCCCATGCATGCAGCCGGCAGAGCTTGAGGGGAAAAACCTCCAACACTGAACAACAGCGGTCTCCAGGGAAGGAAAACAAACACCTACAACTTTTATTTTCCAGCTGTATTAATTATTCAAGAACTAGAAGAGAAGCTGGGAAATATTAACCTGATTCAGCGAGAGGAAGGATTTCTGATCTAAGAGGAAGGCGGAAAAGGGCTGTGTTGCGCCCCAGGGTCCCCGAGCTGCATTCCCCGACTCTCAGGGGAGACGAAATCAATCTTTAAAATAAATGGTGGGGGATAGATGTTGTTTTGCCACCTCTCCCTCCATGGGGTTACCAGTCCCCCTAGGGTGGGCTCCCCAGAAGAGTCCCCACATGGCCCCCAGTGCCTTACCTGGGCTGGATCCATCCCCGACGGCTGGTGCTTGGGGCTCTCATTGGCTTTTCTTTTTAGAGACAGCTGCAAAGAACCATTCACCCAAATAAACCCAAGGGGACATGAGGCTGCTGGTGTGGCAGGGAGGTTTGCACTGAGGGGGAATTCTTTCTCCTAAGGGATTGCAGCTTCCTCTGCTCAATAGGCATGATTGTTTCATATATCTGTTGAGAATATTTAGGCTTTTAGACATTATAAAACCTATTTTCAGGGAAAAGAGTCCATGAAGCCCCAAAATGTGCTCCCTCCCTGAGAGCTTTCCTAATCCCCCAGATTCAATGCACACAATAACTCACCCAACGCGAGCGTCAGGTTTGACTTCAGCGTTAGCACTTTCCCCATTGCATATTTACAGTTGCGTGGGGCTGGAACTCACAAGCTCCTCCTCATTTCCCCCTGCTCCTGCTGGGGCCGGTGAAATCTTTTCCAGGGCTGTAATTTGGAAATAATCCTTGTCAAAAGACTAAGGAACAGCGGGATCAAATTGGTGCCATTCTCCCAGCAGGCTGCGAGAGAGCAGAGGGCAGCGGACGGCGGGGGCTGCTTGAAAGGATGGATGAGAGGCAAGGTGTGCCAGCCGCTCCCACAAGAGCTGAAACTAAAATACTGCAAATTGCAATTGTTTTTTATGGGGTGGTTTGTAATGTCTCTGTCGCAGAGCACCCTGCAGCTCGCCAAGCAGGAGGGAGAGATGGGGGGCTCTGGCTGCGGTGCTTGCGTGCTCCGTCACACATTTTCCTCACCCAAAATCGTGCCTGGGAATATTTTCACAACCTGAAGGATAGCTGAGCCTTCTCTGTCATGTTGATTTCCAGGCAGCTTAGCCCCAGCTCATCTTAAACAGCTTGATAACTCAACTAGAAAATTCCCACTGGAATAAGTGTTTGTGCTGCATTTCTGTTGCAACTGCCAGAACAACAAATCAAAGAGCTTTTCTCCCCAACAGATCGAGCCCAGACACCAAGCCAAGGTGTTTTCCAGCAGTGCTAGCAGAGGGCATGGGCCACAGCCAAAAATGTCCAACACCCAGCAAGGGCCAAGAGCATTGCGAGAGCTGCTGCTGTCTGTAGGTGCTATCGGGGAGCACATCCATATCGACAGTTTTTATTGTAGGTGCAATTGCCAGCTCTATACAAAGCATTTTCTTTACAAAGAAGCATTTTATTTTAGCTGCAGGTATGAGTAAGAGCATCAATGTGATTGCCTGCAACGCAGGACATCAAACAAGGAGGAGGCAGTGAGCGTAATGAGACCTTGGGCGAGGAACAAATTTGATTTTGAAGGATGAGGCTCTGGGGGATGCTGGGTTTTTGATACAAAACACTTGCCTGTGCCTAGAAGTAAAGCCTGAATCTATGCAGCCCTGCCTGCTGGGGAAGAGAGGAGGGAATGAAGGCAAAAGCTTGTTCTGATTTCACTGGGGAGGGAAAAAGGAGAGGGGAGCAAGGCTCCACACCCCGACCCAGCCATCCAGGGGTCACCGGAGGTGCTAGGGGTTCATCTCAAGGAGCAGAAAACAAACATTTTGCTGATATACACAGATATCAAACACCCTCCCAGGGTGCAGGTGAGACCGATGACAGCCCAAAGTTTTTTTCCCTTAACACCCCATTTTCATCATTCAAATTTTAGTAGAAGTGCTGAGCTCTGTGCATCTCTCACCCCCGGCACTGGAAGAGGCCTCACTGCCCCCAGCACCTCCGAGGCACCGGAGGATGCAGACTCCACAGTGCAACACTGGCTTTGGTGTGGGCCGGGAGGGAGGGCACGGGGGATGACTGGGGACCAGCCTGCCACCACAGGGCCAGGGCTATTGGCATTTCATGGGGGATCAACTACCTCGAGGGGAAAAAGAGACCTTCTGGGCTGGCAAACCACGCGAGTGTGCACAGCAAAAGGCTACGCTGACCGCCACAGCGATAGTGGTTTTGTGCTAATAAATTCTGCCTGAGATGGGATGATTTTCTGCCATTCTCATGAGCAGAAACAGGTTGGATCCCATGTACTAAATGATGTTTTGGCACTTAGCAGTGGATGATGGATTTCTCTCGGCCACCTCCCCCATCTCCTCCCTAATAAGCACAAAGCAGTCAGTGAACGACTCTGGATCTTTAATTTGATAAGAAGTTTGCGAGAAGAACAAATATTTGTTCTTGGCAGGCTACTTCGTTCAGTTCAGCATTTGAAGTGATTGGTTTCAGGTCAGTTATTAAGTCACCAGAGCAGTCCTCGCAGCCCCTGTGATGTTGCACCAAGCCCATCCAAATCATAGAATGGTTTAGGTCAGAAGGGACCTTGAAGATCATCTAGTTCCACCCTCTGCTACGGGCAGGAACATCTGCCAGGTGCTACTCAAAGGCCCATCCAACCTGTCCTTGAACACCTCCAGGGATGGGGCATCCACAGCTCCCCTGGACAACCTGAGCCAGTGTCTTATCACCCTCAGCGTAAAAAGTTTCTTCCTAATATCTAATCTAAATCTACCCTCTTTCAGTTTAAATGCCTTGCTTGGGTCTCTGGGGTCTTCTCCTGGCATCCCACAGAGCAACTCTCTCCCCTTGGTCAGATTTTTCTCCAGCCCTGCGTTTGCATCTTTTGGCTTCATCTGGGACCCAAGCCCATGCTCAGGTCTTCTTACAGACACCATATATCATCATGGTTTAACCCCGGTCAGCAACCAGGACCACATGGCTGCTGGCTCACTCATCACCCAACTCCCTTGCAGTAGGGTAGGGAGAAAAGGCAGAGCAGGAGGGGGAAAAAAAAACGCCACAAGAAAAACCCCCTCAAACTCAAGGTTTGAGTTTAATAGAACAGTAATGGAAGAGGAAATAATAATAACAACAATAATATATATATATATATATGGTTGGGTATCAATCTCCTTCGACAGGGCAAGACAAGAGTCACAGCTCTCCTCCCCAGTGTAGAGAAACAGCAAGTGAAAGGTGCTAGTCTGTACTGAAATACATCAGAGGGGGAGAAGGAAACATCCAGGAAGAGACGACACTTAACACAGTTGTCACTCAGCAGTTATTGACAAGACCAATTTGTTCTTAAATGCTGTAATAAAATGATTCCCAGAATAGTGCAGCTGTATGATTACAGAGAAAGCAATAATTAAATCTTATTTGTTGGTTTTCATATATATATGCACGTGGATGTGTGTGTAATGGTAAATATTGTTGAATTAGGAAGGTGAAGCACCTAGGAATTTGAAAACCATGTTTAGGCCCCAGCTTTGCTGCTGTCGTCATCGGGAACAGGAATTGGCTCTAAATAATCCATCCTGCAAAGCCGCTCCTTGCCAGATCTCCGAGTGCTTTACAAACCCTAACACCTCTGTCCTTAGAAATTGTCTCACAAAGCAAGGTGGCTATTTTCTATTACCATAGCGTGGGCATGGGAGATATTACCTGTTACAAGCCCCTGGTCTAATTTTCTATGACTTGTCAAGTAACCGTGGGATCGAAGTCTCCATAGAAACATCTGTCATTTTATAAATGTTTACCCGTAAAAAAATAAATTGGTGATAGATGCCTTGTGGACCTCATTTCTCTTGCCAAACTGATTAAAATAGTACTGGGGGGTGGAGAAAAAAATGCAAGAAAAAGCTTTTGCTGTTCTTCTCTGAACAATTTAATCTTACCAGCTGTCATACAACGCAAACCATACCCCAAGCTGCTTTTGGGTACCTGAGCTCTTCTGCTTCCCTTCTGACCTCTCATTTTTGATAGCGTCTCCTTAGAGATCCCTCTTGTTTGTGTAGTGCTGCTTTAGAGGGAAATGATGTGCCAGCTATTAATACCAAGTTACTGTTCATTCCAGAAAAAATACATCTCCTCCACCACGATGACAGATCCACGGGCTATTGTGGAGTTGGGTGGCTGGGGTCCACAGGGCATTCATCATATCTCGCCATATTTACAAGACTGATTTTTTCGTATGTTTTTAAGTTGAATCACTGAAACTGGGACATCTGACTCATGGGACCATGCCCCCGGCTCTGCTGCTGTCTGGCGTGTAGCGTGGCTCTTCTCCTGCACTAAAACCCATAAGTGAATTATCGTCATGATCTGGATCAGAAACAGGCTGGGCTTCGGCCCCAGCCGTGCCCCCGGGGGAATGGCACAGAGTCAGCTCTCGGGATGCTGAAATGGAAGGAAAGGCAGTGGGGTGAAGCCCCAGCCCCGGTGCGGGGAGGCTGCCCCATGGTTCAGATACTGTGCGTTTGCAGGGGAGCTGGAAGGATTTGAGGTGTATTGCATTTGCAGTTAAGATTTTCCCACAAAATAATAGGTTTTTCTCCTAAAAATACTTTTACTCTCACTTTACCAAAGCTCTGCCTTCTGTAAATTCTTGCTCTGTCCCATATCCCCCACTGCTGGCAGATAAACCCTCCTGTAACTCTGTCTTTGAGCCAGGTCCTGCACCGCAGCCTCCCCAGGCCCTGCAAAGGACAGGTCCCCTGTGCCATGCCACGTTGTGCCATGTCACGCCAGGGGGTCTTTACTGTGTCCCACTTGCACACCCACATGGAGAGAAGGCTCCTGAAGTTATTTGCAGGGAATGGACCTACAGAGGCTCCCAGTTACTCTCAAGAGACCCCAATTTAAATGCTTAAAATCAAAGAGTACAAAACCCCCAAGCAATGTAATGCCTAAACAGTATATAAGGAAACAGATATTTCACTAAGAAAAAAACCCTCTTAATTATAAAAGTCCCATAGTGAGAGAATAAGGCATTTGACCAATATTTTCAGACTCACTGCAGGACTAAACTATCAAAACAAAAGAATAAAAGTCAAATTAAATAAGATTATTGAGCAGGGTTTTTTCCCCTGACCCAGAATAAATGATATCTCAAAATAAATGACATAACACTTCATGACTTATTTTTCTTTAAAAAATCATTAAGTCAACAACTGTTAGTGTTGCCTCCTGGGAAAAAACTTGGGAGTGTCATTAATATTAAAGTCCAGGACATCTGTCAGTGTAAATGCTGATTCTTTCCAACTCTTTACTTGCAGGCTGAAAATCATTTCTGCAGTCAAGACATATTTGAGTCACACTTGTAGAAGAGTGAAAAATATCTCCTGGTTTATGGGTGTCAGATTCTCCACTGGAGATCTGTGCTGGAATAAAGAATATTTAACTTTGAAGAAAAATAATTTATATTCACCTTGCCCCACAGGCAGTTACTTTTAAAGAAATTTGGGTACCAGTAATTGTAATTTAGAGTCTCTTACATGCATAATACAAAGCAATGAAAAATAAAACATGCTCAAGTCTGCTCAACGCCTTGAGAAAATGTACTTTAAATTATTCAGAGGCAGTTTATCTCGCATGAGGTGTACATGAAGCCCCCACATTAATCCCCTGCTCTCAGGAGCAGAAGGCAGGGGAAGGCAGCTGTAGGAAGGAGGGGAGCTGTGAGCATCCCTTGGCCACTGCTGGTGAGGTGTTTTGGCTCTGCCCTCCAAGGGATGCTGTGCTGGGAGTCTCCATCTCCCAGAGCCTGTTTTCAGAAGAGCAGCCTTTGGTAGCAGCCAAGCAAGAGTGACTTAGAGTTTAGAGCAAGCACAGAGATAAAAATCATTCTCTTTTTCCCTTTTTCCCAGGAAAATCATGGACTATAGCCTGGAGAGCAGTACTGCATGCCAGCACAGGGGGCTCCAACATGAGACCATGGTCCTCCCTGCCAACATCTCCCGGCTCTCAGCTGAAGCTGTGCTTGCTTTCCTCTCCTGACAGGAAGCATTTCCTTCACAGAGAGCACTGGGCACAGACAAAGCTCTGGAAGTGTTGGCAAAGGGCCCTGAAGTGCAAAGCCTGGGAGCTTTGATGGAGGACTGCAAGTAAAGGAGAGAAAAAGCCCATTTAAAGAGCAACTTGTGGGCACAGCATGGCTCAGGGCCCCACTCAACACCTACGAACGCCAACAAGAATTTTACCTCTATTTTTAATATGTACAAACCCAAGGCCATTACGAAGCCTTTTCTTTACAAGATTTGGTTCTGAAGTCACCCTGGCAGCCCTTTAAGTGGATGCTTTCAGCACAGAGAAACAAGAGGTCTCACAATGATTGATGGAAATATAGAAATATTTGGAAACATTAATAGCAGGGTCAGACTGGAACGGAAACTCAGTGAGGCAGAGGTCCAGCTCGGTAATTTAAGTGGAATCGGCTTATCAGGAGATTCTAAAATAGGGCTGGGTTGGTAACACTGCCCTGAGCCTCTACTTCTTAACCTTATAGTAGGGTTTTTCACTAGGATTTCTGGCAGAGTTTCTGTTTGCAAGTTAAGCAAACCCTTATGGAAATCTCGCCGGGATTGGCTGCACCTGGGCTCCTTCTGCTGTGCAAAACCAGAACTAGGGCTTTGCTTGGAGCCAAAGGACTCAAGCGTGGCCCTGGCTGCCTTCTCAGTGTCACCCTAAAGAGGTCCTTGAGCAATGAAAGCAAGCCGGTGGCCTTTCTGCTTCTCTCTCCCTGCCACTTGAGCAAGGAAGCTATTCCTTCAGTTTAGCAATAGGAGCTTATTATATAGCATGGTATATATAAGCAGGTAAACCTGCCTTCTCCATGGAGCAGAGGATAACATCAAAGCACTGTAGACTGTGACAGATGACAGACAGGGTAAAATCTCTCACGTGGCCGAGGAAGATAGTGCCTCACTAATTCCCTCCAGGAGTCAGTTTATCATACACCAATTGGCATGAAATAAAATTCAGCCTAGAAAAATGGAAAGTTTATGAAGACTGAATAAAGCACAAGAGCTGAGCTCTGCCCTGCTTCTGCGATCCAGCCTGGTTTGCATCTGGGGAGCAGGGAACAAGAAGTCTAAAAATTAGACCAAGTATTAATATTGGGCTTAATATTTTCAAAGGTGGAGGGGAAAAAGGTTCAGCTTAAACCTGGTGGGTGGGGTCCATTTGAATTTAGTGTGTTTTCTCCCCCAGGCAAAGCCGCCCTTCGCAGGGAGGACAGATTATCTATCACCTATCAGATAGTAGCTGGATGCATGGAGGAAAGCACAAGTGATGGTCGTGAGCAGCATCCCATCACTGCTTTCCAAGGATGCAGCCTCTGGCAATCCCTGAGGCTGTCCCCATGCAGGGACACAGTCCATGATGTCCTGGAAGCAGAGCACATCCATGGCATCCTGAGCAAAGTGATTGCCTGGAGAATACAGCATTTGAACACCTACAATTAACATGTGGCTTTTAGTTACAGAAATGACCAAAACATTCAGAACAATTTATTACAATAAAATAGAAAATCAGATGTCTGATTTTATTTTAGAAAGGCTGAGGTTCCTCCCTTGTATTTGCCAGGTAGTTCAAAAGCAGCTGGAGCAATAGCACCTAGAGCAACTTGCTCTAGGCAGACCTGCGTTGGCAGGGGGGTTGGACTAGATAATCTCTAAAAGTCCATTCCAACCCCATATCATTCTGTGGTTTTGTGATTCTGGATCTGGAGGTCGTTTGGGCTGGCTTTCAACTTTTATTTTTCCCATATCTACTTTATGAAGAAGCCTTTGAGATGAGAGCTGGGGCCACCTGAGTTACTCCACTAAGTTTGAAAATGCAGATGGGGCAAAAATTCATTTTATAAACAAAGTGGCCTCTAAAAAAGGCTGAATGTAAAGATGAGACAGGGAATATTTTGAGATTTTATCCAAAATGTGCTAAAAATTTCACTCTTGCAGAGGAATACAGAGACTCCTCAGCATCACCAAGTCTTTCCCGGGGAGGGCAGATGGTTATGAAGTGTGTGTTTGTCTCCACTGCTGCCATCCCCTGTATCGCAGGCATGGACCCTAAATAACTCTGGTTATTTAGAGGCTGAGAAGAGGTTAATAAATACTCTCCTCCTGATGAAATCAATTTAATTGGCTTGGCTTGACTTGAGTGGGAATAACGGTATACTCCATCTCCTCTCTGGGCATTTGTCAGACTACGTACGGTAGCTGTAAAACCAGTTTTTATGATCTTCCTTCAATGAAATAATGAAATGAGATCCCCGACGGCCAATGTACCAGGCACTATAATTCATGGGTGAAACAAGAACCTGTGTTTGGGGGACAGCTCAGGACAGAAGCCAGATTTTATTTATTGGTTTTGGGTTTTTTTTTTACTACTGTGCTTTATTTCATTATGTAACCTCTCATACTATATTCAGCATTAATTCATGGGGTATTATTTGAAGCTTATAATGTAAAACCAGTGAAGTGTTTACTGGATGAGTGTTTTATGTGTGTGCACAATTACTTTGCTGAATCTGTTTTATCCGCTTTCAAGGGCCTCTTTTTCATATATCCCATTGGTTTAAACAGCACTTTTATTAGACTGTTTAGGATTTAAGTAGGTAAAGTCTTCTGAGTGATGCTTTTGGAGGATCTCTGGCATTTAAAAAATTAAAGCGATCTAGCTGAGGCTGGCTTAAGTCTCCGAGCTCTTTAGCGTGTGTTACGTGACTCGGATGCAAAATTTGAGGCTCTCTGTGTCCCACAAGCACAGTAGCTGGAAGAATTTGGATGAATTGCAGGAGCGAGAGATCTTGGGATCTCTTAAACTGTCCAAGGTCAGCACTGCCTCCCGTGCAGCCAGAAGGACAGCAGGGCATAGGGATGGCTGCTTTCTCTTCCCAGGGCACAATGGAGGTGGTACGAAAGCAATCAGCACTGAGCTAACATTTCAAGCAATAAAAATGAAGTTGTTTTGGTTCTAAAGGAAGCAAATTACGAGGCTGGGTCACTGTGTGTGACATCTGTAATGCCATCATACAGTGGGATATTTGGCTACTGCCTCTACTTTTCCAAACCACTTGCTATTTGTTCAATCATTTGTACATACTTCTCTCGATTAGATATCAGGAAGAAATTTCTCACTCTGAGGGAGGTGAGACACTGGCACAGGCTGCCCAGAGAAGCTGTGGATGCCCCATCCCTGGACGTGTTCAAGGCCAGGCTGGATGCGGCTTTGAGCAACCTGGTCTGGTGGGAGGTGTCCCTGCCCAGGGCAGGGGGGTTGGAACTTGATGATCTTTAAGGTCCCTTCCAACTCAAACCATTCTGTGTTCTATGACTCTATGGAGACCTGCAGCACGTGAGCTCTGTACTTGCCAGTGTCTTCAGGGTAGCAAAGCGGGGCCAAAGAAGAGCAAGACAGAGCAGTGAGGGGGGAACAATGGTTTTGGGAGCCTGCTTTGGGCATTGACTCACCAGCCTCACCCTCAGCACTGTTTAGACCCCTTTCCTATCTGGTACTTGTCCCCGCTCCCCTTGCCTCCCTGGGGAGCCAGGCGCATCCCCAAATTTCCAGGATGCACTGAGCACAAAGAGTGATTCACACACGCACGTGCACACAGGCACTCGCACACACGCATCGGCTTTCCCTGCTGGCCCCCGCCTGGCCCATGGCAGCAGGCACAGAGCCTCCTTGCACACTTACATTCATTTTTGCACACCCAAAGCAAGCAGTTTCTCTGCAGAGAGCGCACTGCCATGTGCACTGCAGCAAAGCTGCCACCAGTGCAATTCACAGCAGTGCTGTGGGAGAGAGGTTTGTTCCCGTTGGCTGTGGATGTGATCCCTTTTTTGCCGCATTTTGCCTCCTCTGTGCTATGAGGTCTGTCGTCGCTCCTGGGCTCTGCATGTCCCACCAGGGGGACAGAGCCAAATGGCCTTGTGACAAATGAAGAAAAACGGTGGTCTCACAGTGACGGGCTCATTAAATTAACCCTTAAAAACCCTTCAACCCGTATTGACCAGCAAGGCACTGGCAGCCTCTCCCTGCTCCCGCCTGGCCAGCCGCAGCAGGGGACAAGTGCAACCGAAGAGCCCTGCTCGCTCCATTAAACACTAAGCTGCTGTAATGAAGTGTGATGGCAGTGATAAATCCTGCCATTAGCTCCTGCCTTTGGGCCATGAGTGTTGGCCGGGCCCCAGAGAAGGGCTGGGACCCCCTCGCTGCCCCGCTGCTGGAAGGAGGGACAGGCAGAGCAAAGCTCCCCCCTGTACCCGTCCTCAGCAATTAATTTTCAATCAAGCTGTGCGAGGGCTGCGCTCAGCATTTCTGTATGGCATTTCAACATGGCTGTTTACTTGTGTTCCCCTCACCTCCAGATGCTTCTGCTTGTTGTGTTTTACATCATCCTCCAGCTTTTTAAAAGCTTTCCAGAACATGGTTTGCTCTTGCTTTACATGTTATTAAATTTTTCTGCTCTTTTTCAGTGTCTGCCATAATATGTGTTTGCTCTTAATACTTTGGAAATTACTGTGTATTAATAACATGTTCTGGATTTCCTGTGTCTTCATCCGTATGGATTAGAGATGCTGCAATTCAGTGATGACAGAGTAATTTTAAAGAAAAAAAAATATGGGAAACATTATGAATGCAGGGGCTTAAAACTGAAATTATTTTTATGGTTTATATTATTTTATCTCCATGAAATAGCTAAACACAGAAAACCATATCTTTCTAATTGGTGTTAGTCAAACAAATCACGTCCTTGGAGAGGGGCACAACTGAATCCTGGGAAAGACGGCCGTATTTTAGGCATCTGTCTAATGATCACAGAGGTGGGATTCAAGTGGCAATCATGGTACAAGACAGGTATCAGCCAGTTCAGTCAATGGGGACAAATGTGGCTCAGAGACAGTGAGATGACAGTGGGGTCGGGTGCTCAGTGTCCCCTAGACCTGGCAGGGCTTTGTCTGTGTTGGGGAGAACACAAGCTCAAACATCTTAAAAGCCACCAAATCTGTTTAAAACCCCAGTTTGGCAAAGACTGTGAGCTTATGAGATGCTTCATCCCTGTTCATTGAGTACTTAAGCCACTTTGGAGATGTATTTTTCTATAAGCACAGCCACAAATCCCACAGAGTGTCCGAGATGGGATTCATGTTCATACAGCTAAGCATGTGCTTAAGTGCTTTGCTGAAAAAGATACTCAGAGCTTGAATAGGCAGTGCATCTCTGATGCTAAGAGCAGGATCAGACCTTCTGTTTGTATTGACTAATCTGACTTGAAATTGTGGCAAAACCACTACTTGTATTATATCTAAAAGCTGTCCTATTGCCATCAGATTTTTCAGCTGTGGCAACAAATCCAAAAGGATGTTTGGAATTTGCAGGCTGAATGTTTGCCAATAAATAATACATGTCTACCAGAAAAGCACATTTGTGGATTGTATGGATCAGGACAGGGGGAGTGAGGACACATTCCCAGGATTCTGAGTGATGGAGCCCAGCACTGTGCCCGGGCACAACCAGGAGCCCCTGACTTGGGGACATGGGTTGTGGCACATCCCACCTGTGGGGATTCAACCTCAGAACCCACCAGGGACATACCCCAAGGGGTGCTACACTGGATGCATGAAAATGCAAGGCGGAATCTGGTCTGCTATGTAAACAGGGGATTTTCTTTCTTTCCATATAAATCACCTGAATTTCTGTGCTTCCTGCCCATTCATGATACAATGCTTTGAAGACAGGAGAAGAAAAAGTGATGAATGCTTGTGGTTGCAGAGGACAAATGTCAGACTGGGAAGTTTTGATAGATACTGAAAGCCCATCTAGGTTTTCAGCCAACGAAAAATTCATTTTGCAGGAGACAGATCATTAGAGGATGAGAAAGGAAGAAAAAAAGCCCAAACCCCTATTCTGGCACAGATCAGGGGAATTTTTCACATCACTTGGAAACTCATGGGTACAGTATGGGATGTTTCACACGGTCATTGAGATTTCTGATGTATGCGATGTGGGGAAGTTGCGTTTCCCACAGCAAACACATACAGCCTGGCAGCTAAGACCCATTAATCCTTATTTAACCTGCTAACCATATTGTCATACTAATAACTGTTAATGTTTTACTTTACACTGGACCCTTCCTGCACCTTGGGGTTGGTGGAGTCACAATTATCACATTTATTAGTGCCAGCTGAGCTAAAGGGAGAGCCACGTTCTGGCAGCGCCGAGGAGCTGCCAAAAGGTACTCCTTGTTTGAGGGCTCACCATTTCGCATGCCCTGAACACTGGCAGGATCAGCTGGATGGTAGAGAAAGGCAAAGGCGATAGTCAAGGCCATGAGCATTGGTTCAGCTCCTTATTGTCTCACAGACTTTGAGACATCTCCAAAGCAGGAATAACCCTTCCCACCTCCCGCCCCTTGCTGTTAGGGACTGTAGGTCCAGACAGTGGGCTGAGTCATGCATAGTACCCCACGCTGCAAGGCTCTGTCACTAAGGAGCAGAAGAAAGCAGTTAAGGTTTGGTAATTTTGGTAATTCTCAGACCCTACATTGTTATTTATGTAGTCCTCTGGAGAAGAAGATTCACAGATCCCATTGTCTTCTTCTCCAAGCCACAAGCTGTTGCTGCTCCCCAGTGCACTGAGCAAAGAGCTCAGCTGAATTCTCCAAGCAGCGTGCCTCCATCTTCCTGCATTTGGAGACCAGCGGCGCCTTTAAACAAGGCACTGTCAGTTGATTAACAAATACAGTACCCCAAGCCAGACATAGTGCTAAGTCTACTCCTCCAAATCCATAGTCTCTCAATTGAAATGCAATGATACAGCATTTATCCTCCCCTTGTTTATTATTTCTGAGTTATCTTTAACCATACATCTCATTTAGGGCAAACCAAGTCACAGCTAGATTAGATTACAGCAAGGAAATAGGATTATTTTAAGTAGATAATATAAAACATGTCTATGGAAACTCCATGCTAATTGCATTATCTTTGGTACATTGTGAGAGAATTATCTGTATTGTATTAGGTGGTGGAAACATGCCAAAGTGCTATTTAAAATGTGAGTGGGTTATAATGACAAGTCAGTCATTGGTCACAAATAAATTAAAAAGCAGGAGACGTTTGTGTTCATAATTTCTGGCTTTCATTTTGTTCCCCCCACTCCCAAGGCGGTGGCTGTGGAGAGCAACCGCACGTGGATGGCTTAAACACAGAGGTGAAGCTCTTGTGATTATCTCTGCCATCAGACAGCCCTTTCAACTCCAAGCCTTGCTGCTCGGAAAATGTCAGAGACAGCTCTAACGAGCCCAGAGAGCAAGCGCCAGCAAACGCCACTTGTAGTCAATGGTTCTGTTTTCATGAAGCATTAAAGTTTCCATCATAATTTGTCCAATCTGGACCAAATGACAGTGACAAAATTTGTAATGATTTTTTTTCTCCTGCTGACAACTGGCTGGGAATAACATAGGCGGCTGTCAGCAGCGTCGTGGTGTGCTTGGAGCTGGAGCCCAACCAAGTGTCATCAGCGGGATCAGAGATAATTTATTTGACAGGCTACTAATGAACCTAAATATGACAACAAAAATTACTTTCTAGTCTACCGGAGAATTTAGAAACTGAAAAACCTGATTAGACTCTAAGTCCAGGGGTCACAGTGCCCTTAGTCCTACAGCTTGCAATTGCTGAAGATTCAGAAGAAAATTGAAAAAATTACTGAATCGCCAACAATTTGGCTGAGACAGCTGAGAGTCAGGCTGTGGACCTGGCATCCCAGGTCCCTCATCTGTTGCTGTCTCTGCCAAGTCTCACCATGCAACCCTGGACAACTGACCTCCATTTTCTCCTGAAGGTGGATAGCAGCTATTTCCTCCTCTAAAAAGCTCCGTTTGAACACAAAATCATATTATTGTTACAGCGGGAGACTGTACATTGCAGTGGGGGGGGGGGGGAGTGAATGTCCTATCTAGGTCTTGCAGGTAATGTCATCTTGCTCAAAAAGTGCATTTTTTTCCTCTCCTCCGTCATTTCCTTTGCTATCATAATTCTTCAGAACAGGAGCCTCAAATAGTCAGCCTTGCTCTGGGTTTTGCTGACCGTCTGAAGCAGGAGATGTACAGAATGGCTAGAGGATGTTGGGAAAAACTGGTGCTATCTAGGAATATTTATAAAGTAGTTTATTGAATTCAGGCAGCACAAAGGCTCCTGAGGCACTTGGGTTGGTGTCCCCAGACTGACCACTTCACCATTGAATTCCCCCTCTGGAAGCATCTGCCTTCAGGTTGCCCCCACACCTGATGTCCCCATGTCCTGATCTTTTTCCCCCAGGTTGAGTTTTTCTCCTGCCCTGCTCAGCTTCAAGCCTGCAGCCAAGCCCTCAGCACGATGCCAACACGGCTGATGGGAATGCCTTGCCTGGAAAGTCCACTGTGCCAATTCTTCCAATGTTTCAGAAATAGGCAGCAAGCGGTGGTGGAACTTGTGCAGCTGGGAGGACCCAACACTGGGAGCTGAACATTAACTCTGCTATGTGCTACTGAAGGGTTTCCACAATTAAACTTCTCATTACCCAGGCATTAATTAAAGGCTTGGGGCGAGCTCCACGCTGATGCCAGCGGTGGCGTGATGCTATGGCATCGCACCAACCAAGAAGCCCATGGGAGCAGAGGGAAACACTGCTCCCGCGGTGCCTCGTGCCAGCAGCTCCCACAGCCAGACTGCTCATACTCCGCTCGTGCCCAGCTGCTGCTTCAGCCCCAAGGAAAAGCTAAAACACTACAGGCTTAAAAGCTATTCTGCTAGCGGTAAACTCTGCTGCCTGCCAGGAATGTATTTGGGACTATTCACTCTTAAAATGTCTATTGGGAGCTGATTTCTGTTCCAGCGTAGCTGCAGAGCTGCAGCGTAGCTGCAACGCGAGGACTGAAGGCTGAGTAAAGAGGCTTCCCCTGCATCCGAAAAAACACATGCAAAGAAACACAATATTCTCTGTAGAGCACAGCACACTCCCAGCCTCCTTCTTCCCTTTCATGACTTAAGTGTTCCAGAGACTTCAGCATCCGCAGGGCAAACAGAGCACAGACAGGGCAATGGGAGATCCCTTCCCAATGGCTCTGACAACGTGGCCCAGGAGGGACTGTCCCATCAGGTGAAGGGCAATCTTCAGTTTTCACAGGTTGTATTTTAATATAATATCATGTCAATGATGGTGTAACTTTCAGAAGGCATTGATTTCTGCTCATTTGATTTCTTCCTATGGTCTCACCTACAGCCAGAAGAGTTTTGGAGGTGAATTTATTCATCATAAAACACAGATCAGAGGACAATGTTGTTGAATCTCAATTGATGCATCTAACAACTTTGGCTTGGAGGACCAGGGATGACGTATTTTATTTTTTTAATGAGTTCAAAACCTTCAAGATTTTCATTAACAAAATCACTTTGTTCTACTGAAAACCTACCCTGTTTAGTTTTCAAAAAGACTGAAGAAAGCAACGTCAGCTTTTTTCTTTAAGCCTGTGGAAATATCTTGGGTCATTATTTTCTTCATTCTTTAAAGCTTTACGCCATTCTGCATTCATGCCACATAGATGCATCTCCCCCTAGTTTTCTGCTTAGCTGGTGGAGCCCTCTGGGGCTCCCCAGGAGAGAGAAAGCCACCAAAAGCTCTACGGAACAGCCTGAAAAAGCACAGAACATCAAAGCAGTTCAGCAAACCATCCCCTTTTTCCTCCAAAGGACTCGGTGCGGCAGCAATTTCCTGGAAGACAGCTAGCAGGCACAATTAAACCCGCCTTTCAATGAAATCTTTGCAATTGCTACCCGTGCTGCTCTCAGGCCTCATGTATTAATTATTCCTCTTTCCAGGCTCTTCAGCGGGCCTGTTACAAAAAGAAAAAAGGCAAAATTAAAAGCACATTCCCCTGATTAAATCACCGCTCTGGTCCTTCTGGCTGCAACCACCTCCCTG
>JAOXNO010000063.1:13977764-13998120 GCA_028565335.1 Limnodromus scolopaceus | reverse complement strand
GAAAAAAGGCAAAATTAAAAGCACATTCCCCTGATTAAATCACCGCTCTGGTCCTTCTGGCTGCAACCACCTCCCTGAATTTACTGAATTCTGCTGCCGAGCCGCCAACTCCTGCCTCAGGCAGGCAAGGAAAAGATGGGTATTGGTGCTTGAGCTCACCTGGACCCACACCAGCCCTGTGGAGAAGCCCCAACAATCAGCAAGACAGGACAGTCCAGTAAGAGAAAATCTGAGAGAAAGACACTTTAGCAGACCAGTATTGCCTGGTAGGGTTTAGCCTGAGGATATATTTTAAGCAAGGAAATAGGATTTCTTTGCAATTTTCCATTACCTTCCTGTTTCGCTCACATGGCAGTTTACCTGTCCCTGCTTAATGGACCTGAACACAAGTTGTTGTGGCTTGATTGAGAGATTATATGGTTTTTCTTGCCTTGGTTTCCAAGGGCGTTTCTCCAGGGCACAGAAGCCAGCGGGGCCGTGCCGGAGTCACGTGTAGGTTGCTCCAGTGTGTGCCAATAAAGATGTTCACAGCACATGAGGTGCTTGCGGGACGATACGGGAAATCTGTTGCGGTGAAAGGATTTGAGAAATGTTTGTGTGAGTTTACAAACTTTTTTGGCAAGCAAGGGCTTTGTGCTCTGCCACCTATAAAACAGACGTTTTGGGGAACGGTGAATTGACGGTGGTGGGTTCTGTGGGAGATATAAATCACAGCTAAGGCTGCTTTTACTCTCAGATCTTATATTGTTATTTATGTAGTCAATTACAGAGCCATGTGCTAAATTGTACATCTGATGCCGCTCTGACATCCAGACCGGCACGTACCTCACTGGCCCAATGCTTTCAGCTCCCTCTCCAGCTTCCTCACCTCTGGCGATTTTGAAAGACACTTTTCACAGAAATGTGCCCTTCTTCTCACCTAGAAGTAAAATTTTGTATCAAAATTACATGTTGTTGAAATCCAGTCAGGGCAATATGCTGCCCGTAGCCATTGGCAGGTTTCAGGTCTCATTTTGTAGCTCATTAGAACCAGGAGAAGGAACCTCCACCATTTGATACGGAGCCGTTGTCATTGAGGTCCATAAAGATTTCATCTAGCTTTGGATGACAATGAAATATGAGATTTTATAATAATGACATTCCATGACAGCTGCTTGTAGAAGTTTTCTGGTCTTTAATGTCAATCTGCATCTCTTGGCAGTGCTTTATTCAGCAGAATTTGCTGCGATGCCCTTGCCTTCTAGGAGAAATGATGAAAGAAATAGCCCTTAACTCAGCAAAACATTTCTGAGCAAGAGATTTTTTGTAAGATAACTGGCTGCAAATTAAGTAATTTTTTTGGTCTGAAAAGCTTGTTGTTTTGAAGATAAACTTTCAAAGAAAATTTTCCGTTAGAAAACCTGCATGAAAGAATATCTCCATTTTCTATGTCGTTGTTAATAACGCTGCTCTATGAGCAGCAGAATTAAGATATTAATCAAATACCTTAATATCTATGTATCAAAGATCCATTTTTAAACCTGATGTAGAAATTACTCATTTAAAACTTCGGTTTTCAATAAGAAGATGTCATTCTTGGTAAATGAGGATAAAGTCCATTATTTTCCTCTAGCTGTACATGTGGCTTAAAACATTAAAAGCACTTTCAAAATGTTATTGATTTTCCCATAAATGTGATGATTCCAACAAATGGTCCCTTCAGAATATACGATATGTCATTACAGGCGTTCCGGGTAGTGACCCTATTAAAAATATTTGTTGCCAGCATGCATGGAAAGCCCACATTCCCCCCAAATATTTTATGGGCCAGCGACATGCATTGGCTGAGCCAGAAAGCCTCTGGCCTCCTTCCATTGGATTTGGTGGAGTTGGATGATGAAGATTTTGGCTTGACAAGCTGCAATATCAGCCACCTGGACAAATGGCATGTTTGCACACGGGTGAGCAGTGCCCTGGGCTCTGCCCATAGCTCCGTCCCTGCCAAGGCATCCACCCCCTGACCTTGACAGGCTTTCCCTGTCCCTCCGCCAGCTCCCAAATCATTTCTCTGTGTCTCCAGTCCCCTGTTCCCAGCTGTTGGAATCATCGCAGGGGAGTTGTGCCCGTGCTCAGGGAGCCATCCCTGTGTCCCTGGCTACTCTGCATGCAGAGATGGTTTCTTTCTCTCTGAGCTTATCCACAGGGCCTGCGAGGGCTCACAGGGTGTTCTGTGAGTTTCCAAAAATACCAGGATTGAGGGCAAAGAGGAAGTAAGTTTGACTATCGTGAGTGAGAGAAAGAATTCTATTTAGCAAGATCTCTCGGCTTTTAGTGAGTAGGCGTGCTCCTGACCTGCAGTACCCTAGTCCCTTCTGGTGCCCATCATCTGCTGCTCCGAAAATTGGCTCTGAAATACAAAGAAGTCAGGGATGAAGTGGCTACACCAGATGAAGGGAGGAGGGCAGGGATGGCAGGACAGGCAGGCCTGGGGGGTTGTGTCCTGTGGGAAGGTCCCTTCCCATCACCCCTGCTTCACCTAGACACCTGCTCACAGCACCCACCAGCAGCTTGGCAGGGATGGACAAACCAACAGAGACTATTAGCAGAGCATCACCCCCTTTTGGTGCAGATGCCCTCAAAGTAAATCCTTCCCATGATGCCAGACATTCTGTTTAGATGCAACCTTCCCTCTTTAACACACAGCTTGTGCTCAAAGTTGTAGAAATACCCAAGACATTATCTGCTGCTTCAAATGCTTGTCTCCAGCACCAGAAGCGCTGGGCACCTACTAACACCCTCATCCCGGTGCCACCCACTTCTCCCTGAGACAAACCAGTGCATCTTAAACTGCAAGCAAATTCAAAATTACGTCACGGCTGCAGCAAACTGTGTTGCAGATACCTCCCAGTTGCCCACACCAGCTCTTTGCCTTTGCCTGCCTCAGAAGCAGACAGCTCTTCCAGTCATTCTCAGGATTTCTGTTGATGATTAATGCACAGCAGGAGCATCTGGAAAGCCTCAGATGAAACAGACTGTGGTAAATGGATTGCTTTTATAAGTGATGGTGAAAATGCCATTTTGTCCATTGCAAACATGCCAGCTGGCTCTGCACCCACCCTGGCACAGGAAAAAGTGGGGCCACTTTTTATTTGAGGGTCACTTTTGCTAGAAATATTTGGGGATTTCAGAGGACAGAGCTGCACCCAACACCCAGGGTATCCCATGACTGACTCCTTATATTTTGCTAGGAGATCCTTGGACATGTGGCAGTGGAGTCATCTTCTTTTTTTCTGCCTTATTCCGCTTGCAGCTCTTTATTGCAATTCCTTCAACAGCAGCTGGACTCACCTACAGAGAGCAGGTGGGCTGGGAGAGTAAAGATAAAGAATGTGCTTTATGCTCAGCTTTTAAGCAAGAGTGATAACTGTGCATTTCAAAGGGTGTCTACCAAGAAGTTGGGCTGTTATACATGTTTAATTAATCTGAAAAATGGGCTTTTGCTTTTCTGTGTTATTATTCTCTTAATATCATTCTGCCTTTTCCCAGTTAAATATGTCAAGAGCTACAGCTATTTTGCTTGGAGCAAAAAACCCTGTTTCCTTCCCTGTTTCTGTTGTTCTTTATATAATATTGAGAACATAAGACACCACAAAGATACAGGTCTGTGACTGTGTTTACTCTCTACGTGCTAACAGGCCCAAGTATATAGAAATGTGCATACACACATACTAATGTTTGAGTGTATATAGATATATATATATATACACATATGCATATGCTGCTATGACTTTAGAGTTGGGTGGGCTTTGCCACAGACATCCCAGAGACCCTCTGGGGTCCCAAGCTCTTTAGAGGGCTGCTTCCCAATTCCTGTACATGGAAAACACTAGTCTCCAGGCAGAGGCAGGCAGTAAGTCAGAAACAACCAATAATAGAATTTATCCACTCCAGAGCGTACTTTTTTACTACTTCAAACTGTGCACAGGGGATAGGATCTACACTAGGCAGAAAAGTATACAACAACCAGTCCTGAGCCAGGTTTCTAGCTGTTAGAAGCCTCATCCTCCTTTTTCTGACAACTTTTTAGCTCAAGAACGCACAGCCTCTCCTGATCTCTCAAAATACCACGTGCTTCAGTTACACTCATATCCCTTGCTATTATTTACACTTTTCTGTTCTTATTTCTGGCTGCAGTTAGGGAGCTGCTCTCACCTGAAGGGGTGAGAAACCCTGATTTGGGGGAAATTTCTGGTCTTCCTCATGCCATTTACATTTTGCCTTCATTGACATTATCCATAATTTAATAGGAATGAAATTGGAAAGAAATCCTCCTTTCTTTTTACCAGTAAACCAACTTTTTCCTTCCTTCACTTTATGCCTCCCCAGCCTTGCTGCTTTTAATTCCGTAGAGTATTCTCAGTTGTAGCTTGCTTTACATGTGCCGTACAAATGAGAACCCAGCTGTAGCAGAAAATTTCCAAAGGCACAAACACTGCTACGGTGGATACGCCAGGGATGACAAAGACCGCCAGGATGCAAACCGGGGTGTTCTGCTCTTTATCTAAACTTGGGCGAGAGGCGCACTGTGCTCAGTAGGGGTGAGCAACAATTACAGGATGAATGAATGTATATGTATATATAGATACACATACAAGTGGGCAGAACCACTGAGAATTTTTTTATCATGCAGTATGTCTGAAATGCAACTGCAGATAAGAGATCTACAATTAGGAAACACACGTAACATCAGCACCCTCTGCTCTGCCAGGCCCAAAGCCTTGGGGATGTATCAGATCCGGTGCAATTCAGAGCGTGCCATTCACAGATGGGATCAAAATTTGGAATTCCTCCTACTCTTTGTGTTACAAGTTTACTACACGGGAAACAGTTTTCCAGATCACAGAAAAAATCATTGGTCTGACTTTGTCAAAATGCCTATCACCCTCTTACCGCTGGAGCCTAGGAACGGCACTAATATGATAATGACTCCTTAGTCCGCGGCTGATTAGGTGGGAACAATGACTGATGTCTCCTGTATCATTAGGGATTTCCTTTCCCTCCCCTCTTCTCTCCCCATTTGGGAATATCAGAAGAAATATTTGCTAAACAAGAAGTAGAGCCCTGCCTTCTCCTTGATAAAAAGTCCCCTCACCCCACCCCACCCCACCCCCAAAAAAAGAAAAAGGAGGATCTAAATTTGGAATTTATATATAAAGAGCTGGTGCCACATGAGTCGTAGCGTAACTCTCCACCCCGCAAGGCAAGGAGCCGCCAGCGGGGAACGTGCCAGCACCGAACACCCACCACTTGTCACTCTCCTGCTGCGCACAAAGCCCGGCAACCAAGACGCTTCTCTCCCATTACCGCCGGGGGTTACGTTGGCATATTTTATGTCCTTTAATAGCACCTACTGTTAAATACAAAGTGACAGCAATATATTGTAGAGTTTATAAAAAATCTTTGAGGGCTTTCATATCAGGAGGCAGCTCCAAAGCTGGCTGTGGCTTTTACACACACATGGGAAAGGCATATGAAGACAAACTTCTTTTTTTTTTTTAAATGAACTGTTATAAAGAGACACTGAAAAAAGAGGAACAGGCAATGTCTTGAATTCCAACAGCTAATGCAGAATCAAAGACGAGATGAACAATCACATCATTGTGTGTCAAAAGTTAATTTCAAAGGGGTGAAACTTCTCATTAAAAGCCAAAAAATATACAGATGGCTCTCATTTAAAGTGCACTTGTAGGAAAAAAAATGAGCTCTATGTATCTGCTTGTCTTCTGACTTGATACTGCCACATCCAGAGACTGTTTCCTCAGACTGATCTCTGAGACTTCTTTTAATAATGTTTGTTCATTACAGATCATTTTCCAATGTGTTATAAAGTCAATGGGCATAATACTCTCTTGAGGGGTCGAGGAATTTTATGTGCCACTTTGAAAGAAGAGGTGCACCTCAAATTCAAAGAGAAATTGATTTGTGGGCAAGAGGCAAGACTTGTTTGCAGGGTGACATTCAAGTTACAGATGTCTTTTCTCATTCTTCCTCACTGCACCTCCCAAGCAGCACAGAAACCTCCGGGCCAATCCAAGACAGCCTATGCTGAAAGAAGGAGTTGCTGAGCTGAAAGCGCACACATCAGAAATGTTTCCAAAACTAAGAGTAGGCAAGTTTAATGAGGAATAATACTGATACATGTGTTTTGGGACTCTTCTTATTTTCATATCCGATTTTACAAAGTGCTGCCCAGCACACCTGGTGACATGGGACACTGCAGGCTCACCCTGTTCTGGAGACTTTCCCACCGGCTTCTCGGCTACAAGCTATCTCCAGAGAATAGTGCGTGTGAAGCCAAACGATAGTCCAAGAGGAGAAGCAGGGCAAATGTCTGCCACGGCTGCCCAGTGCATCAGCTCGATGCTTCAGACTGAAGTGTCTAACAAGGGCTTTTGACCAGTGAGGGGCTGACTAGGCAAATAAATAAATTGTTTGCATATCTCAGAAGCAAAGAGGTGACTGAGCAGCACAGCCATTTGTTATTCGGAGTAATTTCCCCAGTTAGGTGGCAAACAACTTGCACTTGTGAAGGATGGTATTTACTGGGGGAGTGGAGCTGTCACAGTGCTGTTTGGGTCTTAAATTAAAGCCACCAACTTTCACTGTCTGTGGTATGCTGGGGAGGGAGGGGGGCACACTGACCACCGAAGCTCCCCTCCCTCCCCAGCATCCTACCAGGGTTACCTCCGGCCTGGAAAGGGACTGGAGAGCTGCTGGATCATTATTACTTACATGACTGAAAGCAGACATAACGATGCTGAAAAACCAAATTTTATGGGGTGCTTGTTCACCAGTGTGTTTCTGGCTAAATTGGAAGTGGCTCTACAGCAGGGGAGACATTGGGAGAGCAAATGCTCCTGGCAAAGCTCAGCGAGACCCTAGAGTTTGCCTTGGCTTACCCCAGGGCAGGGACCACTTTGGCATCAGCAAACATTTCACGTGTTCACTGAGACTCCAGGGGCCGAAGGAAGCATTAAAATCAAACATTCAGCTCTTTCCTGGCTGCAGGGAGCAGAACCTTGCCACGGCAGAGCAGCAGCTGCTCTTCACACTGTTCCCAAGGACCAGGTAACATGAGCATTACAATTAGTGAACAGAATTAATTCATTCTTGATTCAGTCTTTAATTTCAATGTTCTCCAAGGGGAATCTTTCTGAGACTTAAAAAGCAGAGCACAATACAAGAAAACGAGAACATGTTCAATATAACTAACGATGCAGACAACTTCCTCCCACAGAAATTATATTATATATGGGAGCTTATTTCATCTTTCGCTCTGGGGGAACATATTATAAATTCTGTTTACTAGAACAGCCTGAGACAAAGCGCTTATATTTCCCAACATGGAGGAACCTGGCAGATTCCCCCACGTTGTTCACAGCTCTTGGTTGTACCAGCTCACTTTTCTGCTTTAATGTGTGTTTTTAGTAGTACCACAGTGATGGCAGAGCCTTTAAAAGAGTAAGAAGTGCTGAACTCTAAGAAGAAGTCCCAATATATAAACCTGCCTCAGTGGGAAGAAAATCACTGTCTTCCCTCATTTTGTTTCATGTACAGAACTAAATGAATCAGACAATAGAAATCACAGGCTGAAAGAAGGCAGTGATTTGCAAAAAGATTTGTTTCCACTGCTTCCGAGCAGCATAGGCATGGAAAAAATGGATCAGATCAGAGACACTAGCCCAGAATGGATCAAGATGCATTTGACTTTTTAGGATTAATTTTCTTCTAAGTTGCCTATTGTAAGAAATGTGGTTGTATAAATGACAACCTAGTTACATATGAGAAATGATGGGCTGAAGAAAATGCAAAGCTTATAGCTCAAATGGATGAGTTAATTATCTTTAAAAACTAGGGTTTTTTAAGGAAATAATGTCTTTCCAAAATGATGCTAACCTTTGGTCCCCCTGGTTGTACTGGGAAGTATCACCTAATGCGTGGTAAGGAAATGAGGCTGAGTAGAAGTGGCAAAAAAAAAAAAAAAGGATAGTGCAAGGGTGGGAGTGTGTGCGCATCTCTGCCCCCCTCCCCACATTCTGCTCCCATCAATGCACCAGCTTAGCTGCTTTTGTGTAGACAGGATGAGTGAGAAAAATTGTCCCTGTATGTTAACCTTGATTTGGGCTGGGGGAAGTCTTGAAAAGAGAAGGTTTTTGCTTTCACTTGCTGTTCAAGGGCATGGTGGATTGACAGCACTGGAGCAATTTTTTATTAAAAGTCTGAGCTACAAGTTCAGTGTTGTTCGAGGATTAAGGTGAGAGCACCTCCCTTGAAGCTCTTCCCTACAACTCTTGCCATTACTGGAAATGCTTCTCACACAGCAGTTATGGTCCTGGTTAGCTGCAGGAGGTCTAGAGACCATCAAGCCCTTTTGGTGTTCTGGAAGGAAGGAGGTTTGATCTGCCCAAGATACAGATGGTTAAAAACTGTCTTTTCCTTCTTCACCAATAATTGGCTCCAGAAAACAACAAAACCAGCAAAAAAGTCCTAATCAGACTAATTACTTTGTTTGCCACGGGCAAACTGGCTGAAGCTGCAGGTGCTGGGGATGTGGTGGGAGCACCATGGATATTCCCCGCCTTGCACAGGAATAACTATCCAACGTTTCCCAAAGGGAAATTTGATACATTGACTATCTCCCTGGGTAGGGAGGTGTCTGTCTGGAAGGTATTTAAAGCACTGTCATTACACTGCTTCTAGTTGTATTTTCGACTTAAATGGGTTTTATACCACATGAGGCATGAGAGGCTGTGCAGGTAGGGAAAGCTTGTGCTAATCTGCAGGAAGAGTCTCATCTCTCTATATTCCTCATGCTCATCTTTCAGTCGAGTGACTATAGAGTAAGACCCCACAGAGAATACAGCTGTAGAAAAAATGCTTACAGCAACATCTTTATGAAAGTTCTCTGCATGGATTGAGGCAAAGGGAGGGAAATAAGTCCAAGGAGAAGGGAGATGGGGAAGTGTGCTCTCCCCAAGGCTCACAAGCAGCAGGATTTCAACCACCCCCTATGCAACTTGTTTTTATAACATTATTTTCACTCGTGTTGTAGGAACTGGTTGTGCCATACATGTAAGACATGCCTGATGTGACAAGAGTCACTGCTGGTCCTACAGCAGAGTGTGTTTTGTGCTTATCAGTACCACTCTGTCCTGAGCCCAGGACCACAGCCTGCCTGGGGCTGCAGAAGATAGACCTTAGCTACTGCGTACAAACATAAGGTAATTTCTAAAGACACATCACTAGAGCAAGACACATGTGAGCCCTTAGAAAGGCTGGGACAGGCAAAGGTCTGCAGAGATCCAGCTTGCTCAGGTCTCATCCTGCCTTTGCCATCGCGAAGTCCTTTAGATATGGGAAGGTACTGTGAGAACAGAAAAAATTCATAATGTCTATTAGCCCCAATATATATATATTTTAGAGGCTTTAAGGATTTGGGTTTCATGGCACAGATAACCAAGGCTTTTGAAAGAAGCACTGTGCTGTTTGTTTTTGCCAACTTCACTGCCGCGTGGTCTGCTCAGCCACGTTTGCTCCTTGGGGAGCTCTCCTGCAGACACACAGGGTCGTACCATCTCCTGGGTTATTAGAGCAGCTATGTCATTACTGGCCAAACTATACTGAACTGTCTCCTTGTTTCCATAGTGACATTTCTGTCTATATGAGTAATTTTGGGCTCTTCCTTGTCACACTCAAAACCACAAAGCAAATAGGAGACATAACAGGCAATGTAACTACTGTGCATCAAGCAGGTGGCCCAGCTGGGACCAATGGAGCTGCATCCATAGGGGACAGGATGTACAGACATACCTTCCCAGGGCAATGCAACCACATAGATTTCTGTCCCTTATTTTCTGGTGTACAAATACCCCAACAAGCAAATTGTCTTCAGCTTTGTTTCCCAGCTTGCTAACGGTGTCTGCCCAAAGTACAGGCAGTGTACTGTTTTGAGAGTATCAAATATCCAAAACAACCTCAGAGTACAGTCCCTGGTAGCTTGGATGTGGACTGACATGAGAGCAATGGTGGTGCTCTGGAATCCATCCAGATGTGACTCTGAATCCTGGTAATTCCCAGTCCCCTTCAAATGGGAAAAATCTTCTTCTTGGAGAAAACCACTGGCACTCTTCTGACCTCTGATCTCTCTGCTCTTAGGGTTAGGTCCTTGCTACTAAGGTTAAGTTTGGGTTTACCAGTAGAGGTGGTTCAGTCTTCAGCACTGGTCTGTGTGGTGTCTTGCATCTACAGTGTCATCAATACTGTGCTTGTCCACTCTTCCCAGTTCGATGAGAGCTGTTGCTATGTCATTGCTCTAAGCTTGTGCAAGTTAGTGAAAAAACAGCAACCTGTGGTTACATGTGTTTTAGCAAATCTACGTTCTCTAATTGCAAAAGAGACTCCACAGTCTGAAGAACAAAAGATCAGGGTCTGGTGATCAACGTGATAAATTTGGCCGTGTGTGCTCTGTTTGTTCAGTAGAGTACAGTTGTCAAATAATATGCTTCCAGGCTCTGTGAAGCAGATTAATTTCGTATCCTTTAATCAAAAAACCCTTATATTTTTCAAAACCATACCCTCTTTTCCTTCCCTGAGGGACCTGCAGAGCATAAAGCAATGCACAGAAAGGAGAGAAATAGATGAGGAAAATAAACATAGTGACAACATGACAAATCTTTATAATCTGGTAGAAATTTCTTTCTTTTTTTATTGCTGCATGAATCTGAGCCTGGAGTTCTGTTATCTGCCGTGGTAAATAAGGATGAATTAATGTGAAAAAAGTGTATTTATAGCATGAATATACTGCTGAGTAATATAGTGGCTTTTGCTGCTTGGGAACACAGAGACCAAGCCTTATCCCAGTGAAACACTTTTGTAACCCTGCCAAGTGCGTCCTGCTGACACATCCTAAATCCATGAACAAACAGGGCTGTAGGATTGTCTACGCAGGACTCAACCAAGACTCCAGGAATGGAAGATAGCAAGTAGCTAATCAGTTTTTTTAAAAATGTTTTTTTTAAAGAACATGTGAATTAGCAGTAGAACTCTTTGCCACAGGATGCTGTGGGTGCTAGAAGACTACAGAGTTTGAAAAAAATCAGGAAAAATGAAAGAAAGAAAACATCATTGAGGTATCCCAAATCCAAAGACAGCATCTCTGAACTGGGAAGCCCCGGAGGTGCAAGCTGTGGGAGTCTGGGAGCATTTCCTAGGACAGTGTTGCTACCTGATTGCCCCTTTCGTAATCTCTCCTGTCTGTTGGATGGATCTTCAGCGTGATCCAACATGGTCATTGCTGTCTTCTGACTGAAGAATTTATCAACAGCCTCTGTCACTTGTGCTGCACATAACTTATGCACACCTAAAATGGCAAGAAATCATGGGATTTCCTGACACTAAATTGGTCTTTCTGATTCAGGGACAAAGAGAACAAGGAGGAGTTTGGGTTGAATTGATAAAGGCTCTTATGTAGATAAGGCCCTAATATCTTTAGTATCATGCCATGGATGCCGGATGTGAGCGGGATTAGACCACCTGGTGCCTGAAGCACTCATGTCTTGAGTAGTGACCTTAGAGAAACCATGGACACAGCACTTTGGTGTTTCTTAACACAGGATCAGCCCAGTTTTTAATAAGTTCATCTTCCTCCAGAGCAGTTTTTCATACAAGCCGTACTGTGCTTTTATATTTATTCTCTGTGACGAAGCTTTCCTAGGGCTCAGTCAGGTACGGTTTTAGTTTTTAATAGCCTTGCTGTTGCAGCAATCTCATCTGACTAAATAAGAAAACTGAACACATCTTTTCTCTTATTCTGGAATGGTGAAGAGAATGAAGGTTAGTTGAATGGCCTCCCTACCTGTTCCAAACAAATTTCTGTTTTCTCATGTAAGTGGTTGAAAGGAGCTCTTGTTCAGGCTAGTGTCTACCCCAAAGGACCAGTTAACAGGTAGGGCAACAGGGGGAAAAATAGTTAGAAGTATAATTTTCAAATTACTAGTTCTGTGTATTGCAAATTCATAAATAAGGCTGGGAAATCTCCCTCTTACCTCAGTGGGAGCAGACTCATCACTGGGTCACATTGCTTATGTGTCATTAGTCTTCCCAACCACTCTTATCTTATGGCTAAATAGAGTTCACGTCTTCAAGGGAGAATCACAACAACATTTTGACTCCTCTGTTCCCTCAGACCTTAATCCTGATCCAGATTAGGCGATGTACTTCAGTAAATACCTGTTTTTCAGCAAGTGCGATAACTACAGTGGAACTTCATGTGCTGAGAGTCAGGCACACACCTAAGTATCTCAGTGAATCAAGATCTGCAATTTTCTCGTTCTGAAGTGAACATGTGCACCAAGATGAAACGCGTGCGGTTAACAATGGTACAGCATTTCACATGCACTTGAATGGGAGATCAGCATTTTATCAGGAAATGACGGCTATCTCGGTGTACTACCTGAAAGGAATATATTTAGCAGCAGAATTTGTAAGCCTAGATTTCAAGCACTGTGTGAATATGCAAGGTACTCCAAGGCTGTTGAACACCTCATCTGTTGCCACTGAGGAACATTTAATGACAAGCAGCTATAATAATCCTTGCAGAAACACTGATGTTGATTGTGGATCCTTGAAGATACATCTTTGCACCTTCGCCAAAGGCCTCTCAACCAACAGCCTGCAAGGTCAGACAGCTGCTGGCTGAGATCCCTCTGCCCCCATAGGCATCAGATCAGGTCTGCCATCAACAAATGGTGTGGGGAGAAGGATGGGGAGCACCAGCTGGTGCCAGCCCTTTTCCTGCTTGCAAAATCACCATAGCGTAGAGGGCGCTTCGTTTTGAGAGCAGTGAAGTAGGTCTCGCTACTAGGAAGCAAAGAAGATGTCAGAACACCAATTTATTACTCATCGCAATTACATTTATGCTTAAAATTATGGATTAAACCCTATCCACGAGGTCTACAAAGAATTAACAGATAAATTCAGCCTATGCTCTGCTTTAATTTTTTCAGATGAATGTTTCTTTTTATACCAAGCATATGGCGCACTGGATTTCAAGTCTCATTGATAAAGACTTTAATCTCTGTAGTCTCTTTATTATATTTTTCCATTTTCTGCTGAGTTGGAAAAAGGCATTGCATACCATCTGTCAGCATGATCATAGTGCAATTTGCAGAAGTTTCAGACCGGTACAGCGTTAGTAGCAGCTCGCTCTTCTCCTCCAGACTTGGGTTCTTATGGAAGCAATATAGCCCCATTAAACGGTTACTTCACAAACAAAAACTCATTTGTGCAGCATGCTAATGACAATAATGCAAATGAATCTGTCATGTTTGCAGTTACTATCCCTAACCACCCTATTCATGAATATATGGTAATTAAGCTATTACTGCAAATGTAACTGTGTCAGCACTACTAAATTAAGGGCTGTACTGTAAATAAAAATGGGGTCATAAAAAGGAAAGAAGGCAGTAAAAGATAATGGATAGAAATACTAAAGGCAAGGACGCAGAGGCTTTGCACAAGCAAAAGAATTTATTTTAAAGGCTCCTACTAAAGGATCTATTTTGATGCCATGGCTTGAAAATGCAGACAGATGCTGATACATAAAAAAATTAGTTTTTTTTTTTTTCCTCAAATGCAATTCTAAATCCCATGACACTAGCAGGTTTGCGATAAAACCAGTAAGTGATCATCAACATATTACCCCTCCACCATGGCTCCATCTCTGAGCTCATTAATAACTATGTGAGGTATGGAAAGATGACTTGACAGACCCTTTTGTAAAAATTTGCAATAGGAAGGTGAGAGGTTCTTATTCCCAAAGAGTAATTTGTAGTCTGAACTACGCAAAATCAGGGGTTTTCTTATTTGGGAAACTCAATCCCACTATATGTTCTCTGCTCTCTTGTATTGTCCCCAGCGCAGCCAGTTTTAAAAGCCAAACAAGATTATTTCCACATGAAGAACCTTATTTCCATTAAACAGAAGAGAAATTGGGCATTCATAGCTGAAACGGTTTTGTTACACAAATGTAAAACATGAGAAACATCAAGGTTTTTCTTAGGCTGAACCTGCATATAAATGAAATCAGAGTCTGCCTGTAGGTGACAAGACCAGGGGAATACCATCAGTCTTGCTGGAGGGACTTGGACAACCACTAACCTGCTTCAGTTCAAAAGACTTGACATTTGAAGAGACAAAAAAGTCCTGAACTAAAATACATGTCCTTACTGAGGGGGAGAGAGAAAAGACAGGAATGATTCAGTTTGGGGAGGTGATACACAGATGCACAGAGAGAAGGATAGACAAACATGAGCCATATATTGCATACTCTGCATTTGTAGGTTTTCCTGAGCCCATGATTTTCACAGAATATAAAACCAAAGAATGCAATGACCAAAACTGCAAGACACTGCATGCAAAGAAAGCCACTGTCTGTAATTAGTCTGAGAGATGCAGAGCAGATAAATAGCACTGGAGATGGCACATAGTGAGATTTATCTGTAAAGTGAGAGTTTTCTCTGCCATATCAGATAGGAGAAGTTTATATTTTTCTAAGGGATATAATCCCTCCTGCTTCAGCGCAAAAGCCGATTGCCAGCAGAGATTGGAGGATGCCTTTTCTCCAGGCTGTTTATTCCACTTGCACCCACAATGTGGTTTCCTGCCTTTTTTCTCTAACTCAGCTAGAACAGAGCCCTGACAAGGATAGGGCACTGGATTTGATGTCACCAATATGCAAATCCTAATTAAGCACAAACAAGGATATGCTGCATCAGTTTTCTGGTAAGCTCCCTAGAGATTGATTTATGTAGGGACAGGCACAGCATATAGCGAAGTGGTTCAATAGCATTTTGAGATACTGTCTGGGAAGAAGAGAGCTGGCTGAACTCCCACATCCGTATCAGCTGGCAGCCACCACCCATAGCCCATCCCCTTCAAAGTGTCTTTGCTTTGACGGTGCTGAGGATCTGACCTGGAGCCAATTGCAGATTTTGCAAATGGCCCCTCTATTTCCAAAGTGCCGGCCACAAACCATTCAGTACAGAAGCCATCGCCTTCCAACTTGGCATTTCACGCAGTTTGTGCCCCAAGTCCTCAATCCTTTCTCCCCTCTGGGGTCCCTCCTGGGGCTCAGCCCAAGGCGGTGGATGGGGAACATGATGCTGGGGGAAACACGCCGCAGCTGCTGCAGGCAGAGCTCATGGCAAACCCTTCCCACTGTCCTCTCAAGCAAGCATTTGACAGTGCCTGCTTTTTCCCAGCTGGCATGGGATGAAAGAAATGACTTTGCCAATAATTTTCCAGTTCTATCTAGAGATTCAGCCATTTTCTTGAAATGCAGGGTGGCTCAGGGTCGCTGAGGAAAGGAGGCTTGTGAACCAAGGACAAAATGTAATAATAACAATGCGAGGCAGTGATGGAATGTAAAATCATTTCAGTCACTTAATACAAAGTAAACCGTGACTAGCTCAGGAGTAATTACTTATTTTTAAACTCTCTTTTTTTAAAGCTTTAAGAATTACTTACTAAGGAAAAGACCAGGTTTGAAGACAGATATCCAAACCAGAGTAAGAGAGCACAAAGATTTTGGGGCTCAACCTAAAAGCTAAAATTAGAGGTGATTTGTGGGAAGATGGCAATTAAACTCCTTTGGTCTCATACAAGCACCTGCAAACAGCAGCACATGCCTGAGAGCCCCTGGCTGCTGAGCCCTCTGCAGCTCCCCAGGGCTGTGTGCGGTTACGCCGCACTCTCACCATGGGATTTATTGCCAGGTCAAAGTCTTTGCTTCCTTTCTGACAATCCAAGCCTGTGCTAAAACCCATATCTGTGACTGTGGGGGGGAATTGCCAGGGCATGGGTGAGAGGAGACTCTCAGGTGCACAAGCAGGAGCTGTGCCAGCAGGTGCAGGGAAGCCATGCTGGGGCCAGCGTGCCCTGCAGAATGGCACGCACGGGCCACATGCGTGAGGAGCTGAGGAGGGCTCAGCAGGTACACTACCACCTATGCCTGCAGGAAGCAAGAGGCTCATGCACAGAAGGAGCAAATGGCATTAAGTTAATGAGCAGCAATCTATTAAACAGCAGTGTGACTGCTCCATGTGGTCATCTGTCTCCTCCCGGCTCCTGCAGGTAGCACTCACAAAACAATGCATTCACGTAACAGAGTCAAAGCTGACTTGCTTCATGCTGAAGGGCTGGAGTAAAGTTGACGAAGGGAATAACTTGCTTTAAGGCTGTCTTTCTAAGGGATAACTGTGGTCATTTTACCTGCCATCCAGCTCAGTGTCAGTCTTGACAGAAAATAGCCGTCCTGATCTGAGCAGCCAAGCAGACCAGTGGTGTGTCTGTCTGCAAGTGGGAAACAAAAATGTAAATTTTGCATTAGCAAAAGGGGAAAAAGGACTGTGAGCTTAACAAGTAAATTAACACAAACTGCCCTTGGGCTAACACATCCATTGCAGGATGGAGGGGATGTTGTGACAACAGGAATTGAGCTCATTTTTCTGTACGGTTTGGTGAAAGCAGCAGGTGTAAGTCCTGGGGCCTGATCTTCCCCTGACGTGAATCATTGCACTGCCACTACCATGCACCAACCTGTCCCAACCGCGCACCGGCAAAGCAGCTGGCCTGGTGTGTGCTCAGTATCTGTCCACTGGAGAGAAAAAGGTGGAATAAAAAATAACTATAATAAAGGTAATCCAGGGAAAAAAATAAAACTACTGAAGAGGAGACATAGAAGTCTCCTGCTCATGTCCGCATCACCAGCTGTAGCCCTGGACATCTTGTCAAGCTATATTTCATCAAGCTGCGCCACTTCTTGCAAATGCAAGTAAAATGGCAGCCCCGCGGGAATTACCTGCTGCCCAGTTAACAGCGAAAAGATTTTGAAGTATGGAAAGTTAAAAAGAAAAAGATTTCCAGTTTCCTAGTTTAATATCCATGTTCTGATGACCTGAAGTCATCTAAGGCAGCGATAAAAAAGAAGAAAAAAAATATCTGTGGCATTTTCTTAAGGCATGAATTATTTTTAGCCTTAGAGATTTAAAGCTCTCTCCAAGTTCCTGAACTTTGAGAACTTTTCTTCACTAAGGAGCTTGACAGCAAAGCAGGTTCTTTTTTTTCTAACTTTTCAACTGATCTAATTAAAATATGCAAAATCTCTCCTTTTGCATGATGAAGGAATATACCTTTTTACCAGCAAGATAAAAAGCATTTTCCAGAAGAAAATCATTCTAAGAATAATTGCTCCTATCTCTGTTTTTAGGGCTCAGCTACTGTCCTGCTTCAGTTTATGGTAGTGAAATGGGAAATAAACAATCTTGCCCATTTTACTTGTTTTTCTTCTCAAGATTATTGGCACCAGGCAGTTTTTGTGAGACAAATTTTGTTGTCAATGCACTACTGGGCCTGATTTTTATTGACACTGGTACCACCACACACGGCCAGAGCTTGGTATAAATGGTAATCTGGTCCTTTATGCTCTAATTTAGTTCAGGTGGCTCCAGAAGAATGACTTCCCAAATGGAATATACATATAAATATTTTTTAAATGGAGTTTGGGTTAGTATTGCTTCTCAAAAATGACACTGTGTTTTAATCACCCACATTTATAGGATTTTTTGGAGGGTGTTTTGCATTGCTTTTTGAGTGAAGTTCCCCTCTGGTCAGCACCCCAGCTTCAACAGCTGTTTCTATTGTCCCCTGGTGTGGCATTGCACCCTTTTTATATCTGTAAAAAAGCAACTCTTTGCTCTTCCAGGCTGTGGTTACTTTGTACGATGCCCTGGCTGGGCAGAACCCAGGGCCAGGATCTGTGGTAAAATGCAGGAGAATAAAAATCCTATAGTGAATATACAAAAGGAAATTAATTAAACCAATCAGAAGGGATTGCTAGAGAAGCCCGGACCAACGTTATCACTATACAATGACTTGCTTCATGGTTGCAAATTTTTTTTTCTTTCTCACTGAAAGTATTTTCTGTCCATAATCTGAACCTAATCTTGGCCACAAAAGGCACTCTCTCCTCGGGCTCGAGGCAATTCCCTGGCAGTAAATTCAGTTCATCCCACCGGAACAGGGACAAATGGGTGTTATTTACAAAGCCAACTGCAGCCACTCAACACATACACATATGTAGGGTACAGCGAAACCCCTGCAGCAACGCATCGCGTGTCCCAGTCCTCGGATTGAAAACCCAGACAAACTCATAAGCATGCGTTGACTGAATCTGAGCAGGAAGAAAATCATTTTGTGTTCTTGGACTGACACAAAATGCAGGCAGAAGTTTTGAATAAATGATTTGTTCTGAATCATTTACTCAGAACTACTCAAGTACCTTGGAGGACAAGGAGGGCTTCTAAACATTTGCAGTGATAAAATATTGAGTCAACTCGAGTACTGTTTTGCAAAGGAAGAAGTGTTCGTCCTGATGCTCTGACCGATTTAGCTTGTGCTTTCCTAGTGTGGCTGCCGGCACACTTTAACGTGCCCCATTAAAGCCGTTGCTGCATTTCACTTTATAGGTGGGTGCATCTCTGTGACAGATAAAGTGGTCCCGGTGCACAGACTGTAGCTGGTAAAGTGCTTTCTTATGAAAAGTGCTAGCAAAGTGCAGTGAGTTCAGAGCGTTGGTATGTATTATTCATCTTTTAGTAATATCGCAGCAAAATTTAGGGGAGTATGGCAACAATTTTGATCATTAAAGAGGGCAGGACAAGGGTTTGATGTGTCTATAAGGCCAATTACAAGCTCCTCTTGAGCGTCAAGTCTTGGTTTCCAGCGTAAAGTGGTAAGAAAGGCTCATTGTATCAATTATGGTGCTTAGGAAGGAAAAACAATTTCATGCCAGGATTTTGTGCCCACGGCAGAACCTCAGGGGGTTAGCGAGGGGGAGCAGAGTAAGAAACTCAAGGTGCTGCGAGGATGGTGGGATCCTCCCCATAATGGTCTGGCCATGGGCAGTGTCACAGCGTGTCAGTGAAGGCCGGATCAGTGTGAATGCCTCTGCTGGAGCTCCGCTCTTCTGGTGTAAGTAAAACAGAAAGGCGGGAAGCAAACCCCATCGTGGCCAGTGATGCTTGGGGGAGTCAGTGGGAAAGGGAAGGAGGGAAAGGCAGAAAAAGGCTGTCCTGCTGACCAGAGGGAAGCTTTCCTGGCCAGGGCAAAGGTAAAAACTGGATTTTGCTGGATTCAATCTGTCAGTAAATGAGTTACGAGTTTTTCTCGGTATTTAATAGATTTAGACACTCACGCATCAAAGCGTCTGGGAAACGAAGAGGAGGTAAGAACTCAGAGCCCTAAGATAGCTGGAAAGTTCAAGCGGAGAGCTGGTCACTGAGCCAGGTATCACCCCATGGGGTGCCAGTGGGGAATTCGGCTGGATGCGGCCGAGGCAGGTTTGTCCTGTGCCAGCAGGGCTCAGGTCGGGGTGTCCGAGGCACCAGGCCATGGTCCTTGTCCCCCCAATGCCTCTCACCACCCAGGAGCGGCCAGGACAGAGGGAGGGAAAGCAGGCCCTCGGCTCCCTGCTGCAGGCCCGGCCCGGGGACAGGCCAGACTGGGCCCAAAGGGGTGTGAAGGAGATGGGTGGGTGGGGGGGGTGAGGGGGTATGTGTGGGCTTGCTTAGGTGGCGAGTGTGTTTATGAGGTGGGGGTGCATGTGGGAGTGGGTATTTGTGAGTGGATGTGTGTGGATGTGTGGGGGTGTGTGGCTGTGGGGGGGTGTGGAGAGGTGGGTGTGTGTGAGGGGGGTATGTGTGGATGGCGGGGGGGGATATCATGAGAGGAATGTGTGGGTGTGTGGGCTTGTGCTTGTGTGGGAGTGAGTGTTGGTAGATGGATGGGGGCGAGTGTGTGTGTGTGTGAGGGGAGTCTGTACCCATGTGCATTTGTAGTGTGCGTGGTTTGGTATGGGTGTGGTGTGAGGATGTGTGTGTTAGTGAGGGCAGTCTGTATCCATGTGCATTTGTGTGTGAGGGAAAAGTGATTGTGCGGGTGTGAGTGTGAGAAGGGCTGTATCCTTGTCAGTGTGTGAGGGGAGGGTGTATGAGTGCGTGAGGAGGGCTGTATCCCTGTGAGTGTGTGAAGGGAGGACGGATGTGAGTGTGTGAGGAGCGCTGTATCCCCATGAGTGTGTGAGGGGAGGGTGTGTGAGTGCGTGAGGAGGGCTGTATCCCCCTGAGTGTGTCAGGGGAGGGTGTGTGAGTGCGTGAGGAGGGCTGTATCCCCATGAGTGTGTCAGGGGAGGGTGTGTGAGTGCGCGAGGAGGGCTGTATCCCCGTGAGTGTGTGAGGGGAGGGTGTGTGAGTGCGCGAGG